>JALMGF010000243.1:5000-605000 GCA_023333645.1 Sceloporus occidentalis
CCCTTCCTGGGACCCGAATTACGGTGCAGGTGTCTCTGGTGGACACACCCTTGGGTAATTGATTAATTGACCCAAAGAACCCCACCCTTGTTGGGTAATTGGATGTGGGGACCCACCCTGCCGGGCGGTGGATTATAATTGACCTGCGTGCTCCAGCCGTTACTTTACTCGGTATTTTTGAGAAGCGCAGGCGCCGTGTTGGGTTTCACAGAACTTACCGGAGTTTGAGGCGGTTTTGTCGGTCGGGAGATCTATGTATCAAGCGTGGCTAAGGAGCCTTTACCCGGTGGGTCATTGCTGGAGGTCTGTCTTACCGGTTACCTAATTGCGCCGTGACCTCAACGCTCGGGACCCGAGGGTTTGAGAAGGATGCTGAGTTGCGGTGACGGCCGGAAACCTGTATAACGAAATTAAATTATGTTGATGGTTAATGTGGTGTCTGTTTTGGTGTTTATGCATCGAGGGAGGGCGTGCTGTGTATTATATACCGTGTATATTCTGTATAAATGTATATATTCTATATGTGGATATAGAATATACCGTATATATTATTCTATACATCCCGTCACACAGATATCGTTATCTCACCGGCTCGGAGTCTCAGCCTCCCGGGATCTCCCGCGCCGCCGGCGGAACCTGTAAGGGAAATGCGGTAACCCGTAAGCAGGGCTTTCATGCGGTATACAGCGAGCTGCGTGATACGGGGTCCCCCGCGCTGTACTGACCGCCTAAAGGCCGGTTTTGGCTTCTCTCGCCCCTTAAATACGGCCCTGGAAGCTCAGGTGCCGCTCAGGAGACAATAACGAGGAAATTAACCCAAAAAGTGCAGAGTTACCCGCTGGGATCATACAGCAGCCCGCGGAGCGGGGGGAACAAAGGGTTAAATTGCTCTGTTTCCTTAGAAACGATCAGTTCTGCTTTTTTTCTCCAGTTTTTTAAGAGATTTATTTTCTATCAAACAGCGGCCATTGTGCGTAAAGAAGGATTCCGGCGCAAACGGTTAAAGCGGATCAATCAGCAGGAACGTTCCATTGGTTGCTATGGGGATTGCTCCACTTCTGCCGCTGCACGGGAGTTATTCTTTATACACATTGCATGCTGTGGGTAGAGAAATCAAACCCTGTTTAAACTGGAAGAAAACCAGTAGGCAGAAGTATAGAAAGTACTAAAACCAGATGTGGGGGGCTTTCCCTTTAACAATGAGCAATGTTTGTCATACAGGTGCAGGGGCCTCACCTTTTTGCCCCTGCAGTTTAGTGCAGAATACAAGGTGGGGGTATTTAATTACAGCTGCCCCTGCGGTTACGCGGTGAGGATTAAATGCCCCTGTAGGAGGGCATTAGAAAGCGTCAGAGAGGCTTTTGGATTCGGAAGGTCCGGCCGGCACGGGGTTAACCCCGGAACGCGGACTCAGACTTATCTTCTAAACTGTGCGTCGCCCCGTCTCATGCCTCAATCCCAGCAAATGTTTATCCTGTTATAAAATATGCATTGTCTGGGGTTCTCTTCCTCGCTTGATATTCCTTCTGTAAACACTAGGTTGCTGGGCTCGTCTTTTATTCAGGAGACAGATCCCTGTCCCCTGCATGTTTACATTCCCTCTACCGCTTCTGCTGGGAGGCTGTTACACTTATTTACGTTCCCTCACTGTATAACCTCTACTTAGAAATAGGGTGGTAAATAAGTGTAACAGCCTCCCAGCAGAGGTGGTAGAGGGAATGTAAACGTGCAGGGGACGGGGATCCGTCTCCTGATTATAAGACGAGACCAGCGACCGAGTGTTTACAGAAGGAATATCGAGCGGACGGCTGGACGGCTCTTGTAGACAAGGAAGAAATGTCCCGTAGGTTCCCGTAACTTGTATAAATAATAGCCTTCATCTAAAACTGGAGGCTCAGAAATAATGCAAGCAGAAGTGGTAGAGGCAAATACAGCGAGAGAATGTAATACACTTCTGCTGGGTGGCTACTCCACTTATCTACCACCCTCTTAGTAAAGTAGAACTTCTTGCATTACTTCTGAGCCTCCTATTTTAGACGAAGGCTATTTATATTTATACATATGACAGGGTAGTGTATGCATTATGCTGGGGGGTAGAAGATATTACTCTGGATTACGAAGGGCCGACTCCAGCGAGCTTCTCGTGCAGAGAGGCCCACAGGCCCTGCATAATGCATAGTTTTGCGTTATGTAATGTGACATAACATGGGTGTATATACACGTTGTTACGTAATGGGATATAACGTGGGTTTACATGCACATAAATCCCACGAAGTCCAAACACTTTATTCTCTGCCGTGTGATTTATAAATAATTTTAGAATTACACCCCCCCCCCCCCCCCCCGGGTTGTGATGGCAGAGCTGAGAGTCCGTCCAGCGTCACTCACCACATCACCCTTCCAGGTTACTCCCCGTAAACTCCGGGTTACATGAGGCTGTCGGGCATTCTGTATAAGTGATAATTCTGGTGGTAAAAGTGGAGTAATCACCATAGCAACCAATTCACTGTTCCTGCCAATTACTCCACTTCTACATTCAGCTCCAGAATCACTCCTCATACAGAACGTCCACTACGTCTCTGCATGGAAATCTGCTGGTTTTACATTATATGCATATCTATGCCCCCCCCCCCAATGACGGCTGGGTTGTTATGTAATGTGATAGAGCGCGGTTGTAGTATATGTGCGAAGTGCAAACGCTTTATTCTCTGCTGTGTGATTTAGAAATAATTCTACAATTACAGAACCCCCCCGCCTTCCCCGGATGTGATGGCAGAGCGTAGTGTCCGTCCAGCATCACTCACCACATCACCCTTCCAGGTTACCCCCCCGTGCACTCCGGTTTACATGAGGCCGTTGGGCATTCTGTATAAGTGATAATTCTGGTGGTACAAGTGGAGTAATCGCCATAGCAACCAATTCACCGTTCCTGCCAATTACTCCACTTCTACATTCTGCACCAGAATCGCTTCTCATACAGAATCTGCGGGTTTTTTTACATTATTCTCCCGTTTGGGTCGAATATCTGCTTTTAAAACGACAGCTATTCCAAAAATATTTTACATCTAAAGTCTCAAAGCTGTAAATCCATTTATTACCTGAGGAAAGCGAAGTAGCGCTGCAGAGAATTTATCCCTTTCCTCTCCGCGGCGAATAGCTTGGCTTGGTTTACAAAATGCTTTCATTTCTTACAAACCTGAAAAACCGTCCCGGCTTCTGAAGCCTCCAACCAACCCCCCCCCCCGACGGGAGAGTGACTCCGGAAGCCTCCGTGCCCCCCCCCGATGGGAGAGTGACTCTTGAGACCTCTGCGTCCCCCTGATGTGACTGTTACTCCGGAGACCTTGGGGCGTATTATATCGGCAACGTTCTGTATATTTCCAAATAAGACGATATTTATTATATTCGCATCTTTTACATTTAGGTCATAAAATCCATTACTCCTCATGGATCTCTGTAAGCGAGAAACTACTTATTATTAGTATTATTATTATTTAGTAGTAGTAGTATTTATTTATTAGTAGTAGTAGTATTTTTACATTCTGTGGCTTTTATACGATCAGCTCTGGGCTCCTATATCCAGTATATCCACCCAAAATACTCTTACTTAATATGCTCCTTTGTAATGGGTTATGAAACGGGGATGTATGTTCATGGTGTATGTGTGTGGTATATGGTCATGTGCATGTGTAGGAGTGTGATATGTGTATATATGGACATATATGTTTGTATATTGTGCATGTGTGTGATAAATGCATGTATATGATGAATGTGTAGGTGCGTGATATGTGTATACAGGGATATATATGGATGTGTGTGCACGTGTAGGTATATGATATATGTGCGTATATAGGGATATATATGTTTGTACATGGATGTGTATATGGGCCCATGGAGATACATGTATTCGTTTTTCTTCTTGAAATAATAGTAATGAATATTTATACGTGTATTATATATGTATTACATATGTCCTACATATTACATATCATATACTATGTGCAATGATGTTTGGATATCTGAGTATAATTGTGTGTTTTTGCTCCTGTAACAGTGCTGTGTAGTAATGTTTTTATTTTTTCCCTTTTTATGTACTTAACAAGTAATATTAATAAAAAATGGTCCGATAAGGTGGAAACAAGGCCGGTGTTTTTTTTTTTTTTTTGTTATTGTCCAGGGTATTTTCTCTTCATATTGTATCCGGTTAATATATTCTTTAATATTCATTTATTATTTTCATGTACCGGAGCCAATCTAATAACTGCAGATCAGTTCAGATTTACATATCGTCTGTAACTCATTTCTAACGTCATTTCTTCAGGTCCAAAGTTTGTGAGTTACTATAGTCTGAAATCCAAACTTCAATAAACATTATTGATAAATCGCCCCAAGTCCCTATGCATTACCGATTACCGGGTATTAAGCAGCAAGTGGAGTCATCCCCATAGCAACCAATACACCGTTCCTACCAATTGCTCCTCTTCTACATACTGTGCCAGAATCGCTCCTTAAACAGAACCGGGTTTTGCTGCTTTATATTCCACAAACAGTCCGTAGTAAACGGCGGGTGGATTTACAGTTTGAGACCAGCTGGCGTTTTGGGCTCTTCTGCAGCTCTCTCTCTGCCGGGTGGCAATGCATTACACTGATGATCCGACCGTGCTACAGGGCATGCGCGGCTTGGATCATTTGATTTTTGGCACCAAATTCAAAATTTGGCTGCCGATTTATACTGTGCAAACCGGTCTGACCACAAGAGTGTGTGCCAGGATAAGTTTCCGTGTTGTCTGACTCCCCACACGGTTTTTGGTGTTCCTTATCTCGGATAAACCAAAATGTTAACCCCTCCATCGCCAGAAAAGGATAAAATGCCTGATGCTCCTCCCAAAAAAGGCTTCATGCAAGGCTAAGCATTTATCTTGCCTAGAATGTAACACTCCTCTTCCAGACGGATACAGGAGAAAGACGTGCCAGCAGTGTTCAGCGGATATCCTGGCAAAGAAGAAGCAGAAGGATATGCAGTCCTTTCTATGATGGTTCCAGGACAATTTATCTCAGAATTTGTGCAGCGTGAATGGAAAAATCCAAGTAAACAAGCGTTTTATCTCAAAACACTTCAAACTAATTTTCAAGCTACAAGATGACGTCATGTGGGATGAACTCCTTAAAGTAGATGTCCGAATTGCTCAGTTGTCTAAGAAGACTATGTTGCCGATTGGAGAGGTGCCTGGTCATAAAGATACCATGGACAAAAGAGCAGAGACGGTTAATAGAAGGATTTTCCAAGCGTCAGGTCTTTAATGCAAAGCAACATCAGCCGGAGCAGCTGTAGCTAGAGCCCAAGGCCTATGGATCCAGAAATTGGAAGATTGGGTTCTGGATGATGCAGATAAAGATCATTTCTCATTTTTTAAAACATTTGAAACTATCAAATGAATTCCTGATTGACACGGTGGAGAAATTAGCCAAGCTCTCCGCTCGCAACATGGGGCTCTCGACAGTTGCTAGAAGAGCAATATGGCTCTGATTCTGGAATGCGGACTCCGCATCCAAGTCTTCATTATATGATCTACCATTTGAGAAAAAGAAGCTTTTTGGTTCTCCACTAGAAGAACTTTTGAAACAAATGTATGACACTAAGAAAGTGCTCCCACAAGATGTAAAACCTAAATGGAATCGTAGATATCCCTACAATAGGCAAATATATTCTAGGCCATCGGATAAATCTTCCTTTTGGAGGCAAAACAAAGAGTCTAGATTTCAACTTAAAGCTACAAGAGGGGGAGGTCGCCTTCAGATGGGAATGGTTCCACACTACCAGCAACCCATGCATACGTCGGATAATATCAGAAGGCTAAGCCATCAGATTTTGCAAGCCCCCCCCCCCCCCCACACGATTTCTTAGTCTCCTCATACCCGTCGGTGAAGAAGAATGCAGTTCTAGTCATGGCAGCATCACAACTCCTCAAGCAAGGAGTTATAGAAAACGTTCCGAAGAAACCTCTATTTCAGGGAGTTTACTGGTCCCAAAGCCAGATGGTTCCTTCCGTCCAGTACTAGATCTGAAGTCTGTCAATCAATATATTCCATATCACCGCTTCCGTATGGAAACCGTATTTTCAGTTACTCAGATGATTCAGAGAGGAGATTATATGGCTTCCCTAGACTTCCAGGACGCTTACCTATCTAAGATTTGCAGTAAATACAAACAAAGGCTTAAGTCCCTTCCAATTCAAGGCGCTACCCTTCGACCTATCAACTGCTCCAAGAGTCTTCACCAAGATTCTGACTCTGTTGGTGGCAGAGCTGAGATTGAGAGGAATAGCAGTGGCTCCATATCTGGACAACTGGCTGATAAAAGCTTCATCCTCTGCCCAACTTTTAATAGATCTACAGGACACTATTACCCTTATACACGGTTGGATCCTAAATGTATCCAAGTCAAACTTAATTCCGACCACGGAGATCGAGTTTCTGGGTTTTTTGGTAGACTCAATGTCTCTACATCTGTACCTTCCAGAGGAAAAAGCCAAATGCATTCGGCTAAGTGTCACCCAGCTACAAACTAATCACCTCTGCTCCGTCAGAAGGGCAATGAGCATATTGGGGTTAATTACATTACTGCGGTAGCCTGGGCGAGAGCAAGAATGAGACCTCTGCATCTGCAATGGCACGTTCTGTCCCATTGGTCCGGAAGGGAAGAGGATCTAGACACAGACATTCTTATACCCCAAGAAGTTCTTCAGCAACTAGAGTGGTGGAAGGTCAAAAGAAATTTAACAAGCGGTCTATCTTTCCAGCCCAAGCACTTTCGAGTCCGACACCGGCTGGGGAGCCCATCTCTAGTTTCGTACAGCCCAGGGAAAGTGGTCAGCGCAAGAAGCGCGTAAATCCTCGAATTTCAGGGAGTTAAATGCAGTCTTCAAGGCTCTGCTATCCTTCAAACCGTGGATATCTGGCAAGTCGGTGAAGATTCAATCGGACAACACCACGACGCTAGCCTATATCAAGAGACGGGGGGGGGGGCACGAGAGTAAGCAGTCTTCAAGATCTATGCGGCAAAATCGCTATGGGCACAAATGAATCTAGAGGCTGTGTCGGCTGTCCACATCAGCAGTCAGAACAATGTACTTGCAGACGATCTCAGCAGAAGCGGATGCTCACAAGCAGAATGGTCTCTACACATGACTTTAGTTTAGTTGCGAAAGTAGGCCTTCCAGAAGTGGATCTCATGGCGACGAGACTGAATCGGAAGGTTTCTCTTTTTGCCTCTCCCTACAAAATGGATTACACTTTCCTGGATGGTCTGGAGATCAAGTGGCGGTTCAACCTGGCGTACATCTTTCCTCCAGTATCTATGATCCCTCGAGTGATACTTAAGATCAAAACAGACAAGGCAAGAGTGCTGGTGGTTCTCCCATTCTGGCCAAACCAGAGTTTGTTTTCAGACCTTTGCCAACTCTCGGTAAATCATTGGGAACTTCCATTATCTGCAGACATCTTGGAGAAAAAGGGGATTCCACTCCACACTCTTCAAATGTTCAGATTGACGGCATGGCTGCTGCAAGGCTAATCCTGGAAGATCAAGGTATAGACCCCATCATGGCTTATCTCCTTTTGGGTTCAGTAAGACTATCTACAGCCAAAATGTATCCGGTGATTCTGCACTTTTTGAAACGGGCCTCAAGGTCGTGACTCTAAAGGGTCAGATTTCTGCTATTAGCCATTTTCTACTCGTCTATTTGGCATCGGATCGTTTTATTCGAAGATTTTTTTTAAGGCCATCACGATTAAAAGACCCCCTGTTAGATCTTTTTTTCCACCATGGGATCTTACCTTAGTACTCAAGGCACTGTGCTGTCCTCCGTTTGAGCCTCTTCACGAAGTCTCACTCAAATTCCTTGCCCTGAAAGCTAATATTAACCAGCCTATAGTCCTAACGTTTTACCCAGACCCTTCGTCATAGGAAGAAAAGAAATGGCATTCTCTGGATGTTAAGAGAGCTCTTACCGTTTATTTGAAGCATAATTCTTCCTTTCGTTCATCTGACCATCTGTTCCTTCAGTTCCATGGCAAGTTGTTGGGTCAAGCAGTTTCAAAATCAACCTTAGCCAGATGGTTTACGGACACCATCCGCCTGGCATAGAACTCCTGTGGTGTGGTTCTTCCATCCCAGATTAAGGCCCTCTCCCAGATCCGTCTCGGTTTCCTGGGCTTCCAGGTCTTCGGTCTCTCCGGAGGAGATTTGTAAAGCAGTCACTTGGTCCTCCTGGAACACTTGTCTTAAACATTATAGACTGGACATTTCCTCTGCTTTGGAAGCGGAGTTTGAGCGTCAGGTTCTTCATGCTGTTAATTACGAACTCCTTCCCTTTTTGTTTTAGGGGGTCTTGGTATATCCCACTGGTACTGCCACTATACTTACCGTAAATTCTCTTTTCCCCGGTATAGTGGCAGTACGTGTTTCCCTCCCAAATTTCGTTAATAAAGAGTTCTTGTACTACTGGTTGGTCCTCTTGTTTAACTGATCTGCGGAGTTCTGTGAGTACGATAATAGGGCTAGGGGAGGGTGGAGCTTAACCCTTTAAACATTAGTGGTTTTTTTTTCCCCCTTGACTCATTGCCCTTCCTCCTCATGTCTGAGCCTCTCTTACCTGGTGACAGGCATTTTATCAGTAGGAAGAAGGTGGTCCATTCCGGACAAAGCTTCTGACTAACGATGCAAGTCTCAAGGTACGAGGAGCCGTCTTCCAAGAGGAACTTGTGCAAGGCCGCTGGCCTCCTCCAACCCCTTCTCTCCAACTATCTGGAACTTTTGGCGGTGGAGAACGCCCTTCGTCGCTGGGGGGACCAAGTTAACAGGCAAGAGAGTCTTTGTACACATCAACAAGCAGAGGGGCACCAGAAGTCCGTTCCTGCTCAGGATTTCTTTCAGGCTGTTCCTTTGTGCAGAAGCTCATTCCGTCACATTGACTTCAGTCCATGACAAGGGTGCCTTGAAGACTCAAGCGGATTTTATGAGCCCAGCACCAGTCTTTGCAGGAGAATGGTCTCTGAATCCGGAGATTTTCAGATTCATAGTCCAGAAATGGAGAGTTCGAGACAACGATTTAATGGCCTCCTGACCCAATGCTCAAGTCAAAACTTTATTCTCCCTCAATCTGGCAGATCGGCCTCTGGCGGTGGATGCCTTTTTCCCAGACCTGGAATTTCCGTCTCCCCAGGGCTCTGCAAAATATCAAACAAGATCAGCTTCGGTTGTCTGCCTAGCTCCTGACTGGCCAAACAGGATCTGGATGTGGACTTGATCTCCCTCAGTTCCAGATCTCTGCATCTTCCAGTTCTAAGAAAACTTCTTCAGCAGGGCCCAATTTTACATCCAAACCCAGAAATCCTCCATCTGACAGTTTGAATGTTGAGCAGAAACTTTTTTGGACTACAGGGTTTTCCTCTTCAGTTACCGAGAACCTTCTGTTAAACCGCAAGCACGTCGGCTCTCTGAGGTTAAAATCTGGAAGAGGTTTCTTGGTGCAGCTCCAAAGGTTTGTCTGCTACTCCATGTCTTCAGGAAGGTTTAGATTCCAGATTACAACCTTCTACCATTAAGGTCCATATTTCAGCCATCGGCACCTTTTTGGGATATGAACTGGTCTCCTTATCCGCGGTCAGATAAATCTTCTAAGGCTCTAGTCTGGATTAGACCTCGTCCTATTTCCAAGACAGTTCCTTGGGACCGTAATCTGGTGCTTTACAGTCTCCTGTTCCTCTTCAATCGTTGTCTCCATCTTCTGTCCCTGAAGTCAGCATTTCTGGAATCCATCACCTCCGCCCTGTCCGTTATGAACCCTTTCTGCGCGTATTCATGGATAAAGCGGGGCTTTCCTTACGTCCTGGGTTTTCACCCAAAGTCCTTCCAGCTTTCCCTAAGAATCAGGACGTTGGTGACCCGACATTCTTTTAATCTCGTCAGACGGGAGAGATTGCGCTGCCTTCCCTGGGTTTGAAAAGGTGTCTGTTAACGTAGAGCGAGCCAGGTCCTTCCGGAAGTCTCTGCAGCCGTCTCTGGTATTTCCAAACGCTCTATCGCCAGTTAAATTTATATCAGGGATCGGCATGTTGAGCCGCTGGGAAGTATCCGGGTCACTCGACTCGTGCCTCGTTTCCAGTAAATCTTCTGCCCGGGCTAATTACTCCTATTACCCCGCATCGTGCGCTCATTGCTGTGTCCGTGGAAGATGTTTCTGGTTCCCGACCCTTCGACGGTTTGTATATTTATCTATCGGGTCACCGGGGGCTGCAGGTTGGTTCCTACCGACGGCTTCTTTACTCTGCTGGTTGCTGGTGACGCGTCTTCCCTCCCTTCTCTCTAATATTTTTACGTCTAATTTCCTTGTTTTGGGGTATTTTCTGATTAACTGGGGTTGTTCTCGAGGTGAGGGCTTAGTTTACAGTCCAGTCTGCTAGTATCGCCAGGGACCAGCAGGGAAAAGAATGCCCACCAAGACACCCCCATCTATAGAAATGGCCCTTCCTTTGGTAAATAGTGACAGCTCGGATAGGAAGCTGTGCCATGCGTCGGGGACTAGGTAGCCGTTTAGTAGGACGGCGCCTCGGCGTACAGTGCCTCGGTGTATTATTCCTGCGGATACTGCATCGCTTTAACCAAACGTTGTAAAACCAGAGCCTTGGAAGAAGCTTTTCCAGCATCTCGGGGCGCAGATTATCGTGCTGGTCTTTGATCGTGAATCGGGGTTAGATTCCATGACTGATGTATCAGAAGGCTGAATGTCTCCAGCAGACTGTCAGCTCTTGTGCTTTTACGCACAGCATGGCCTTTGGCAGTTATGCTAAGAAAATGTCTATAGTAAAGTATAATATATAAATGTACATTACAGGAGCGGGGATGGAAAAGCATCTCATGAAGCAGACATGCGCCAGAATCTCACGTGTCGTCTTCTTCTTTTTTCGTAGGACTTGGTGAATTCGGGGTCAGCTCCCTGTTTTTCTTCATCGCTGTGGTAACGTTGGCAACCATCAACCACAAGTCTCAGCGATCGCAGCAGCGGTAAGAGAATCTCTTTACTAATATTTCCCAATCAAACCCAAACTGCACTTTTAACCCTTTGGTTGCTCTGGGCCGAGTTGGTGAACCCGAGTGTCGGTATTATGATTAAATCTCGTAGCCACTAACCACCTGCTTGTAGCCCGAGAGCCGCGTTACTCCGGCCGCGCAAAAAGAAAATAGCGACTTCTGCGGCAGAATAATCGACTAACATTCCCCAGAATCGACCTCCTTTATCAAGTCAGAAGCAGCGGGAGGGGGAAGGGGGGGGGGCTCCGGTATGTGCGCTGATGTTCCATATAACCTTTTATCATTGGGGGGCCGTTCTGAGGTCTCTCTCTTTTAGGGCTCTAATAAAGATCTGATCTCCGCAGTCTTTTCTTAACGTGTCCAATAAAATCCCGCTCTGTCTCAGTGTCGTTTCTTCTTGCTGGTTTTATGCGACTTGTTTAGTGAATAAAGCCTTTTCTGGCATTGTTTGGGTTGTAAATGTTCTTTTTCAGCGTGGAAGCGGTAAGTACAAAGCTTCTTCTTCCAGGCTGTCCGGAGTGTTGACGTGTTACAGGTACGATACTTTACATACATGACTCTCACACACGTGTATTTACCGGCATTGGGTGGGGGGTTAAGCTGCCGGCACAGATGTTCATGTCACCGAACACCAGGGTTTTTTATGCATTATGCGTGGCCAGCTTGGCCCCTTAATGCAGGAAAAGCGTGTCAGGGTTGCATGTTCCACGCGTGTTTCCTATTGCAGTGTACATGATGTTTATTGATGGAGCCGATCTTGTGGCTTCTCGTGTTCTATGCCGACGGTGAGCGCGGCGCTGGCCTTCAGGCGCTGTTACTGTACAGCCTCTGCCGGGAACATGCACGTCAGCCCAGCACAGATCACCTAAACCCTGAGCCGTGTAACTATGCACAAAGCAGGGCCATCTCAGCGCTGCTTACAGGAGAAGCTGGCTTGGGCCGGCCCTTCCTCATGCATAGTTAACATGGGTTTCCCCAAAAGCCATCTCTCAGCTTTCGCTATCCATGATGCAGGGGAAGCCGGCCAGGGTTTTCTGCAAGAGGAACCAAACGAATAAAAGGAGGAATAAACACCAGGTGAGTAAGTAGAAATAAAAATATATATATATATACTCTTCCTCACAGTACTGCCGCAGCCCAAGATAACACTCCTCTCAGTGTTCAACAGAAGACAATACAAACATAGGGGCGCATGTACATGTGGGAAAAAAAGAAGAAAAATAATAAGTGTGATAATGTATGATACAAAAAATTATATGTAAGTGTTGTGAATGCACTCACGAAACGTAAAAGGTGAACAGGCTCTTCAGAATAAAATGTTTCTTTTATTTCTTCATGTTTCTAAAATATCCAAATAAAACAGAAAAAAACCAATGGTGCAGTATTTTCTTATAATGGTTTAAGAAAAGTTGGATTGCACTTACAAGATAGTCGATAAAATCAGGCACTTCAGTATAAAATCCACGTGTACAAATGAAAAGTCCTTTGAATAGTCCTCAATAGGACTATTGACTATTTTATTCTGAAGAGCCTGTTCACCTTTTACGTTTCGTGAGTGCATTCACAACACTTACATATAATTTTTTGTATCATACATTATCACACTATTATTATTTTTCTTCTTTTTTTCCCACATGTACATGCGCCCCTATGTTTGTATTGTTTTCTGCAAGAGGTGCTGAGAACCTTGCCTCGTGTATAGTTAATTTAATGTGGCTCATGATGTGGGGCCAACCCTGGCCGGCTTCCCTCGCATCATACATCCCAATGACTTTATTCAGACTTCAGGGTTTTCCTCACTGTACAAATACCGGCCAGAGCCCCGAAACCGGAATAATTAAATGTTAATGCTGCAATTACCCCGGCTGGTGCTAGGCCTGTAACATGCAGTTTTTTATGCTTTTTTTTTTTTTAATCCAATTTTGGGTTATGACAAATGCATGCTGCAGGGCTCCTTTTTTCAGCACAGCTAGAGCAGCAAAAAAAAGAACCCTGTAATTTTGTATGCATTTTTTAAAAAAAAAATCAAATTTTGGGTTATGAAAAATGCATGCTGCAGGGCTCCTTTTTTCAGCACGGCTAGAGCAGCAAAAAAAAACCTGTAATTTTTTATGCATTCATGCTACAGGGCTCTTTTTCAGCACGGCTAGCAGCAAAAAAAAGAACCCTGTAATTTTTTATGCATTTTTTTAAAAAATTCCAATTTTGGGTTATGAAAAATGCAAGCTGCAGGGCTCCTTTTTTCAGCACGGCTAGAGCAGCAAAAAAAGAACCCTGTAATTTTTATGCATTTTTCCTGAAATCCAATTTTGGGTTATGAAAAATGCAGGCTGCAGGGCTAGAGCAGCAAAAAAAAGAACCCTGTAATTTTTTATGCATTTTTAAAAAAAAATCCCATTTTGGGTTATGAAAAATGCAGGCTGCAGGGCTCCTTTTTTCAGCACGGCTAGAGCAGCAAAAAAAAGAACCCTGTAATTTTTTATGCATTTTTCCTGAAATCCAATTTTGGGTTATGAAAAATGCAGGCTGCAGGGCTAGAGCAGCAAAAAAAAGAACCCTGTAATTTTTTATGCATTTTTAAAAAAAATCCCATTTTGGGTTATGAAAAATGCAGACTGCAGGGCTCCTTTTTTCAGCACGGCTAGAGCAGCAAAAAAAAGAACCCTGTAATTTTTTATGCATTTTTAAAATAAATCCAATTTTGGGTTATGAAAAATGCAGGCTGCAGGGCTAGAGCAGCAAAGAAAGAACCCTGTAATTTTTTATGCATTTTTCCTGAAATCCAATTTTGGGTTATGAAAAATGCAGACTGCAGGGCTCCTTTTTTCGGCACAGCTAGAGCAGCGAAAAAGAACCCTGTAATTTTTTATGCATTTTTTTTTAAAAATCCAATTTTGGGTTATGAAAACTGCATGCTGCAGGGCTCCTTTTTTCGGCACAGCTAGAGTAGCAAAAAAGAACCCTGTCATTTTTTATGCATTTTTTTTAAAAATAAATCCAATTTTGGGTTATGAAAAATGCAGGCTGCAGGGCTAGAGCAGCAAAAAAAGAACCCTGTAATTTTTTATGCATTTTTCCTGAAATCCAATTTTGGGTTATGAAAAATGCAGGCTGCAGGGCTAGAGCAGCAAAAAAAAGAACCCTGTAATTTTTTATGCATTTTTCCTGAAATCCAACTTTGGGTTATGAAAAATGCAGAGTGCAGGGCTCCTTTTTTCAGCACGGCTAGAGCAGCAAAAAAGAACCCTATAATTTTTTATGCATTTTTTTTAAAAAAATCCAATTTTGGGTTATGAAAAATGCATGCTGCATATTAAACAATACTTGTTGCAGGGTGACATTTCAGTGACTCATACCTTTATCATGCATTAACGGGTTTTTATTCATTATCCCAAGCCAGCTACGGCCCTTCTGGCTGAATAAATACTAAATTCCCGGTTGCTCCGCACAGTCCGTCGGACTCCAACTCCCATTAAGCCATTCGGATATGAAATGGTCTGACTTGTTGCTGCGTTTACTAAACGGGTTTCGTTCTTCTTTCCTGCAGATCTTTGGATTCTTGGCCACCTTCGCCTACACGGCGCATGCCGCCTTCTCGCTGCGGAGACGATCCCAGAACACACGGCAGAGCGACGACTACATGCCTGCCCGCAACCAATCACGAGACGCGGACTGTCACCCCGAGATCCAGCGCCTCGACGCGTGAGCCACCGCAGACTCTTGCACACGGTGAGTGCCGGTCGGCAGAGACTTTTCACCAGCAGAAGCCGTTCTGGACGATCCGCTCCCTGGCAGAGAAGACGCGAGAGACTCGTTTCCTTTACTTGCCCCGGAAGGAGCGGAGGGATCTCAACAAACATTTTCCAAACCTTTCCTTCCGTCGTTTCTGGATTTACATTTTACACTACATGCAGGAAAACCACCGGTCGTGTCCCCCGCACGTAATAATCCCCGCCAGCGGGGCGGATATGAGCTCCCAGTCTCTCCCCTCCCCCACCCTTATCCAAAGGAACCCTTTGAATCTGCTGTATGATGTCAATGTTACGTGTATTCCTCACTTATTGTCTGTGTTACTGCGCTGTGGACGTGATAATGATGTTATTGTATATGTCACGCGACGGACGGGTTATTCCGTGCCTTTCAGTGCCGGTGAAAGCCGTCGGCGGCTGTTAGTGAGCTCTTCGTACAGTTATTGGGTTTCTTGGATTCATTCAGCTGATTCTTTAAAAGCGGGGATTTTATATATGTCTGCTTCGCATGCTGTAAATATCTAATAAAAGTAGTGCTTACGTTGCTGATACCAGCGTCTGTGTGACGTTTCATTTGAACCCTTTCACAGACCAGCAGCACTCAGGTGTCTGTATTAATATGTGAATTTACCGACGATGTAAAGAAATGTTCATCATACAGGAGACTGCGAAGGGATTGGCTTCGACTAAATGAATGATGAGATATAGGGGAACGGAGACTCCTCCGTGTAACTACATACATCCAGCTGGGGGGGGGTTAACCCTTTCTGGTAACCCCCATCCCCAGGGAGCTTCTGCTGCAGGAAGAGCAGGCCCTGGATCATGTCTTCTCCATCGTCTCTTGACCCATTGAATTTTGCATTGTGAAGGGTAAGCTCAGCCCTTCTTCATGGAGGAACCCAACAGTTTTAGAACCATAACTCTCCTTTCAGTGAATAATTCTCTGTGGCAAATAAACCCAAGATGTGAAAAATATCCTTTATAGGGATTCCCTCCCCACCACCCAAAGGGCCGGTTCTTAAGAGTATCAGATTCTCTATCGGCCCCCTCATCCCCTTATCGCTCTTCTTCAGCCCTGAAACCCTATGTCATTAAACACACTTTCTCGCAGTCTGGGCTGGAGAAGGTGGTTTGGAGAGTATGTGTCTCTTGTGTTCTATGAAGGTCTTATTACTTATATATTCTTCTCCGTGGCACGAGAGGAACTTGGAGCTAAACAGCCTTTTAAACTTTAAATCTAGTAACGATATATCAGGTCACTTCTCTCAGTGGAAATCTGTATGTTTGTAACCCACCGAAAATCTCTGCATCGTGTTTAATAAAAGGAAACATAGTTTTTTGTAGTTTTTAATGAAAAATGTTCCAAGTACAACGATAATTATTTAAAAAATAATACAATATAAGAAGGGGCAAAAACAGTTCCGTCGGTAGAATTTGTGAAATTTCTCAACACGGGACAATAATACAGAAAAACCCTGAAACACAAACCGCGAGCAGGGAGAGTTAAAGACGCGGCGTCACCCGCCGCAGGCATACACAGTGCTTTTTATTATAGCACCTGACGCATTGCTGGGAGTTTACGTTCTGCTGAGTGCTGTGGAAGCCCCGATCAGCCTGATGGGATAAAGAAAGCCCTGCATATTTTATTTAAGGTCAGTTGCTTAAAATGTATCCCCCTCCCCCCCCCCCCCAATTGAAATAGACATGATACAGGGGAAGCCTGCCAGGGTTGGCCCTGTATCATGCCTATGTAAAGTCTGTACCTGTGCTTTTTAGCTTAAGTCACAAGCCCTGTATAATAAATAAGTCAAAGTGCAGGGAGACTGAAGTAGTCCCGCTGACTTTATTATACATTACACAGGGCCAGACCTACATACTTAAGTGAAGGACCAGAAACCACAGCTCTTATCACCTCTCCCCTTTGGGGCTAGACCCATGTGTTCAGTGTTTTACATGTATGAAGGGGGAAGTCTACCAGTGCCAACCCTTCATCATGCATAGTGAAAGAAGTCACATGGATTTTATGAAAACATTATATAAGCGGAATGCAAGGCTAGCCTCGACAAGAACGGCTGGAGCAGCCCTGCAGTAGGCATATTTAATGCAGTCTTCCTGGTTATGATTCATGCAGGAGCATCTCAGTAGGGCTGGCCCTGCACCATGATTAGTAAAATTGACAAGATGAGTTCACACTAAACAAGTAAAGCAAGTATGAGTGTTCTCTTTAAAAGATAATGTGTGTTAAACATACACATGGCAGGAGCAGCACTTTATGGGGTTGAGGGTCTTCTTTACACCCATTTCTGCTTATTGATTTATTATGCAGGATCCGCTCGGTACGGTTGGCCCTGCATGATGGTTGGTTAAACTGGCAAGGCAGCATTCAGGAAAGCCATGTTTCATATGCATGATCCAAGGCCAACCCTGGCAAGCTTCCCCTGCATCATGCACATTTAACATGGCTTTCCTGAATGCTGCCTTGCCAGTTTAACCAACCACCGTGCAGGGCCAACCGTACCGAGCGTATCCTGCATAATAAATCAATAAGCAGAAATGGGCGTAAAGAAGACCCTCAACCCCATAAAGTGCTACTCCTGCCATGTGTATGTTTAACACGCATTATCTTTTAAAGGGAACACTCATACTTGCTTTACTTGTTTAGTGTGAACTCAGCGACTTGAAGCACTTCATCTTATGGTAGACAGAAGAGAATAGCTTTTATTCACTGAACCGGAATTATCAGGTATGAGAAAAGATCTCATGTTTCTAGCGTTGCTGAGCATTTGGAGGAACTGCATTTATTCTGCATCATGAAATCAGAGCTTCCTTATGCAGGTCACTTTAAACATTTCGCCAACTTTACATAATACCCGGTGCAGGGTTTCTATAGCCAGATCCCCTAATAGGTTCTGCATAGGGAATAAACCCCGTACGGCCAGCAGACGACTGCCTTATGCTCTGATCTGCTGCCGGTTTGTTGTGTTTGTACCTCATTCTCCCAGTTGCTTACTGGAAGGGGTTAAGTGACATTATATGAAAATACAAAGCCAGCTGAGTTAAACGCCGTGGCTGCAGACTCAGATACCACGCCTGCTCACTTCCATGTGTAGAGCCGCAATACTGCGTACAGACAGCCTTTATCTACAACTCCCAGAATCCTCAGCCAGAATTGGGGGCGCTCGAGGTTTTAGGAACCTGCTATAGATAATAAGTGCAAATGACCCGTCTCTGTCTAGCAGGTCACTGACCCAGATTTTACAGCACATTACGGCTTCAAAGACAGAAATACTATTAAGGCACTAACTAAATATTTGGTCCCATCCCCAGGTTACCGCTGCAGTGCGCGGGACGTAGCAGTCACGTCCAGCGGGGGTCCTGCGAGAATTTCAGTATCTTCCACATCCAACTACTGAAGCGGCCATCCGGTTTCTTCAGCCTGAGATGGCATTCAAGCGCTTGGAACGACCCAAAGCTCCCCCAGATGGTTGCAGTAAAGTTCACGTTTAATCCGAGTCTGAATCCAATTCTTTGTCTACGAGGGGAAAAGAAAGCGTATTGTGAGACATGTCTGTACTTTCCAGAAGATCTTCCGTTCAGGTAAGGTGGGGGAGTAAATGAATGAATGAAAATGTGTGTGTGTGTGTGAGTGATCGCATGGATCTGTGTGTAGGGGGCACAGGGAGGCTGAAAGTGATGTGCATGTACTGGCTGCCTGAGCATGAGAGGAGTGTGATTGCTAACAATTGCTAGCAGCTAACATCAGTTACACTCATATCATGCCCAGGCAGCCAGTACAATAACTTTATGCAATTTTTTTTTATTTTTTTTACTTTTGGCCCCCAAAATTAAGGTGCGTTTTATACATGGGGAAATACGGTAATTCATTTTTTATTCTTGTTATATTAGAAGCAGTGTCCCGGCTCCCTGAGCATCGCACTCCAACGTACCGTCCGATTTCTGCGCCTCCGTCTCTCCTGTGGGCTCTCCTTTCTCGAGGGACTTGGTCAAGTCGTTGAAGATCAGGTAGAAATCAAAGGCGAAAACTATTGTGGCGACGAAGCCGAGGACCTGGAGAACAAAGAAGGAACGTGTTGAACCCTCTATGCCAAGCGGCTCTAAGGCTGCATCAAGTGCTTTAAGTCACAGAGAAGAACTGAGAGTTAACAGCTGAGACACAACCGTTTTCATGACTTTCACCTTTATTAAATAAACGCTGTATGCTCGGCTGTTATATGCGACTACTCCCTTAAGGCCATGTACTTTTAGAATTATGCGCTTTCCACGCACAGCATCGTTACTACATTAACCCTTTAAGGACAGAGCTCTTTTTTAAATTGTATCCTTCCCGACAATGGCTGTTTTAGCATTTTTGCTGTCTTTCTTCCCTCTCATTTAGTGTAGCCAGGCAAATCGTATATTGCTGGGGATTTTTTTTTCCTTCAGGAAAACTAGCTTTCTTTAGACAGACGCTCTTATTTGGAATGGATGCCGCCATCTTGTGAGTGGCAGCACCCCTCTTCCACATGGCGTTTTTTAAAACACTTCTAAGACTGGTCGAACGGGGCCCCTGCATTTTTATTTTTTTTGTGTTGCCGAATGGCTTGACGTGAACAAAGTTCAATTGTCATCAACTGCGTGCTATCAAGGGGTCAATACTCTCTTGGGGGTGATTAAATGACTCGGATTAAGGGTTAATAAAGAAACCAATATTACAGATGTTTGTTAGATTACAATTCCCACCATCCCCAGCATAAAAAGGAGAGTATGAACGGCATGCTGCTACTTACTGCCGCTGCTTTGGAAACTCCACACGTATATTTAGAAACCGCCACAAGCGAAACCACAAAGTATATGACGGCGGCGACGCAGCGGATAGAGTCCTGATACAAGAAGGAGGACGTGAGGATTAGTGCTGCGGCAGTGACGGGGGCGTTACATACAACGTACGGCAGACATAATGCCCTCCTGTCCAAATATTTATATATATTACAAAAATGTATACAGTATTTCTGACGAGCAGAGGGATCTCCTCGGACCCGCTCGGTAAAATGAAACCTCCTACCAAGCTTCTAGTGTCACATTATGGCCTCCTATACATTTTAAACCTGTCTCCTGTCACCCTTCACATAAATCTGTACAGTACATAAACTAATATATAGCAGATCCCCCCGCAACCGTATACGTTTACACACAGCCTCCAGACTCTGCTGTTACCCACCCGGCCGGCGAACATATACAACGGTGGGTGAGGGAGAGACCCGGCCAGCAGAGAACATATATAACGGTGGGTGAGGGACCCATCCAGTGGAGAACATATATAGTGGTTGGTGAGGGAGGGACCCGGCCAGCAGAGAACATAACGGTGGGTGAGGGACCCAGCCAGCGGAGAACATATATAGCGGTGGGTGAGGGAGGGACCCCGGCCAGCAGAGAACATATATAGCAGTGGGTGAGGGAGGGACCCGGCCAGCAGAGAACATAACGGTGGGTGAGGGACCCGGCCAGCAGAGAACATATATAGCGGTGGGTGAGGGAGGGATCCGGCCAGCAGAGAACATACATAGCGGTGGGTGAGGGAGGGACCCGACCAGCGAAGAACATATATAGCAGTGGGTGAGGGAGGGACCCGACCAGCAGAGAACATACATAGTGGTGAGGGAGGGACACAGCCTTGGCAATAAGTGGCAGTCCTGGGCATATGCTCTCTAGCCCTGGGCTGGTTGGCTTGTGGTGGAGGAGACAGAAAATATAGGGGAGCACAGAGTGAATTGAGGGTGGGTGTGGGCTGGAGAAAATACAAGCACCTGCAGGACTTCATATTAAAGTACAAACATTTTTATTAAATATCATCTATATTATATATATATATCTCTGTATATTATATAATCATGTCATTTTATATATATTTATTATAGTTCACTAATTATACATTATATTACATATTATAGTGATATATAAATTACAATATACATTGATTATATTACATATTATAGTTTATATATATATATATATATATATATATATATATATATATATATATATATATATATATATATATATTATTATATATCCACACACACACCTATATATCTATATAGTATTTTATGTATAATATAAAACAATTATATATCTTCACATAAATGCTCTGTACGATGGCATGCCGACGAGCCACTGGCAGGGGCCCATCTGCTTCATAATAATGCAACCGAAGAGGAGGGCTGCGCCAGAAGCCTTAAATACGTACCCCTGTGATATACATCTTCACGGTGCCAACGCGGTAGACGGCCGTGGTAGAGATTGATATACAGCACTCTGATTACCGAACTCATGAAATCCTTAAGAAAAACAAGAAAAAGCAAAGTATAAAGTGTGTGTGTGTGTGTGTGTGTGTGTAATATATGAGAAGTTTAAAGCAGGGAAACTGCATTCACCGCGGCCCATCTTTCAGGCAAACTAGCCATGTTCACTGGGCAGGTGCTGCCGACTCTCGGTCGAATCGTCTGCGGCACCTCCCTGGTGTTGGGATCAAAGTTTAGCCGAGGAGGAACAGCCAGCACGCCAATGGCATTCAGAGAAGAACTCTATAGAGCTTTTCACAGAAACGCCACAAACTATCCTCAAAAATAATGGAGAATAAATAAACCTCTCATTCATACGATCTGTGAGGGGAAAGAAGGGGGGGCTGGTTCGTCGCTCATTTTAGTCTTGGACCTTAATCTACAGATAAATCTACAAACTGGGGATTAAAAGAGAAGCGCACACTCACCACGGCCGGCCAGGAGAACCAGGAGAACTTTTGATGGAGTTTGGTGACGTAGAGGAACGCGAGGGAGCCGCTCATCAAGCTCTCGATAGAGAAGATGGACACGTACAATCCAGCGCAAGAAACTCCAGCGAAGGCTCCACAGGCCACGACCACCGAGACTTTACAGATTATCAGCGGAATAAAACACATTGAGATTATTTGTTAAAACAACAATTCTAACATGTCAGGACGGCTGAGCATTACAAGCGTTAAAGTCTCACAACAGAAGCTGCCTCATTAGCCTTTTCCCCATAAAAGTACTATGATGTCATACAGCCCCGCAAAGATCTTTGTATCTTATATAGCACCCCGATATCCAATGTCTGGCTCACCAACCCATCCCCCCACACTTACTGTACACCCAGCGCAGGCTGCCAGGCTCACCAGCCGTGTAAGTTTGACTATCCCCAGGGTACTTTTCATATATTTGACATCCAGGTTGAGCATTTTGCCCCTGAAAGCAGGCAGCTACCGCAGGGCAAGAGCAGGAATCTGCACAAGGCTTTACCGGCCACCAATCAGCACGTGCGTTACAAACCAGCCTCACCGGCAGCTCTTTGATGACATCACTGCGACTGCTAGAAGCCGCCATCTTGGAATATAAACCCTGAACATAAAATAAAGGACGATCAGGGTAGGATACATTGGATTTATGAGGGGGGGAGGGATGTATAATTTAAAGTTCTATATAAAGCCATTGTAGAAAACTATTAATTACAACTTTTTTTACTAAGGCACTTAAAAAAGGCTCAATAAAAACAAAATTCTGATGGACAGAAGTAAGAATTTTGGCATTACATACGTGTTTCCCGATATATCCCGGGGAGGGGCGGCGTAAATACGCTGCCGGAAATTAAAGTCACGCTGAAGACCAAAATCTTAAATAATGTACAAAAAAGTAATTTCCCAAAACATAAGAACGTCTGCTGTGTGAAAACGCATAAGCAGATCAAAGACATTGTAAATACGCCATAAAATAAAAACCATGGCAACGCAGCGAGCTCTTAAACATCTGACACAATTCATATAAAGGTCTAAGATCGTTAAAAGCTAGTCCTGTTTTTCAACAGGTCGGCTGAGGATGGAAAGCGTACATTAGTGAAATGTGCATCCAAACGCAAAACTTTACACATTTTAGTTAGAATTTTATTTTTAGACATTTTCATATAATTTCAGCATCACACAAATGTTTTAGAACCACGAGGTGGAGACAACTTGTTTTCTGACAGATGTGATCAAAATGATTTAAACACAACATTTTGACATTGGTTTGGAAACAGAAAGCGTGAATTAGTCTGTAACAGCAGTTTGCCACGCGGGCCGTTACACGCGAAACGCACCAAAAACACCAAAACTACAGCAAACACCATTTTAGACAATATTTAATCACAATATCTAAAACATTTAGACAGACGCCAAATATTTTCAGACACGCAATTTCTTTCTGAACTCGCCTTTACAAAATTAAGATTAAAAAGGCTATTTCAGAAGACATTCGCTAAAACAGATGTATATTTTAGAAGAAAACTAGCCTTTAAAAACCACAAACACAGACTTTAAAGATGATCATTTGACAAGAAGTTCAAAAAGATTTTGCATGAAATAACAATTTTAGGTAAAATGTAAAGAAGTGAGATGTCTAAATTATAAACAAACCAGCAAAAAGCTACAAAAACCCTATTTTGCACAAAAAACATTTTTATGTTGACTTAATAGCATCAATTATACAAAATTGAAAAGACAGAATAGCAGATAATTCATCATTTGAGCGCTTACCATCCGCAGTATTCTCTCCATCGGCAGCCGGCACAGCGCCGAGTTCACCGCCTTGGCATATAGAGGCTAAAAAACAACTACATTTTATATAAATTCAAAACCATCTGAAAAATACAACTCTTTGTACACAGGCGCCAAAAAAAAAAAAAAAAAAAAAAAAAAAGTGTTTCATTTTAGCCACATAAAGAACTTCAAAACAATTTCACAATTCAGCGCTAGAAAGTTTAGAAATCAGGAAAGTGGAATTTTTTTATTATTCAGTTGAGTATAAATCTTTCAAAATCAACTTTTTAGACACTCCCTCCAACTCATAAAATACCCCAAATCAATCCTAAAAAATACATTTTGAAATAAATATGGATATTTGAGAATTAACAATTGTAATTTTTTCTTATTTAAAACGTGTGAAATTATTAAGAACCGTGTGATTTTACGCGCGTAAACTGAAAACTGCATAAAACATAAACCTGGAATCCTTTAATAACTCTCGAGCGTACCGGTTTGGACTTTTGGGTTAGTAACAGCCTAATTTGGAACGTTTACATTTTTCGCAACAGTTTTAGAGAAACCTTTAAAAAACAGTTTTCAAACAAACATATATTAAGAGCCAAATTTAAATAAGGGAAGAGAGGAAAAACATTTAACTAGCTCATCAACTTGCCGTGCGACTGAAAATAAAAACCATGTTCAGTTCATTAAAATGATGTCAGAAGTATTTTTCTCCCCAAGAATATTTTTAAACACACTTTATTGTTGACAAACATTTCAAGCTCATAAGAAAGGCATAACTATTCGTACAGCACGCGGACCTCAAGAACAGGACGGACGGCATCTAATCACAATGTTTTATACATTTGGGTTATCAAGAGCTTCAACAGGTTAAATAGACCTGAGAAACGACCAAGAAATATTTCACCGAAATAAAACATTCAGAAGAAATCCACCATCGTTTCAGCTCAATTTTCCCAGCTAACAGCCGAGACCACAAAATCACTTCAACAAATCTCAAAATTGGCAACAAATTGCTTTTTGTCACGTAGAGCCATTACCAAAAACAACTATATATATATATATTTCTTTAAAAAAACAAAACATGCAAGATTAAAATAAATTCAAAGAAAGAAAACCTTGAAATAAGGATTCAAAAAAGGAAATGTTTTAGACAGAAGAGTTATTGGAGCCATTTTTATACATGCAGTGGAGACGGACACGTTATTACATGGTTAATAAAGAAATAGTAAGAATTGATCCCCTGCTTTTGCTCCAGTCCCTTCCTTACACCACTTCAACAGCAATGGAATAAAAGCTTTTACTCGCTTTTGCAATCGTACACATAAAGCCACATATTATGTACACAGTATCAGGGCTCCCGGGAGAGAACATTTTATTGCCTCTCAGCGATAACGGCAATTAACGCCGACATAAGACACCGATCAATACGTCTCCAGCATACCCGTCCTCCAACTCCGAGACAAAAACGTGGCAAACAATGGCAGTCCCACTGAAGCCAAGAGTCCTTTTAATCAATGCCATTTTAGTAGAGATTCCTAAACAGGCTGGATTAACATTTATTTCAAAAACACATCGCATGACATCACAGAGGACAAAGAAAGCAGAAATCATTTTACTGACCAATACGCCACGAGTCAATAAACCGCCGCCAAGCGGAAGCCGTGGGATCCATGTGGCAAACAATGGCAGTCCCACTGAAGCCAAGAGTCCTTTTAATCAATGCCATTTTAGTAGAGATTCCTAAACAGGCTGGATTAACATTTATTTCAAAAACACATCGCATGACATCACAGAGGACAAAGAAAGCAGAAAGCATTTTACTGACCAATACGCCACGAGTCAATAAACCGCCGCCAAGCGGAAGCCGTGGGATCCATTTGCACCAATCACACTCTAATTTACTGCCCTGTAATCTGGATTTCAAAACCACTTCACACACACACACACACACAACACAATTTGACAACAGGTTGAAAATGTAATTTTTTAGTAACACATTTGGGTATTTGCTGTTTAAAAAACATCTAAGCAGTTGGATTTTTGAACACCAATAAGAAGAAAAAATAAACCCTTTTGTCTTACAAACAATACAAAACCAATTACTGAAGATTTTAGATATGGGGGGGGGGCAATTACACATTTTAACGCAAAACATAATCTGTCATTTGGTTAAAACAGAGACCAGATTTAGTAGGAATTTCTTTAAAATGTTACAATTTTAGACAGTTTAAGCACAAATTCCAACTCACATCTCTTATTAGAAACACCTGCATTGTCATTATTTCTTTCATATAGCGCCATCACATTCCGCAGCATTGTACAATGGGTAAACAGGACATCATTAGGTTTAGAGATACAAGAGGCAAGATGGGCCCTGCTCAAAGAGCTTACAATTTAGAGGTAACCTGCATTATTATTGTTTTATATAGCGCCATCACATTCCGCAGCGTTGTACAATGGGTAATCAGGACATCATTAGGTTTGAAACAAGAGGTAAGATGGACCCCTGCTCCAAGAGCTTACAATCTAGGCGTAACCTGCATTATTATTGTTTTATATAGTGCCATCACATTCCGCAGAGTTGTACAATGGGTAAACAGGACATCATTAGGTTTGAAACAAGAGGCAAGAAGGACCCCTGCTCCAAAGAGCTTACAATCTAGAGGTAACCTGCATTGTAAAATACAAGCGATTTGTTTCAAATGTACAAAAATCAAATCATGTGAAAAAGTCAGACCTTAAAACACGTTTATCGGAAGAGAAAACCCAATTTACGTTACACAAGTGTGCGTATGTTTGACGCTGGGGTTAGAATTCTGGAAACCCCATCTGAAGTACCATGTTTGTTGTTTTTACGACGTGGTAAAAGTGAACATTTTATTGGCCGTTTCGATATAAAACCAATTAGGGCTGAAACAACGAATCGATAAAATCGATAATCGATAACGGAAATCGATTTGTCGTTGGAGCACTCGGCTCCTTTTACTTACCTCCGCGAGCGTTGCCCCGTTTCTGCAGTCTCCGCCTTCTGCATACGTACGTGACGGATGTGACGCGCATCAAGAGTTTAATAAAGTTGTAGACTTGAAGCTTGAAAGTGGAACGAGTCCGTAGCGGAGGTAAGTATTCTTCATGTCTGTGGGAATGTCTGTGCGAATCGCTCTGTGCAAGTGGCTCTATTCGCACAGAGCGGGTGCAGAGTGCTGGGTGCAGAGTGCTGGGTGCAGAGTGCTGGGTGCAGAGTGCTGGGTGCAGAGTGCCAGGGCTGGGTGCAAAGTTCCAGGGCTGGGTGCAAAGTTCCAGGGCTGGGTGCAAAGTGCTGGGTGCAAAGTGCTGGGTGCAAAGTGCCAGGGCTGGGGCAAAAGTGCTGGGTGCAAAGTGCCAGGGCTGGGGCAAAGTTTCTTGAACAGTAATAGTCCACCTCTTTTCAGAATGTTTGGGGTTATTTTGTTTCATAAATATTGTGTTTGGGTTTTTGTACTTTGAAAATATTGTTTTTTTATTACATCATAACAAAATAAGAATGTTAATGTAAATTTTAAGTTGTTTTTTAACATCCAGTTCATTAAATTATTTTAAATAAACTAAAAATTTGCATATTGTTTTTTTTATCCGATTAATCGAAAAAATAATCGGCTAACTAATCGATTATTAAAATAATCGTTAGTTGCAGCCCTAAAACCAATTATTTTTTTTATTTTTTAATAGCGCAGGAAGATTATTTTAAAGAGCACTGAAAATACGCCGACGAGGATTAACAAGAACACCAACCCTTTCATTGTTTTACGCATTTGTCATGAACCCAAATCGTAGAAGATGTAGACATCGTGGTTTCCAGAACCCACCACAAAGTCTAAAACCACTTTTAGATCACATATTTCTCCTTAAAACACCAGAATTTCACATTTATTCAAAAACCATGGTTTTAGACACAATTTTCGAGTAGCATTTCATCCTATGACACGTACGAGGTATACAACACCTCAAATTTAGATGAGGACGTGAACAATCGTTGGAACGTAGGAAAATGTCAATCCTTTAGAGATTTGGCATGGAAAGAAAGTCACATAATACGTTTTTCAACAACTCTCGGACACATTCTTTAAATATGTCATTTTAGACATTCGGTTTTCCTTTAATCTGAATTTCAATAAAAAATTTGCAGATAATACAATTTGGCGGCTTTTTGAAAAATGTACATTGCCGATTACTAAGGATTTGTTGAAATCACAATTTTCAAAATTTGGATTTGCTTGGATTAGTAAAAACACAAAATTTAGACGCCAGTTAACCACTTGGATTATTATACATAATAATTTCACATTTCTTCAAAAACCATGGATTAGAAAGCAGTTTTAGACACGATTTGGGCACCATTTTCAGAAGCTCGAGCACCATTTTTCCTTTCACACGTACGAGGTATAAAAATATGAACATGTAAATATTTGAATGATGTCATACTAATAGAAAAGTACCCAATACAAAAAAACACAAATAAAATGAACGCTTAAACATTTGAATCATGTCATACTAACACACAAATAAAATGAACGCTTAAATATTTGAATGTCATACTAACACACAAATAAAATGAACGCTTAAATATTTGAATGATGTCATACTAATAGAAAAGTACCCAATACAAAAAAACACAAATAAAATGAACGCTTAAATATTTGAATGTCATACTAACACACAAATAAAATGAACGCTTAAATATTTGAATGATGTCATACTAATAGAAAAATACCCAATACAAAAAAACACAAATAAAATGAACGCTTAAATATTTGAATGATGTCATACTAAACACACAAATAAAATGAACGCTTAAATATTTGAATGATGTCATACTAACACACAAATAAAACGAACGCTTAAATATTTGAATGATGTCATACTAATAGAAAAATACCCAATACAAAACACACAAATAAAATGAACGCTTAAATATTTGAATGATGTCATACTAATAGAAAAGTACCCAATACAAAAAAACACAAATAAAATGAACATGTAAGTATTTGAATGATGTAAAAAATATCATGAAAGCTTAAACATTTAAATTATGTCATACTAATACAAAACACACAAAATATAGCAAATGCTTAGGTGTAGAATTATTGGGGCAGTTAAGTAACGGCAAACAGCGCAAACAATAATTGTGTGTATAAAATGTCCATACCTGGCCAAAGCCGTCCTACAATTTTCTGTCGTCTGCGATAAGACTTCCGGTTACAATTTCCGTTACCTGCGGTGGGTAAAATATAAAAAGAAAAATCACTATTACGGAATTAGATGATTTCAATTGGATACATTTACTTCTTCACATATACAGCGTGATAATACTAATTCTACACATAAAGTCAAGTTGCTTTTAAATCAAAAAAGAACAACCATCCGATTATTATTATGAACGTCCGATTATTTAATTAGTGTCAACAAATACATTTCCAAAAAAAATGTAATTGTTTTCTCAGTGTAAGAACACAGTTTTTAAGGCAGCAGCATATAAGCCATTTGAATGTTTGTGGGAAACTATAGAATGCTTCGGTCTTAATCACCCACAGTGACCCTCAAGCCTAGAAGTGTAAACATTTGACATGAACCCATAAAATCTGAAACCCTTTAAGCCGTGTTAACATGTGAAGTCCGTCTGTCGGCCAAACTAAAACGTCTCCTCCGCTCTGTGTGCCCTCTGGTAGATCTGATGCCTGCCGCGAGGCAAAATAATAAGCACCATAGACAGGTCACGTCATCAAATATCAATACATACACGTCATCAAATACAAACACATAATCAGATACAAACACATACACGTCATCAGATACAAGCACATACATGTTATCTAAGTGTGACGGAACCCTCCATCACTGGGACCACTGGAGAGGCCTGACTGCCAGCCTCCTCTCTATTGACTATGGGCCCTGGGTTTGTAAAGACTTCTGTGGCTACCCCCAGCAGTATCATCTCATCACTGGCTGAAGGGATTATCTGCAGCAGACAGCCAGGATCTGCAAGCAGGGAGTGACCGCCATTGTTTTAATTTAATATCAGACCCCCCCACCCCATGGTGCATTTTTTATGTTGTATAAATCAGTCCCCCCCCTATTGAATTGTCAATCCCATTACTGCCCCTGTTGTCTCTGGGAGGCAGGGGGCCAACATACCACCCCAGTTTAGGACGCAGATCTCTAGCAAATAAAGAATGACAGGGGCGCCTCAGATTCCATGAAGACTATACGGCCTGCGATCCCAACAGAAACCTGAGCTACTTTCACACAAACAGAACCATTTACATGAAGAACAAGTCCATCCACACATTACTCAACCTGTAAGAAATGAAGGGTGCCTTTAAAATACTACATTGATGCCACATTTATGGCATAATGTTTTGGGTAAGATTTGGGTTTCTGTAAGGTGAGATATCTGGTTTTACAATGTAAGGTCATTTGCATAGTAATGCATTACAAAGGGTTTGGAACAAAGGCTCCAACAGAGGTGGGATACCCCACAGGGGATTAGACAACTGAAGCCGAATGTTTATTAACATAACCGTGTGCATGTTTGCATAGACTATCTGTCTCCTCCATAATTGGGTCATACAGGAAATCTCTGGAAAGAGGGGTTGGGTGAACCACTTTCTGGGAGGTACAAGGAATTCTGGGATGACTAGTTAGGGGCTGCAATAGTCAGGAGAGTCTAAGAGAAAGGAGAGTCTAAGAGAAAGGAGAGTCTAAGAGAAAGGAGAGTCTAAGAGAAAGGAGAGTCTAAGAGAAAGGAGAGTCTAAGAGAAAGGAGAGTCTAAGAGAAAGGAGAGTCTAAGAGAAAGGAGAGTCTAAGAGAAAGGAGAGTCTAAGAGAAAGGAGAGTCTAAGAGAAAGGAGAGTCTAAGAGAAAGGAGAGCGCAGTGAACAGAGGTGTCCTGGGTCAGGAGACTCAGAACGAAGCTGCGCAAGATGCCATTCGGGAGAAGCCTGTGAGCTGAGCGAGGTTTCCCAAGAATTTGTTTAACCCCTTCGTGACAAAGGCTGATTTTACTTTTTGTACCCTTCGTGACAATGGCCGTTTTAACATTTCTGCGCTGCTCGTGTTTAGTTGTAATTTTCTTCTTTCCCGTTTACTGAACCCACACACATTAGATATTGTTTTCAGGACAAGAAGGGCTTTCTTTAGATGACATTGTTTTGATTGTATCATATTATTTACTATTAAAAAAAGTATAAAATATGGTGAAAAATTTAGAAAAAAAAAAAAATGACTGTTTCTAACTTTCAGTTGAAAAATCTTTTACTCATCTCTAAAAGGTAATTAAAAAACCTGCTAAATAGATTCTACTATTTGTCCTGAGTTTAGAAATTCCCAATGTTTTTATGTTTTTTTTGCTTTTTTCTACACATTATGGGGCAAAAATTACAGGTAGCGTTTTGCTATTTCAAAGCCATTTTTCCCAAATCTGGTAATTCTTCCCCCCATGTGCCAATACAATTTACCCCATCAAGTCATATTTTTGAAAACTAGACACCCCAGGGTATTTCAAATGCTAGTATTTTAACTCTTTCCATGCACCATATCTACCACCAGTCTTTGTCAAACTTTGTGGTAGTCATTTTTTTGCATTTGTTTTTTCCACACACATTTTACTTCAGGTATCAATTAAAAAGTTCTCGTATATGTCACAAAACACCCCAATATGTGTTCAGCAATATCTCATGAGTGCAGTGATACCCCACATGAATGATTTTGCCTGGCTGTTTGGGGGCAAAAGGGCCACATTTGGGGATCCACTGCCCATGCCCTATTTGGTACATCTTTGAGCCGGGCCATTTCAGTGTGTCCAACAAAACCATATATTTTTGAAAACTAGACACCATAGGGTATTTTAAATGCTGGTATTTTAACTCTTTGCATTGTAGGGAACAGCTCACGCATAGGGCGGCAATGACTGTATTCACACAGGTGTCAAACATAAAGCATGTTTATTTAGATGCTGTAGGCACAGAGCACCTTGTAAACAAAACAAACCCTGTCCGGCTCTAACTAAACATCCGGATCCCTCTCTACAAGACTAAGGTCTGGCACAAAGCAAAGTAAGAGGTTTTCCATAGATAAAGCTTCATACCTGGTGGACTGCAGCGCTGGCTGTAGCTGCTCCTTCACTCAGTTTCTCCTCCCCCCTTCAAACCTAACAGCCCTCTCTTTTAAGGCTTCCTCCCCAGTAATGAGCTTAGGAAGCCTCACCTGAGGGCTCCTGGCTTTGCTACCGTGCCTGGCTGAGGAAACCAGGTGAGATATATATCCCATCAACCACTCTCCCATACACATTACCACAGCATGCATACATTTTACCACTAGCATTTTTTCAAAGTTTGCAGTAATATTTTTGTGTGTGTATTTTTCCCCACACACACCTACTTTATGTATGAATTTACAGCTCCTGGTATATGCTGTCACACGACACCCCAATATGTGTTCAGCAACATCTCCTGAGTACAGCGATACCCCACATGCATGGGTTTGCCATTTTTGGGGGGAACATTTGGTACGTGTGCATTTTTCTAATTGGAAATTAGATGTGTGGCCATCCTTCCACATTGTTAATTGGGACATTGTTGAATCCGGCCAATTCAATTTACCCCATCAAATCATAAATTTTTTTTAAAAGTAGACACCCCATGGGCATTTAATATGCCAGTATTTTAACTCTTTCCATGCGAGAATTGTTTTAAGCTAATGTGCTAATTTTAGGACTTGCTCACAAAAATATATTTTTTATATATATATTTTAATTTTTTTTTGCCTTTTTTAAAACATTTTTAACATTTTTTTTCAACTTGAAGGTTCCCCTGTCACAGTCCATCTAGAGGTAAGTGTTTGGTGTCGCTGGATGCCTCCTGATCGAGGCATTCCAGCGACACCATTTAAGTTTAGGAGGTGATCGTTGATCGCCTCCTAAACGCTTTTAAAACGGGCGTCCGCCGCCATACATTGTATGGCGGATGTTGACGCCCCGGGGAGGGGCCAGACATGGCCCCTGATTCCGATCATGGCGTTGCTGAATGCCTCGAGGTCGAGGCATTACAGCAACGCCGTTTGGGGGGAAAAAAAACAAAACGATTTTTTTTACCCGTTTTAACAAATGACGGTCCTGGCACGTCATTTGTCGTTAACGACATGTTTTTCCGTGACTTGCCCGGACCGGCAATTGTCATCAAGGGGTTAAGTATCCAATTTGTTTTGTGTTATTGGCAAATGTTTTCTGTATATGTTTTATAACCTGTAACAGTGACCTAATTCAATATCAATATACATTTTTCTATACGCTTGTATTTGTGCTTTATTCGTCACACATTCCCTAAAAGAATAACTCTGTAAGAGGGTCATAATTTCTTACAAACCACAAACCTTCCCAAAACACCACAGACATCCCCAAAACCCAGCCGCCAGATATCATCGCATGCGTTCCGATTCCACACACCGGGATAATCATCTTCAGGACCTCAGGAAGGAGTTCAGTAACCATGGTTTCCGTATAAAAATCACAGAAAGCCTTCAATATCCCCAGAGAAAACCACCTGAGATACCAGCAGTCACAAAAAGGAGATTGTGGACAATTCATGGTGACCTACAAGCCACAACCAGACTCCAAACACACTGCCTGTGTGACGCTCGCTACAAAGTAATGCCGTGTACAGCACAAAACATACTTCCCACAGGTCACTGGCAGGAACATGTATATATTCAATGTATCATTAATTACACAAAAAACAAGTTTCCACAGAGAAAGGCGACTTCTACAGCAACCACGTCACCCAGACAGACCACGAGAATAATAACTGCACCCCGGCAACCACGCCACCCAGATGGACCACGAGTATAATAATTGCACCCCGGGCCGGCCACCAAGTCACCCAGACGGACCACGAGAATAATAACTGCAGCCGGCCGACCACCAAGTCACCCAGACGGACCACGAGAACAACAACTGCCCCCCGGCCGGCCATCAAGTCACCCAGACGGACCACGAGAATAATAACTACACCCGGCCGGCCCCCAAGTCACCCAGACGGACCACGAGAATAATAACTACACCCGGCCGGCCATCAAGTCACCCGGACGGACCACGAGAATAATAACTGCACCCCGGCCACCAAGTCACCCAGACGGACCACGAGAATAATAACTGCACCCGGGCCGGCCACCAAGTCACAGTATATATATATATATACACACACACACACACACATTATAGTATATTACACAAACATATATTTAAATATTATTTACATACATGCATATATATACATATATATATAAATATAAAAATATAAACACACACACACAGACCACGAGAATAAGAACTGCACCCCGGCTACCAAGTCACCCAGACGGACCACGAGAATAATAACCGCACCCCGGCCGGTCACAAAGTCACAACATATATATATACACACACACACACACAGATTTATATATTATTTACACACATGCATATATATATAAATATAAACGCACACGCATATATATATAAATATATACACACACTATAGTATATTAACACACATATATACATATATATATATATATATATATGACACACACCCATTTTATGCCTGTCCTGTTTGACCCATACATTTTATAAGCCCAATCATTATTACTTACAGTAGAATAGTGAATGAAATAAAGCGCTCTCATGCGTCTCAGTCAGTAGTTTGACCTTCTCCTAAAACACGACTCGTCCGGACATCACCTGGGGGCTAACTTACAATCATTAACCTAAATCAAGCTGCAATTACCGGCTAAAGAGGGCGATTTATCATAAAACTTAGTGAAAATATCAGGGACCTGATGAAAGCAGGATAATTCTCAAAAGCTCGTCTTTTAAATATTACGTTAGTCCAATAAAAAAGGTTTCACCGTATACTCTGCAATACCGGACTAATACATCTTCACCTATTTACATACATATACATATATATATATATCACACATATATACTGACATACATATACATACATACATGCGCGCGCACACGCACACACACACACACACACACACACACACACACACACACACATAAAGCAGAAGCGCGCACACTACAAACATGTGGAACCATCTCGGGTGAGCGGGCTTTACACAAAGTCTTTTAATCTCATAACCAGACGGCTGATTGGTAGAACAGCGTTAAATATTATTTCCAATGATAACGGCTGTCGGGCCAACAGGGTCACCGCCACCAACAGGTCAGACCGCAGACCCCGCTCGGAGGGGCCGGCTGCACTCATAATAGAACTCACACTTACGCTTCTGTCGCTGGGCCACTAAACCACGGCACGCTCCGCACGGGGAGGTCCACAGATTCGGAACTTTCAACCAATCTAGGCTCTGGGTGCTCTTTGCTCTCTTATGGGGCGGAATAAAGATGTTCTTTTAATGAGGGGCCATCCGCGGAGCCCGGGAAGGGGTAAGATTTGTCCCCTGCAGATGTTTAAAGCCCCCTTGCAGTAATGAGGAGCAGGAATGGGGGTGGGGTACTGCTGCTCTGTTATTTGGCCTCGCAGTGAGCTGTAATTATGTCACCACATTACATGCTGTGTCTCTGCGCTCATTATGCATTATACAGGGTGACCCCTGCCAATAATACCCCTCCAAGGAGACGGAGGGGGCTGTTACCATCTGTTAAGTAAATAAAGCCCAATCACGGCCAGACTTTGTCCTGGGCACACAGTACTCCACGAGGAATATGAAAGAACCGTGGGACCCATAACGGGAAGCAGATCCACTGTGCATGGCTGAACTTCATGTTGGTTGCCGCGTATAGTTACAGTAGCCGACGTAATAGTTCGGCGTGCATTCGTTTGTATGTTTCCGCCCCATACCAGTCACACTCAGGGGGCAGTGCTCTAATACTGGTCCCTCCCCGTCCAATCAACCATTAGGGTGTAGCGTGTTAGTATGACCCGCCCCCTACCGTTCGCACTCCGGGAGCAATGCCCTGAGACTGACCGCACCCCGTCCAATCAACCATCAGTATGTAGTGTAGCATGTTGGTATAGCTCCTCCCCCTGGCCGTAACACTCAGGGGACAGTGCCGTGTGGGTGTCTCCGGAAGTGATTGATACGTGTAGGCCAGTGTAGCCGGAGGAGAAGCGGCGGCTCGAGCGGTAGCATGAACCCCGAGCCGCACTTGTCGCCTCTCCCCCTAAACACAGTGTGGGCTCTGAATGATAAGACGTACGAAATGCGGAAAGTGACGGCCGGTCTGCGGCCAACTGTAGGGGGAACCTAAGAGAGGCTGAGCTGAGGGGAGAAGAGTTTGCAGGAGGAGGAGGAGGAGGAAGGAGGAAGAAGGAGGATTGGGGGCAGGATTGGCTGTGAATCGCTGTATTGTGTTTCTGTGTGTGTCTCTACCACCTATAGCTGTCCCCCTGTGTGTCTCTCTACCACCTATAGCTGCCCCCGTGTGTGTCTCTGCCACCTATAGCTGCCCCCCCTGTGTGTGTCTCTACTGCCTGTAGTTGCCCCCCTGTGTGCGTCTCTGTCACCTTTAGCTGTCCCCTTGTGTGTATCTCTGCCACCTATAGCTGCCCCCCCTGTGTGTGTGTCTCTGTCACCTATAGGTGTCCCCTTGTGTGTGTGTCTCTGCGCCACCTATAGCTGTCCCCCTGTGTCTCAGCCTCCTCTTGGTCTCTCTCTCGGTGTCTCTCTCTAGAGTGTATGTAAGTCAGGAGGAGGCACACAGTCCGGCTATCTGGTGGCGTAGAGGGTAATTTTGTTAACTAACATCCAGCGGGTTGTTGGCTCTATTTTCCGGTGAGTGCTGGAGGCTGGATACCGCCTGTATATTTATAGTTTTAGCGGGTCAGGCATAATATGAACGTGGGAAATAACACAGTCAAGCTGCCTGGTGGTGTAACGGGTAGCTGTGATACCTGTGGTGCTGCGTTAAACACCTTACCTGTGACCTAAAAATAAACCAACACCGGAACATTATATTTTTACATTAATTATATTTACATAGGGGCCAAAAAAAAAACTACGTGCACCCCCTTCTGGTTATAAGTCCCATTCGTCCTGACCCACACCACTGATTGTACTCTTACACCTAGCACTGAGCCACAAGAGCTGCAACCCAAACAAGCTTGTCCGTGATAGATAACCTCAAATCCGCTGCTCTAAAACCTAAAACACACGTACGGCCCCTATAGTGCTATATACTGACATGGGGATTGAACCAGAAGCCTTTCAGATGATCAGATAGACACCTAACCTCTACACCATGAGACAACAGAAGATCTTCCTCCCCATGGACATATGATGCCTGCCTGTTCCACATATTGTATAAAAACATTAGAAATACACACAGTCGCCATAACACTTACATACAGCAGTCACCGGGGTAACCACCACCAACCATTCGGATGCTATAACCATTACGCCACCAGTTGGCATGAGACAGAGTGCCCATCCACTCCGCTTATACTCATATTCCCCCGCCCTGAAAAGCAGAAGGTGGTGGCCGGTCAGCGGCCAACTGTGGGGGGAACCTAAGTGAGGCTGAGCTGAGGGGGAAAGTGTGGAGGGGAAAGGACACTAGAGCTATCCCCCCCCCCCGTGTCTCTGCCACCTATAGCTGTCCCCCCCCTGTGTCTCTACCTTCTATAGCTGCCCCCCGTGTGTCTCTGCCACCTATAGCTGTCCCCTGTGTCTCTTCCTTCTATAGCTGTCTCATGTGTGTCTCTGCCACCTATAGCTGTACCCCTGTGTGTCTCTGCCACCTATAGCTGTCCCCTGTGTGTCTCTGCCACCTATAGCTGTCCCCTGTGTCTCTCTACCTTCTGTAGCTGTCCCATGTGTCTCTCTGCCACCTATAGCTGTACCCCTGTGTCTCTCTGCCTCCTCTAGGTGTCGCTGTCTCTTGATGAAACCAGCCTCGCCAGTAAAGCCAGTCAAAAAGCATCACAGGAACGGTCGCCATGGAGACAGAGGACAAAACAAACTAATATAACTAATTTAAAAAAATGAAGGTGGTCTGTATTGTTAAAGTTTTAGCGGGTTGGGCATAATATGTACGTGAGAAACAACACAGTCAAGCTGCCTGGTGGTGTAGCAGGTAGATGTGATACCTGTGGTGCTGTGGAGTGCAGGTTTGAATTCCTGCTAGAAACACTTTACCTACTACCTAAAAACAAATAAACACTGAAATGTTATGTTTTTACATTAATTATATTTACATCGGGGGGCAAGAGCAGCAACACGGACAAGCTCGTCCGTGATAGATATCCTCAAATCTGCTGCCCTAAAACACACGTACAGCCCCTATAGTGCTGTATACTGACACGGGGATCAAACCAGAAACCTTTCAGCTCGTAGGTTAACAACTAACCGCTACACCACGAGATAGATAAATTGTGTTTTTCCCCATGGTTGTTTAATGCCTGTTCCTGACTCACATATACGCAGCGGCAGGCATCATATATCTATTGGCCTGCTGGGTAGTTGTGTTACTTGCCATGCGAAGCGTCACTCACACAACACTCCTCCCTCATGTTGTCATGTTGATTTTGTTACATGCACTCAGCACCTTCTTAAGGGTACCACTCACAGCCATTCACTCACACTTACTTTACTCCACAGGATGATGCCAAATGATAAATCACAAACCATTAAAGCTGGCATGTAATTACATAGTATGTCCACACGACGGCGCCAAAGTACAGCAAATTCCAACTTAATATTGTTAATGGAACTGTCATACACACAAGTGACCAGCAGGGGTCAGCATTTTCAAGACATACAGTTACATTATGATATATATGACTTATTTAATGCCAGACAGAAATGTGAACATTTTTTATGTGGAAATAAACAGTTTGGCTTCACTGTGTAAAAAGCGATGGTCACTAACGGAGCGAACAAGCCATCAGATTGGAAAAGATTTGCCGCTGTAGAACTTCTAGATGAGGATATTGGGACGGCAACAAACACCGAAGAAACCATTCAATGTATCAAAGTATTTCTGTAAAAAACCACACAAAAACAGGCAAAATCTCCACCCTTTTCTGAACTGGCCACAGGAACGTGTAATTTCTTATCGTTGTCATTTCTTATGTCGTGTGGACATACTCTGCAATTGCACCCTGTTTTTAAAGCGCTGCTGCACAGGGTGTAGAATGAAAGGTGAGTAAGGATGGTCAAAGAGGTGCAGCAGGTGTAGTAGGGCATTGGGCCTGGGAAGGCAGGCACTGGCAGATGATAGGAACATGCAGCCCTGTGGAATAGGACTGAATTTCCCCAATATTATTGAAAGTGTAAAAAGATTCTCTCATAGTAAGGGCAGTCACAGAGGTGCAGCAGTAGTAGTGCATTGGTCCTGGGCAGGCAGACACTGACTGATGATAATAATATGCAGCCCCGTGAAGCAGGACTGAATTTCCCAAATATTATATATTAAATAAATATTGGTGACAATAATATATATATATATATCAATGAAGAATAATATATGATATGAAAGAAAGATGATAAATTTTTTTCCCACAATTCACAGGTTTGGCTAGTAGCATAAATGGGCTACTGTCTTAATCAACTAAACTTTACTCAGGAACTAGTGAAAAGTTTGCAGGCACTGCAGCAGTCACTACAGCTTCTCCAATCCACTCCACAACAGTACATTTTCTGCACTAAAATAAACTATTAATTAACTTGCAGTATGATCCCTTAGCAGAGGCTGAAATTCATGCTCATTGCTTACCTGTCACTGTCACTGTCTCACACTCCAACTCTCATCAGTCTGTAACTGCTGCTACTGAAAAGTTAAAATGGCGTCCGCACACTTACATATCTAATGCTTGTCCCTCCTTTTGTAAATACTGATAGTCAAGAGTGAAAAGTAAGGACCTATCAATAACAACCATAACCAACAATGAGACCACCTTCCCTTTTTTGGCTACTTCTGATATGTACTCTCCCACACAGTGCCTCCCACTTTACCTCATCAAGTGCCAAAACGGATTGTAATGGCGCCAAAATGGCTTGTAGTAGTGGCAGCTACATGTGGGGACGAATGGATGAATCATGACAAATTTTAGGAACTTTTGCATGTAGTTTTCGTCAGTTGTATTTGATTTCGTAAGTGAATTTTGTTAAAAATAAAAGAGGACACAGCTTTTAGTTTCTCACATCTAAGGGTATATTCCACATATATTTCCTGCAATATTTTGTACACTGGCCCCTTGATGGCATGTAGTTGAACTGTGATGTTCATTTTTACGGTTCTCAATGTGGCCAGGAGGTTAATAAAAAGCCAGTCAAGTGAAAAAAAAGCCATCTGAAATTAAATTATCAGCTTCCTATATTCTTCTGCTTGACATACAAAGACAAAGAGCTAGTATTAGATAACAAGATTACTGTAGAAGACAAAAAAGTGCAGTTTTATAATGATTCAATTCTAAGTTTTCACAGTATCTTTTGGAAATAAGAGGTTTAAGTAAAACTTACTAAGTACACAAATTGAAGGTCCATAAGCCCTGTCACCTTTAACCAGAAGTTATTGTGTAGCAAGGAGCAGCATTCCCTCTGCTGTAACACCAAAGGGAGGGGAGTGACTGTCCTGTTTGGCAATCATGCTTCTTTGGTGAGCCTATTAATGAGCTAGTTGACGAGGTCTGGCATCTCCTTTCTGGTCCATTTACACTATTGAGGTCTGTGCCAAGGCAGCACAGCTTCCACAGCATACCATATCTGCATCACACATCCTTAAGAAGCTAAGGATTGGGATATGACATCTGTGAAGACAAAGACATAGAGATAAATGATGTGGTGGCTGTGGCACTGCCCTGGGACTTCATAGGCCTCATAAATAAAATTCAGTTGGTGTCCCTCTAGGCACTAGAGAGAAGGGAGGCCCATGTCTGGACTCCTCTTTACAATTGAGGTGGACTACAAAAATCTCCATTGACATCTCAGTTTAATCCTGCCTACAAGGACAGTCTAGAACTGAAATGCATGGCAAATTTCCTCTGCACAAGGGAACCAACAACCGCATAAGTACATTTTTGGCCTTTATCAGGCCTCGACAGTGGGGCCAGTACGAATATATCAAGAAAGACTAAAGGAAATCAATATGTATAGCTTGGGTGAGAGATAAGATATGATAAAAAAACCCATTTAATTGCATAAAAAACAAAGAGGGAAGTACAGTGAAGTTAAAAATGATTTGATCTCCTTGTTGGCAATCACAGAGCTCAGACGTTTCTTGTAGTTGGCCTCCAGGTTTGCACACCTCGGGAGGGCACAGACAAAAAGAAAGGGCGAAAGCGGACATCCCTGCTTCATCCCAGATTTAAGAGAGACTTTCTGAGTTAAAAAGCCATTGATTAAAATTTTGCTAAAAGTCAACTTATATAAAATATTAATACACTGAATAAAATCTTCTGGGAATTCCATTTTCTTTAAAACCATAAAGAGATATTCATGGGATACATGATCAAAAGCTTTTTTTAAAATCAAGAGATAAAATGGGCAGTTTTTGTTTACGGTCTTTCTGATAACAGATCAGATCACGTATTACATTGAGGTATTCCCAGATAGCACGTCCTGTGACATCACAGATCTGATCTGGGTGAATAACCATATCTATTACAGCTTTTGCTCTGTTAGATCAAAATTAGAGAACTGGAGGCCTATCACCCGACTGAATGTAGACTATACAAGTATGGCCAAGATTTTAGATATAACTAGAGTGAGGAATCTGCACACTCCAAAGGAACTCAGGTGCTTAACTGTGCCAGGAAGGGCCAGCTACCCAGTAGATCAAAATAAATAAAGGCTCCAGGCACTCCAGGGTTCCAGCTCAGGCAGATTTATTAACCCCTTAACGACGATCGCCTCCTAAACTTAAATGGTGTCGCTGGAATGCCTCGATCAGGAGGCATCCAGCGACACCAAACACTTACCTTTCGATGGGCTGTGACCACTCCGGAGAGCGGTCACAGCCGCAGCTGCCGATGATCTTCGCCATCAAGCAAGATGGCCGCTGCCCTGTAACAGGAACCAACAAATTTTAAAAGTTCGCTAGATGGTCCAGACCATCTAGAGAACTTTGGCTCCACTTGCAGGTTGAATACAGGTACTGCATTCACCATGCAAGTCAATGGAACCCAGCTTTCTAATCACAGTGTGATTAGTAAAAATAAATTAAAAAATAAAATAAAATTAATAATAATTAGAAAAAAAATAGTAAAAAACTAGTAAAATGTAAAAATCATTTCCCACTGATGTCACTATCAGGGGAACCTCCAAGTTGAAAAAAAATGTTACATTTTTTTTTTTAAAAAGACAAAAAAAATATATATATATATAAAAAATATATTTTTGTGAGCAAGTCCTAAAATTAGCATATTAGCTTAAAACAATTCTCGCATGGAAAGAGTTAAAATACTGGCATATTAAATGCCCGTGGGGTGTCTACTTTTAAAAAAGGTATGATTTGATGGGGTAAATTGAATTGGCCAGGTTCAACAACGTCCCAATTAACACCGGGGGAAGGATGGCCACACACCTAATTTCCAATTAGAAAAATGCACACGTACCAAATGTGGCCTTTTAGTTCCCACAAAAATGACAAACCCATGCATGTGGGATATCACTGTACTCAGGAGATGTTGCTGAACACATTATGGGGTGTCGTGTGACAGCGGCATATACCAGGAGCTGTAAATTCATACATAAAGTAGGTGTGTGTGGGAAAAATACACACACAAAAATACTACTGCAAACTTTGAAAACATGCTGGTGGTAAAATGTGTGCATGCAAAGAGTTAAAATACCAGCATTTAAAATACCCTGTGGTGTCTAGTTTTGAAAAATATATGGTTTTGTTGGGCACACTGAAATGGCCCGGCTCAAAGATGTACCAAATAGGGCATGGGCAGTGGATCCCCAAATGCCAGAGTTCAACATTGAGAAATGCGCATGTCCCAAATGTGGCCCTTTTGCCCCCAAACGGCCAGGCAAAATCATTCATGTGAGGTATCGCTGTACTCAGGAGATGTTGCTGAACACATATTGGGGTGTTTTGTGATAGTGACATATAAGAGAACTTTTTAATTCATACCTGAAGTAAAGTGTGTGTGACAAAACAAATGCAAAAAAATGACTACCACAAAGTTTGACAAAGACTGGTGGTAGATATGGTGCATGGAAAGAGTTAAAATACTAGCATTTGAAATACCCTGGGGTGTCTAGTTTTCAAAAATATATGGGTTTATTGGGCACACTGAAATGGCCCGACTCAAAGATGTACCAAATAGGGCATAGGCAGTGGATCCCCAAATGCCAAAGTTCAACATTGAAAAATGCGCATGCCCCAAATGTGGCCCTTTTGCCCCCAAACAGCCAGGCAAAATCATTCATGTGAGGTATCGCTGTACTCAGGAGATGTTGCTGAACACATATTGGGGTGTTTTGTGATAGTGACATAAACGAGAACCTTTTAATTCATACCTGAAGTAAAATGTGTGTGACAAAACAAATGCCAAAAAATGACTACCACAAAGTTTGACAAAAACTGGTGGTAGATATGGTGCATGGAAATAGTTAAAATACTAGCATTTGGAATACCCTGGGCTGTCTAGTTTTCAAAAATATATGATTTGATGGGGTAAATTGCATTGGCCGGGTTCAAAGATACCCGAAATGGCACATGGGGGGAAGAATTACCAGATTTGGAAAAAATGGCTTTGAAATAGCAAAACCCTACCTGTACTTATTGCCCCATAATGGGTAGAAAAAAGCAAAAAAACATAAAAACATTGGGTATTTCTAAACTCAGGACAAATAGTAGAATCCATTTAGCAGGTTTTTTCATTACCTTTTATAGATGAGTAAAAGATTTTTCAACTAAAAGTTAGAAACAGTCATTTTTTTTCAAAATTTTTCACCATATTTTATACTTTTTTTAGTAGTAAATAATATGATACAATCAAAACAATGTCATCTAAAGAAAGCCCTTCTTGTCCTGAAAAAAACAATATCTAATGTGTGTGGGTTCAGTAAACGGGAAAGAAGAAAATTACAGCTAAACACAAGCAGCGCAGAAATGTTAAAAAGGCCATTGTCACGAAGGGTACAAAAAGTAAAATCAGCCTTTGTCACGAAGGGGTTAAAGGAAGACAGAAACAACGTTTTGACCTCACAATGAGGTCTTTATCAAGTTGATTTTAGCTATCACCCTTCATAAAAATTAGAGTAATTATGCCTCTTCTCCAGGAGTGTAACTCTTGGGCATTAAAAGCTTCTATAAAAATATTAAAAATCGTCCTTTAAAAGTTCCCAAAAACATGTATAAAATTCGATAGTGATTCCATCTGCTCCTCGGGACTTCCCATCCGAAAAGCTTTTAATTGCATCATGCAATTCGGTTAACAGCTTTCTGCTTAAACCCAATTGATCATCAGATCCTAAAACATAGATCGTCCTTTTTAAAAGATACTCTGGGGGCCATAACTAATAACTTTCTCATTATGACACTTTTAAAATGCCCACAATGGAGGACTGGCCTTACATTTCTAAAATTAGGTCTCTCTTTGAGATATTTGTTTAAAAAAAAGAAGCAAGTGCATTTCTCCCCTTCCTCCAAGTGCTTTTCCCGGGCATTAAAAATCATTTGTTTACCTTTAAAATCTAAAATCGTCCTCTAGTAACAATAAATTGAGCTTCCACAGACCATTCCTAGTTTTAGATTCATTAGGAATTAAAAAGCTAGTTTTAAAAAGCTTATGATGTGAAAATACATTATCTTCTAAAAAGATGTCCTGGAGATTAAAACATCAATTAAAATGTGTGAGTGTAACGTCCACTGTTGGCTGATAGGAATTATCTTCACTCTGTGCTGCTCGTTTCCCGTTTCCAACCTCTAGTTGCTGCTCTTGTCACTCTGAAGCACTCAGAGTTATTATCAAGTCCAGCTGCACTCAGACCTGATTGCCATAACCAGGCAACAAGGTGCACCTGTACATCACAGCCTTTATAAACCTGCCCAGCCCTTCAGTCTGGGGCTTGACATTGATGTTTTAGGACTTCCTGATCTGGTTCCTGATCTGGTTCCTGATCTGGTTCCTGATCTGGTTCCTGATCTGGTTCCTGATCTGGTTCCTGATCTGGTTCCTGATCAGTGGACTCCAAAGCTGAGTGCCCTGCAAGTGGGATATCTGCCGTGTGCCCTGCAAGTGGGCTTACCTGTCGTGTGTGTGCCCTGCAAGTGGGCTTACCTGTCGTGTGTGTGCCCTGCAAGTGGGCTTACCTGTCGTGTGTGTGTGTGTGCCCTGCAAATCCCCATCTCATTTCATACCTCCTGTGGATACTTTATTACAATAGCGATATAACCAGGCTATGATAGCTTCATCAGACACATATGGGTTAAACATGTGAACAGTAAGAGGGATTTCCTCACTGCCATACAGCAATGTAAAGCAGAATCCATCCAACTGAGGGTCATCTTTCTTTTCTCTGAAGGTGGTGCGGTTAGCAGCAGGGGTTGTCTGCGTCTATCACGCATACCTTCCCCAGCTGTCAGAGATAATTGCCCGGTGAGGGGAACTCTGATCTCTGACAGCCGGGGAAGGTCTGCACGATGGACGCAGACAACCCCCGCTGCTAACCGAACCTCCTTCCGGCTGCAGCGTAAGTTGTCTACGCGAATTGGGGGTGGGGGGGCTTGGGGAGGGGAGACAGGAGGACCCCGGGGGATCTGGATCTTAGTCTCATAGTAAGAAGTTGAAGTTAAATCACATAAAACACACAGAGGAGAAAATGCAGATCTGCTAGGAGTAGACGTGCAAATGGGCCAACAACAATTTGGATGAAGTTTTTGCTTCAATGACTCGTGATGTGACATAAATTCACCTGACTCTGCTGGGTTCCGCTTCCCCTGTGCGGTACAAAAGACACTGCTGTGCGAGCAACCCACAGGAAAGCAGCAGGGCCCTTCCGATTCTGCGATACCGGTTGCCCTGCCTGCCGACCTCACGCGGGCCGTACCTCAAGGTCCGGCGGGCTGCATGTTGGGCAGCCCCTGGTATAGACAGAGACACAGAATTTGATAGCAAATTGTTTCTTTGCTTTTTCCTGTTGTAAAGACTCAAACCTCAATCAGTCCTTGGTCTCCTCTTAGATCTAAGATAAATTCCCCTTTTGTACCTATGTGGTCTGTCCTGCTTCAAAAAGTAACTAGTACCAAGAGGAGTATTAAATTGTTGGGTTCCTAAAAAAATTTTTTTCTGGGAATCTTAATGAAATATGTCATAGATTAACAACATTTTACAGAAAGTCATTTCTAATAAGTGGCAAGAACTTTGTTCAATACATTCATATTTAATATAACTAATCATTGGATTATTAGCAATTATTCTAAGTACAGGAAAATAGCCCTGAGTGCTTCATACTTGACATTTCTCTACAGTTAATTGTCATTTCTGAAAGTTAATTTTTCCACATAAAACCTGACTCTCTAGTCTATAAAATATTGATATGGTAAGTCTAGGAAACAATTCTGCATACTACTATGTTTCATTTTTTCATTGAGCATTAGCAAATTGGTTCTTCTGTTACAGGCAAGCCCTAGGAAGTTGCAGAGATGTGCAAAAGTTACATTTTCTTCACTTTGGAATATTTGCACATACCTTGTTGTGACAAACCTCCAGTTAACCTAGTGCAGGATGTGGTTTTTTTATTTTAGTGTTATTTCCCACCAATTTTGAACACCGTTCAAGTTTTTGGCCGCCTCTAATTTCTTGCTTCCTATGAAAACTATGTCTGTGGAACCCCTCATTTATGGGGAGACACCTTCATACTCTTTGTAATTCAGTAATCTTTGCCATATGGAAGAAGGCCTTGTCACCATTACTCCAGTAAAAATTAAATTAAATCCAGGGATTTATTCTGATTGCCATATTTGGAGTCTGGAAGGAATTTTCCCCCTGGTATGGGGCAATTGGCATCTGCTTCATAAGGGTTTTTTTGCCTTCCTCTGGATCAACACAGTAGGGACACAATATGTATATAGGTTGAACTTGATGGACTTTGGTCTTTTTTCAACCTTATGAACTATGTTACCAACTGAACTCTGGAGGGTTGCATGGATACTTCAAGAATCACATAAAATGGCAGCCTTTGACTGAAATGGGGCTCTTCTTACTTCAGGAACCCATCCTAATTTCACCCAAACACAACTATTTGGGGCTTATTTTGCCTTTCCCTGATTTATATCCACCACTCCTATCTCCCAAAACGACAGGAAATGGAATGGTTAGGGGTTAAGATGAGGTTCCTAGATGATCTTTACTCTCAGCAAAATAAAGTGGCTTACAGCATTTTCAATAGAAAATGTCACTGCACCAGAAAGCCTTGGTTGTTGCATAAAGCACATGCATGAAACAGCTATACACTAAACTTATGAAAGCAATTCAATCAGACTTTCTGATGAGAACGTAATTACATCTGCCAAATCGTATAATTAGAACAGGCATGTTGGTTAAATAATAAAGACATTTATTGGGCATGCTATAAAACTGGAAAAAAAATCATCATTATATCATCAGAAAAATGGAAAAGGTTTTAATATCATCAACATATCAGGTAAAGCAGGTCTTGTTAAACTGGTTTTATTAAACATTTCTGTATTTGTTTTGTTTATTACTAGATTGAAAATGGGCATGAAATAATATATACACCATAAAACTTGCTGATCACACCTTTGTTGAATAATATACATAACAGAGATAATGAATTATAAACTTATTATCCCCACACCTATCTATATTGTCACATTTAGGCAGCAGCCAAGGAATGATTTGTGCTTAGAGAGTCATATATTGCTTCATATACTCTTAGCTGTGCCTATACCTAATTACATCTTAAATAATACTGAATTAACTAACTCATCTGGAATTCCAGGTATAATATAAATAATAAAAGGGGACTACTAATACTAAAGTGTATTTTGGTTAAATACAAAAGAGCATATGGTTACAATTGTAACTTTACTTGCAGTTCCCAAACATGATCTGTGAGCCAAGTCTCAAGATTTCATACTCAAGGTTGTCCAAAATACAACCTATTTGAGAATTCTAGGAAGCTTTCACGTTCCATGTTCCAAAATATATAGGTTGGAAGGCATTGATTTAGTTCAAGTGATAGTTAACAGATTATTACATGGAAGTTCAACAATATCTCCTGTGGTTTACTCTATTAGCATGCTGCCCCATGCTGTCGGAGGGTGAAAAATGTAAGTTACCATAGAAAACACACTTTCCTTGTGGTGTCAATGGAAACATTTCCAAGCTTAAATTGTTATGTATATGATAAGGCTAATTTGTCCACGGACTTAACTTCCCCCACTAATCCTTCAACAGCCAAACAGAAACATTTCATTTAAAGACAAATAACCCCCCAAAAATTGAAATTAGTCAAAGGAAAGACTAATCTTTATATTTTATCACACTTGATTGGTTTAAATATTTAAAAGCAAATGTCCTTTAGGAACCATCTGCTGTTTTTCAAGCCCTGTTCTTTAAAATATTCACACACACACATGGTACATTTAAATCTTTCTTACCATGTCATAAAGAAGTTATATATTTCATCTTATATTCCTCCATAATAAGTGACCTTAAGTTCTCTAACCTCCTATAAATAAAGTGGTCTATAAAATATAAAGGAATGTTTAATTCTGCATTTATTCCTATCTACCGTAATTCTCTAATATTTTGCTGTGTGTGTTATTTTGCTAGTCAATAATGGATTTCTCTCATTAACATACTTACATGTTGCATCTATTACAAGAGTTCAGTACTAGAGAAACAGAAAGAACCTATAAGGAAGGTGGAATATGATTGTTGGTCTAGGCTGTAGTGTGGGCATGCCAGCAGTTGCACACCAATGTTGAGGGCAAAGGAGTTATATGGGTAAAGATGGGTCACCCCTACCTCTTTCATGCCTGGATCTTAAGGACAGGCACTTCACACCTTTGTTCCTGCGAGAAGAGATGAACAAAAACTTGGTAAATGGCAACTGTAGTCACCCATGAAAGACTACATTGTCAAACATGGATCTCCAGGAGAGGGCACAGTCTTCCTTCAGGGACACTATACTAGGAGAAGAACTGGAGGAAAGCACGGGAAGAAGCAGGAGGAGGGCCAGTAGGTCAAGGCCTCCTTCAAGGCTGAACCTCAGTCTGTCCTTTAAGATGTATGGAACCAGGATGCTCGAGTCCGCATACCCACCTCTGGAAGCAACCATAGTGTGCTCAATAGAGACGATGAAGCCAAATGTGGAAGGGCAATTGCCTCATCATTAGGGATATGAATAGTTTTAAAGGAGATGATTTTAGTGTGGTCAGAGGTTGTGTCTAGGCCATCATGGATGGAGTTCCCAAACTCTAGGGTGTAGAGATCTGCAGGAGAAAACTCAATTTGGTGATCTTAAAATTGATCACGAGGACAGGGGGATTAGGCATCAGGCCAAAGGAGCAGGAAAGTGATAACAGGGATGTTATACAGGAAGACGGAGTTCACCTCTCGGCTATCCGCTTATATATCTTTAATAAGGGTCTCCAGGCAGGTATTAAGAGGGCACTGATGGTGGAGGGAGTGCAACCCCATGGCCAGCTAAGCTGCTGGGCGCTGCAGCAGCAGAATACCCCCCTTTAGGCTAGAGTTGAATTAGTAGTACCTTGGAGGCTGCTCCTGAGTGGTTTTGGGTAGACGGGTCCAAGAGGCAGCTAACGGCAGCTGGGCCAGAACTTTTGGATTTGCAGGGGTAAAATACCCCGGAACGGAATGTTAATAAAATAAAATAAAAAAATAAAATAAAATTGGGTGAAGGGATTCTAAGCAGGCATGCAAACAGCAACCAACATCTTGCAGTTGGTACGTCTTGATGGTTCACCCCTATGTGTGGTAATGTTTTCTTCCTCGGGGGTTTAACAAGAATGGATTCTCTTTGATTGTTTAATACTGCAGTTAGCATGCAATCCCATTCCACCTGGTTACCACGTACATGAAATCAATTCTTCGTGTAATGACAATTCTTATTGTTATCTTTTTTTTATTACTCGAAAGAGTATATCTGTACCACTTTGATTTTCAAAGCAGCAGTGGTCTTCAAAATGCTGTAACTAGTCTAATAGGTTTAAAAAGTGGTTCCCTGCGGGGGAGAGGTACAGCATATTAAATACTATGGATTTCTCTGTGTAAGCCAAACAGTATGAAGCTGAATTAGGAGCAGGGTTTTAATTTAGGGAAAAATAGTTTAAATTGTCCTTATAAATTTAGTTCTGCAGTCTATAATGCTAATGAGTCTCTGGACAAGATTTAAATGGCAAAGTTCTCCTTCTATTAAAGATTTGTGAATGTTTTTTAAAGCGGACTGTGTGTCTGTAATCAGCATGCAAACTATGGTTTTATTTCTCAAGATGGGTTTAAGTTGCTTTTTTTCTGGGCAGCATAAGCAAAAGAACTTTACGGACACAGCTCAACAGTCAATATTTTCAGAAATATTACTTGCTATTGAGAAAACTAACAGGAACACTTATTTTAAAAAATGCATGTGTTGTACTCAATTTCCATAGAATAAACTACCACATTGTCCATAATACAAAAAGCCAAATAAATTAATACTTAAATTAATAATAAGCAGTAGGACTAGGAACCCTTCTTAATAATAGGCAAAAATGTAAGGGGACATTTTGCAGCTTCCATCAAATTGCAGACAGACACCTCTGTCCTGACCTGAAGGTCAGAAGGTCTTTAGGTATGAGACCTTACACCCTGGTACCTATATTGATTCTATCTTACAGGTTAGACATCAAGAGATCAGAAGAATAGTAATATGTGAACAGATTAGACTTGTCTTGTACAGCGGGTTCCATGTATAAAGTGGATATAGAGGCAAAAGGTGGTCATTGTTGACCTTATTTGCATGTGCCTACCCAGAATCCCTTGTGGCAGCACCATGAGATTTCTGAGGGAAAAACTAGCCTTCTGGCTTGTCTGTAGATGAGTGTTTAATAATACTTCTACTACCCCCTTAATTATAAGTAGAAGGGTTTTCCATCACCTTTACCGACCATAACTTATGTTATTCACATTAGACTTGTGCATTCATTTTCGGGAGAACATGAAAACGAACAAGGATGTTGCATTTTCATTGTTCAAACCGAATAAACTAACATGGCGGCGGATAAACGTACATGAAGATGAAGAAGCACAACACAAAGAATGTTCATTTCTTTGTGTCCGTCTTCATCTTCATAAATATCTCCTAGCTAATCACTACCTCTAGCCTACTGTAAATCTTCGTTAACAGGAATCCATAAGTTCACAGCAGGAGTTAAAGGTCCGCAAGAGCGACTCTATTAGTCGCTGGCAGGGGGCTACTCTGGCATCAATCAACGAAGGGCAGCTGTCACTCAGGGTCCCGGCGACGGATCACGTCGCTTTTTGGATCATAACATCTTCGGACCCTGAGTTCTCCATTGGTATCCCGGGATTGACAAAATATACACTACCTTCCCTGGCCGACATTGTACAGTGAAGAGTTCAGTTTCGAACAGTTGCACCAACACTTGTAACAGCAGGTACACTGCATATTCTTTGACTTTGAAATGAATTATTGAAGTTGCCATGGTTATAGAGCAAGACCTTAATATGAACTTAATGAAGGAAGTAGTTCTCCTCTACATTAAACCGTTGAGCATGTTAATGTATAGTGTTCGGCTATGCTTCTGTAAAGAGTTTTAAATGTAATTTTCCATGGGATTAGCTGGCTTCTTTGTACTCACATTAGAGGAGTACATAGTGGTCATGTTTGCCTTCAATCCCACACTAGCCTATCAAGCAAAATAAAAAGATATTGAATTGATTTGTTTGTATTAGACTTCTGGATTTATCTTGCCTGCATTTTATCCACGCTTGTTTCAGTGTAGCTCATATAAGTGTATAATTTAGCTGGGGTAGGCCTGTGGTTCTTGGTGTTGGTTCTTTTATATAGATGACAATATTTTAAATCCTAGCAGAATTCGGCAGTGAAGAAGCTATATAGAGTAGGCTGCAGGGAAATTATTTCCTATGCCTGGGTGTGATACACCCTGTATACCTGGTTTAACTTTCATAAGAAAAAATTGCTCTGCCCCTACTCCCTACAGTTTCTATACTGCTCAGTGCTCTGCTCCCTCCATGTCACTCTGTGCACCACCTTCAGACACTGCAACACTTTATGCAAACACACACACTAACTCTAACACCAAATGCGAATGTGCATCCTAACATCATACACGGACACTCAAACACTACACCAACACACCGTTTGTGGGCACTCTACTCAATCTTATTCTGTATACACAGTCTAACGATATACACTAACACTATACAAGAGAGAAGATAAACAAAAAGAAGAAGACACGGAAGTAGAAGCAGAAGTGGTCAGCAGAGAGTGTGAGAGTGAATGAGAGTGTGGGCGAAAGGGCTCACTAACTTTGAGCAAAAGTTCTAAACTTTTGCTTTGGTTTCATCCCATTTGTAGGGGGGCTGGCCTCGTCTTCGTGGCTTTGTATGAATTGCCTAATTTGTGCATTCGGATTGAAATTTTACTGAATTTTGGCAAGCCTACTACGTTTTATTTATTTTATTTATTTATTTTTATTTATTTGTACCAGAAAATACATTGTAGGATGAATGCTGTAATGAGTGTCTATGCCTGATTTCATAATCTCATACATAAACTGTCCTTGCATCCCTTCTTTTAATACCGTCAGTTGTGTGGGGACTTTGCATTGCCTAAATTAATTTCCAACTGTGTGTAAAAACATATAGGCTTAAAGTAATGCAAGTGGTAATTAGACTTCTCATACCCGGTTACGTACATCAAGCAGTTATTTCAATATGGAATTTATCAAGCCTATTGTTTGAAACTGTATTGCTAAGCATTGTTGATCCCAAAACTGACTTTGCTAAACCACAGGACATTATTCTGTAGTCTAATGACTTTGAACAAACAGAGAAACATACTGTGATTCTCTTTGGCTAATTTGAATACATCAAAGTAGAAACATGAATCAAAACTTCAGATGCATCACTGCAAATATTTATTCTTAGAATGAATAAAGAAAAATAAATACTATGTTTGTCATACTAAAATGTAACATTGGTAATTGTATTATTATTAATCATTTTGCACATGACTAATTATTTGTAGTGATTTCAGAGATTGATTGATAATTCCGTCTCATCACTTAATCCCTTCCAAGGCCAACAGAACCAGCTCCCACAAAAAAAGGAAAAACAAATAATCTATTTTAAAGCGTATTTTTCATTTTTATAATTCAGTACACTAAATAAACTTACATAATGGGGTTTGCAGATTAAGACGTACATAAAATATAAAGTTTTCAAGTTATATGGTGACCTTAGTTTTACAGCTGCTAACGAGCTCTCTGGCAGGCTTCAAAGAAAGGAGAAAGCTTAGGTGATAATTATAGTTCTGGGCTGATTATCATAATTGACCAAACATTATTGCACACAGTAAATGGTGATTCAACATGATGAAGAAGGCTTTAATCTGCCTAGAACTAAACATATCTTGCCATGCATATCAATTAAATGTGTGTCTTAAGCTTGTTAAGGGCTGTCCTCATCAGTTCTCTTCTTTCTTTTAACATCATGTTGCACAAAATGCTGGTATTTTTCCGTTATGTCATAATATCTTGCAGGCTTAACAAATCCCACAACTATAAAAATAACTAATTATAAAACAAAATAAGGATTCTATAATATTTCTTCCATTCGCGCTTCGGTTTTTGAGTTATGCTAAATACAATGAGTAACGGCCAATCATCTGCTGCATTTAAGGCCAAAAACTTTAAGAAAAAATAAATTCTTTGCTAATTAGAAATTGACCAACAGAATTAATGCCTGGCTGCAGTGCCATATTAATCTTTGGCGCTGCTCTAGGTCTAACCCAGGGTAGAGCCCGCTCCGCACTGCAATCTTTCTTCTGAGTGCCGGGATATGACATCATATCCTGGTGCTGAGCCTTTTAAGGAGGAACCGAGCCAAGTGGAATGAAACTAAGGAGGCATCACTGACTCAACACAGTCCTCATAATACAAATGGGTCAGTTGGGGAGATCAATGATCTCCCTTTTAACTGGCACCATTGAGCAGTGGTGTTAAACAGCCTGATCAGCCTATAGGACGATTGGCATCTTGTTATACAGTAGAAAGGGCTGCAGCCCCTGGGCATGTTGCCCTAGGCCAACATACGTGAAGCCTGCATGCTGAAGACTCAAGCCCTTTGTGTTGTAAGCAGTGTTGGAGACTAGATGGTTCTAATTTGCCATTAAATTCTATAAAGGTACTGGGGGGTAGTATTCCTTAACCTTTGCTGGCTTTTTCTTGTGATTTAAATAGCATACCATTAAAGGTATGGCGGATACCATCATTGTCTTCATTAACATGTGTTTGAAGTATAGCATACAAGCAGTTTTTTATGGAAAAAAGTGCTGCCTAACGTGCATTTTACTTTCTGAAACACATCAAACAACACTTAATATATCTTGGACAACAGTTATCTTTGATTCACTTGTTTTGAAGAACAGTGAACAGTGACCTCACATAGGTTTTCACTGAAAGCCAAGACAATCAATGAAGTGTCTCATTGTCTACATACAATACCAAGCATCACACATTACCAAAAATCAATATGGCTCATTCTCCTGAAAATCTATACGAGATTTAGCTTAAAATTCGTATTTTGTGATTCCAGCCATCTGCTTGGAGTACGATTTGTAATTACAAGTCATGAATCGGAATGAATCTGCTTGCGGAATCAATTTTAATCCACTTACTTCAGGCCTTGAGCTGTTTTTTTTCTCTGCTTTAGAAATAGTGCTCCTTTATTTATTTATTTATTTTAAAAGTAATGATGTGACAATAAAGCTACCCAGAAGTAAAGGGATTCATATATCTTGAATATTAGGAAAGCTGCAAGTTTTAATAAATTAGTTGATTGATTGAAATTTTCAAGTGAAGCTTAGAACTCCCCATGCCTTTAAATGACTGCATTTTTATTGCTGAAGGCAAGGTCAAGTCTAAATTTTATTTTAATACCTTGCCAATGTATTTGTGCACGAATTGTGCCACAAAGGATACGACTTTTTACACTTGAGAATTTACTATGAAAAAATACATAAAAATTACTTGCGAATATATAATAACTTTTGTTTACCTGACTTTTTGTCTACATGAAATAAATGGGAAAAATGCCCTCGGCTCTGAATCATTTAATGACATTTAGTTCAATATTTAACACCTGCATATTTGGTGCATATTTTTGATAGGTATCAGACCTGCTAGTATTAATTTATTGCAACACAGCCAATGCTGTGAAAGAGGCTTTTATGTTCAGCGCAATCATATTCTCAAAGTAAGTCTGCTTATGCATAAATTGATTTTTTTTTTTTACATATCTTGACTGACTGTTAATATCTCCTACCCTCGAAAATGCAAACAGGCCAGATCAGAGATGCTTAATGACCTATGTGTGTTTGTCGCTGGATATGCATGTCCACATGTACTCTGTACATTGCTGCAGGACACACGTTGGCTGGAGTGGCAGTAGGGATAAGTATATGATGCTATCAGCCACTGGCCCACCAGGGTTTTGACCAGTTTTCCATTCAGGTCCAGACTGGCCATCTGGCAAAGTGTCAAAGTCTGCTTACAAGAGTTAAAATTAACATGTAATTAACTGATAAAGGTTATGTATTAGTGAAGATTGTGATTAAGTACTATTCTGAAATAATTGCATTTTGCTTTGTGCTGTTTCTCCTCACCCCATTCCCTGTAGATTATGAGCGTGTGAGCAGGGCACTCTTTGCTTAATGTATCGGTTAGTCTTATTTCTCTATTCTAGTCTCGTCATTCCCCTTGAATATATGTATTGAAAAAGGTGCTGCATGAATTGCTAGTGTTATACAGATAAAAGAATAATAAGAACAACTACAACAGCAAAAATAATAATAATAAAATACAAAAAAAACATTGTTTTATCATGTCATTTCTAGAAACTTTTTTTGGTATTCTAGATCAGTGATTCAAGAGTGTTTCAGTGTTTTTAAAGAGGATGTTGAATATAAAATGCTTGTCACGCACAGCAAGGTTGGAGACACCTGAGTCAGGTAGAACCCAAGGGTAGCGGTAATGTGGTCAAAACAAGCCGAGGTCAGGATACTATGACTCAGGATCAGCAGATAACAAGTCATGTTCAGGATACCGGAGAACCAACATAAACTAGGTCAAACACGAAAGGACTGCCGAAGGTAACCCAGACTCAGGATTAGCACTTTAGGCATAGGCGAATATCAGAAGGCAAGGATCATAGGAAACTGGAGGTTTAAATAGGAACCGGAAGGAATGGGTGTGGAATTCAGTTTGGCGCCAATATTAGTCAAAACATCACTTCCTGTGTCAGGATCTGCTGCCATCTTGTGTGTGGCGTAATCTCCCATTATAAAGCCCTGTAGTATCGGGGTTGCACGCACACAGAATCTTCAGGTCTCCCTCTCCTGCGTGGCTGTTCCGGTGGAGGTGGCTGGAGTGGAGGAGGGTCTCCCCCTTCTCTGTGGAAGCTGCTGCTGTGGCGGTCATGAAGTAGAGGAGGGTCTCCCTCTTCTCCGCACTGGCTGCTGCTGGCGAGAAGAAGTCAGGGAAGAGGAGCACCGCATATGCAGGTATGTAACAATACTCTATAATTTAATATTATCATTAAGAACGTCATTCCAAGTACTTCTGATGACGGCAAACCTGTCCTGGAGTACAAATTAACATGATTATAGAGCTACAATATCAGATCTACCTAACAAATTAATACAAAAACATTTATTAATCAGTTGAAGGCTTTTATTGCCATAGCAACATAAATTAATTCTTTAATCATATAAAATGCAACTATTAAGTTTTTAGTTTAAATTTTATGTGAAAAATATTATAAATTATATATTTATTATAATTATTATTATTTAGTTTTATTTAATGTCATGCAACCTAAAACAATGTGGGTTACGTTTTCAGAATGGTTTTAGTTTTGATTTTACTGCTTAGTATACGCTCCAATGATTTGTGATTTGCATCCATAGCCCACTTTTTCAAAAAAATAACCTCCGAGGGTACCCCTGGACCATACATCAATATCAGCATAATAGGAAATGTTCTTCTCACTTTTACTTGCAAATTTTCAATGCCCTTTGATGTAAAATTCTCTTAAATCATATCATGAAACTTGCATATGGGTTACTTAGCTCTCCTGATTCGCAGACTTTTTTTGTACCTAAAGAATAAGAAAATCCACATTATGCGCCGGACATCTAACTGCTTGGTCAATCATCTCTTTAATGAGCAGTTCGTTATCCTATTAATTGCTACTTGGAAGCTGCATAAAATAGAATCAGCCAGTAGGCTCTGAATATTCTAGTTAAGTCGCGCAGTGTCCTTTCATGTAATGTATTTCAAAGTGTTTTAACAGGGAGCCAGTTTAAAAGACAATACAGGGGATTAATAGTGTAATATTTATGTCAATAATGTGTTCTTGGAAGTAAATCTTCTTTTAGTCTTTTATTTTAGCTCTGCATTCACATGCAGAATATCTTGAATGGGAGGTGAATGCATGATATATTATCTTCTTTACTTGTTAATGCTTCTGCATATTAATATAACATAAGATCCAAAGGAGTGTTCATGACAACTATGCATGCTAAATCAAGTAGTCCTCTGAATTGATCAGTGGATGACATTTTTTTCTCACCATTGCACATTAGAAATTAAGGCTTTTTTTTATTCAAAAATGTATTTTTGAATCCTGGATTTAATTACCGACATTATGTTATAATGAGTCTTAAATCTGATATTTTAAATCAAAGATCGTTAGTATAGAAGAATACCCCTCACAACCCGCATTAACTTGATTCTTTCACATATTTATTAAATGAGAATTCCACCAATTTATCATTACTAGTATCTCCTTAAAAGCAAGATTTTCAAAATGTTGTTTTCTGTTTTAAGTTAATTCTAGTTTTTTCATTATGTAATATTTTTAGGCAGCTGCATATTAGTCATGTTCTAGTGAATGCAACTATTCAGTTATCTTAACCTAATCTTCTAGACAAACACTGACTTTTTTTCATACTGCCTTACGATAACCAATAGAATTCCTCATTCTTATTCATTCACAGGCACTTTCTGACTTATGGAGGTCTATGGAGAAAATGACTATTAGACAGGTGCAAATAGGCCAAAAACATTTTTGGCCCATTCACTTTCAGGCAACAAATTATGTTTTGCCCAGTGCCCACATTCACTCTAATTCTCTCACACACCCTTATTTTCATTAACTCTCTCATGCTCGCTGAATGTTTCCTTACCTTTTTACCTCTTTTCACTTGTGGTGACATTTCTCTCCCCGATCCTGCAAATTAGGGAAGAGGACGTCACTGCAAGTGCACCCATATTGGGCTGTGTTCAAATTAGTGTAAAATGTCGGTGCTTGCGGTGACATCCTCTCCCTGATTGGAGTATAGTGGCGAGGACGTCACTGCAAGCGCTGCCGCTTTGGCAGACGTTTCCATCAGGTTTTATCGACGGAGATGCGGACCAAGAAGATTGCAGATTAAAGATAGAAGGGGAAGCACTCCGCATAGAAGGTAAGGAAACATTTAGAGAGCATGAGGGAGAGAAAGTGAACAAACAAGAGTGTAAGAAAGTGAGTAACTGTGGGCACTGAGCAACAAATTTTATTCCTGAATTAAAAATATCCCCCAAATTTTCAGCCAGACCGAGTGGGCAGGGAACCAAATTCTCTACCCAAAAATTTTTCACATGTCTCGTGGCAGTGATTATGGGGGTTTCCCTACATAGCGGCAAGGATAATCTTAATTCTGCAGTTTGTAGTGATTTGAGAAGTAGCAATAACTTCATCACTCAATAAAGTGTAACACAATTTTAATGATGTGTTACAGTTATTCCCAGAACCACTTGTGGAAGATGTCATTGATCCTGCAGACAACTCACAAGTTCACAAATTTGAGTGCAGGTGAGTGTATGCATGTATTTATTGTTTACGAGTGCTAGTTCGAGTTGGCTTTAGTGAATTTGGGCGTTTATCCAGCTCTTATGAGATTGGTAATGCAAACTTCAATTTATGGTTTAGTGAATAGATCTGGCTATAATTGGCTCCACCATACATCCGTAAAGGCCACGTCCTCCATATGCATAACAAGTGCCTGAATTCATGACAATTACACCTTACATTTCCCCTTTACCTAGACATGATAATCTTCTTAATAGCAACCAACTCGTATGAGATTTCTTCATCTACAATGGGGTCTTTTCATATCTAACTAATTTAATTATATATTTCAATCTCTCGTCTCTCTCTACCTTTAAATTAACCCAATCTTCTGTTCATTTCATAATCACTTTGTTTTGCAATACACAGTACCAATAAACCAAAAATAGATTTAAAAAAAGGGTTACATTTTTTTAAATGTCAACGTGGAAAAAAATGACACAATTATGCTATAGTTTTACTTTTACTACTAAAAACGTACATAGCGTTTTGATTTTTAATAATATATTCCCTTAATACCTATAAAGTAGTAAATGCAAACGTACAAACAAAAGAAGCAAGAACATTTCTGTTTTCTACAAAACTGAATCATTATGTGACTTTTAAATAGCTAAAATTTCATTATTATTTTTAGATTATGTATTGAAAAAGTGTTTCAGATCTCTGAAGCACAAAGTGATGCTCACAATTGTTTAACCTAGACATGATTATAGGGCTGTTTTTTCACTTAAAATATAAGAAAAATAATTTTTAGTGATTTAAAACAGAAAAACCAATCCTAAACCAATTAATAGCAATTGTCGACAGCAATAGCGGACAAAACACATAATGGGGAGAAATAATTATAGCATCTTAACTTCCTGTTCTCAAGATCTGCATATCAAAAATGTGGATTTTCATCTTATTTTTTTCCAGTGAATAAACAGTTGCGCTGCTCTTGCACTTGCACTATAAAAACATATACACTTTCTATGTTTTCCTTTGTTTTGTTTATGTAAACAAAATGGAATAAAAATGGAGTCAAGATTGAAATTAGATTTAAAGACTTTCCAACACACCCATGAAAAAAACCCTCAACAATATAAAGACACAAAGGCCACACAGCTATATGGCATAAAATATTTTAAACATTTTTCAATTGTTTGCCAACATGACTATCTATACTTTCAAGTGGAAAGGACATTTATTCTACAGATGAAATTGATAATGCTTTGTCTATTCACACACACCATTTTATTTTACAGAAATTAATTTGGGCAAACTCTCGATCCTCTAGATGCTAATAAAGGATACATTAAATTTGATAGGGGGAAAAATATATTTTTTTGTTTTTAACGCATAAAACCAAGTTTAACCCACTAACCACCCATAGATCAAAGATGGCATCAGATGGCAAAACCAGTTTGTTTTTTGCTATGCAAATGTGGACAATTATCAGCTATATTGCCCCCCTGCAGGTACATAGGCTACTCCTTTGGATATCAGCCATTTGCCATATGGCAAGTCTACACTAGATTTAAAATCAATCACATGAAAACTTTTACAATGTTTTTTTCGGTACCTTGTACACAAGTGTTTTTTTCTGATTTTATAATATTTATATTTTTATTGATAAAATTGCGGTTAATATAAAAATTGTGGTTAATATAAAAACATATGCGTTCAAGCACTCCATTATTTCATCAACTGCATTAAGTTTATTGGTGTAGCAACAAGCAACTCCTTTGCCGATTGAATTTATAACAATGTGTATACAGTAATAATAATGTGAACGTAATGCAATGTTTTCTTTTTTTAATTGCCCGTCTACCATTCAAGTATATTTATTGCCTTTACAAAGCTTTTAAATTTAGTAAATTTATGAATTATTTATTGAGTCTAACAATATAAATTAAAATTTTATAACAGGAACATGGCTGATTTTATAATAAAATCATAAAAATTATTATATTAAGCAATTGCAAGAATACATTAGCTTCCTTATACCAATGATCCATGTTGATATATTATGTGGATATTTTTTTTCTTTTTCAGAACATATTCTAATGGTCTTAGATCATTTGAATATATGAATATGTTTTGTTTTTATAACATTACAAATTAGGTTTGTATTTAGAAATGGAACAAATCTTAATTTTTAACCATTTTACATATAATTAAGGCTGGTTTTCACTTCAGGAAGGAAATGGATGGGTTTACAACCAAGCTTCCCAGTTGGCAGTTAAAAGACATTATTCCATTTTTCCCCAATTCAGTTAAGGGTTATTGTGTATTCCTTAGTATATATTAGATCTTAGTGAACATATGAAATCAGCGAATAATTTGGGAGCTGAATGACGGCTCACAATCAAGGGGTTATTTGGTTTAGAATATCAGACCTGGAGAAGATATTTTTATCTATCTATATATATATATATATATATATATATATATACAGTATATCTATATTTATCAATCATCATTTCTTGTTTATCTCCTTATGTTCATGCTACCTTGATTATAAAAGTAATAATGTGACTTGTCTGCTATTGAGTGGATTATAATGATCTTTTTAGGTGAAAAATTAGGTCAGCATTATTATATAAAACTCAAGTAAAATGCTAATGGAGCAACAGAAAATGGCACAAAATTTGTTGCGCTGGCAGTATTTTTTTAAGGAAGGGAATTATAGTAGAGGCGAGATGTATATTTCAATATTAATGAGAGTCATAAAAAAATGTGTTAATAAGACCCTTAAGTTATCCACTAGAGCCTTCACCTCATTCCCAGGTTTCTTATTTATTTATAAGGATATGCTGGTAATTAACAATTAATACAACTGCTATAACCTATGTTCAGATAGGGAATAATAATTCACCGTGCAAAAAGCAGATTTAGTTGAATATTTGTATATGAATTTATTTAGGAATCTTTAATGTAGGATTTTTTTTTCTGATTGAGGTTTCACCAGGAATAATGGTTCGGAAGCATTGATAAGTTCACAAATCAACGGTAACCTATATACCTGGAGTCACATTTCCAGAACAAACATTTGCCTAGAAAGGGTTTTCAGTTGTGTACCCAAAGGCACGTAGTTTAATGGTTACTAACCATTCTTACCCATGAGTTCTGGTGTACCCCCTGTCAAGAGAGATTTACTTTTGGACTGTGAAGTTAAAATTCTACTTTGCAGTGATTCAATGACAGACAAGTCCAAAAGATATCTATAGCAATAAAGGGATCAGCAGTTTTATAAATCCTTAATGATTTTTTCACATGTTGATCTCAAAAGCCAACTCTCCATTGGAATCAGTTGTCTTCTAGACTATGCTGCCTATAAGAGAGCATCCACGTTGTCTCAAAACAAGGTACTCCATAGTCAGAAATTTATGTGTTGGTCACATGTATTTAATTTCTTTGTGCTTATATTTATAATTGTGAATTTATGTATTTAAAGTTACGGTAAAGTCTTTGTAGCCATAGAAAAATACATTTGTGGTATTAGTTCAAAAAGTAGTTGTACTCTATTTTATATTATTGGCCAAGATGAAGGCAATAAACGCACCTGAGGCATAGTGCATTTTATTTTTCTCTTTTTTTTCATTTTTCATTTGGTTTTATTTCCAATACCGCTGCTGATAAATATTCTAAAAAGAAAAACCATAACCAAGAAAATACAGTATTTTCCAAATAAGATGACCCTGATTACAAGACAACCCCCCCAAAATGTGAATATTATATTCAAGCTTTTTCTATTTTCTATAGGAAAATGTTTTACTAGTAAACATTAATTAACATGTAAACTATTTTTTCATATTTAATAAAAACTATGCATTTCTTGTTTTTATTTGCCAACCTGCCCCTCAGTTATGCACATCTGTCCCAGTTATGCACATCTGCCCCTCGGCTGGTCACTCTGCCTCCCTGATATGCCACTCTGCCCCCCCAGATATGCCTTATACCACCCTATAAGCCACTATGTCCCCTGATATGCCACAGTGCGCCACAGACTTACCAATGTATCGTTACACTTGTCCCCAGTGCTTCAGACTTCCTGGTGCGATCTGCGCAATACGTGTAGACAACCTCTGCTGCTAGGGCTTCTATGACTGAGCACCAGAAGGTCATGTCACAGCGGTGCTCTGTCTTAGAAGCCCCGGCGGAAGTGTCGGGTAGCAGCGGAGGTTGTCTGCACACATCACGTAGATATTCACTGGCTGCCAAAGAGAAGGATCCAGGTCGAATATAAGAGCATTAGCTCTGAAAAAACCTTGTGTTATATTAGAGCAAATACGGTACACCTTGACCATCTCAATACTTTAATTCTGACTCATCAATATACAAGGTGTAACCCAGATATTCATAGCAGGTAACAAACATTCATTATTGTAACCCCAACATTCATAGTAAGTCAAATTTACTTTGGGATTGGAATTGTTAATGGTGCGAACAATCATTGCTGTAAGGCACTTGATTTTTTTGTCCTCCTGGGTAGAGGAAAAAACAATAATATTTCCAATTATGGGACTTCCTGACTGTGAATGATACAGCAATTAAAGCTCCGTCACATAAATCTATTGATGTGTAATTATCGTGACACAGTGGCTTTCTCCAAGACAGATGGTGCTTAAGAACCAAGATGATAAATTTCAGATGTGAAAAACGGAATTAGAAAATAAAAATTGTCTATGGGGGTAAGTGAAAACTCCAAACAAAAATCTAGGTAACATTATTGTGTGCCAGAAAGTCTTGTCTGTTTAGGTACTTGATGGTTCTGTGGGAGCAACAACCTTAAAATGTTACAATACCTCCAAGAATACAAAACACTATAAATTCAAACATGGATTTACAACTTGTATGCCAATATTTTGGTTCAACAGTCAACATTGATTCTACTGGACATATAAATTTCCCTATTGTTTAAGACACCATGTTGGCAGGATAGTGACTTTTTGTACTGTGATCAAAATGTGATGTCATGACTCTCCACCTTGCAACATAACTGTTACATTTTTTCTTGATTATCATTTTGCTTTGCCCAAATTCTAATTCAGTGCACTAAATAACACCAAGTAACAGTGTCTGTAATTTACAACGACCATTATACTTCCGTGTCAGCATCTTCTGCTCTCTGCATCCTCTGCTCTCTGCATCCTCTGCTCTCTGCAACTTCTTACTGGTCTCTACGATCTTCGTCCACATCTCCGCGGACATAACTCAGGCGCCATTTGCCAAAATGGTGGCGTTTGCGGTGATGTCCTCTCCCCAATCCTCTAATCGGGAGAGAGCATGTCACCGGAAGCAGTGTAATTTTGCCATAACTTGAACCAAGAACAATAGGGCAGCACAATTGATCCTGCAATCTGGGGAGAGGACGTAACCGAAAGCAATGTCATTTTGCCATAACTTGAACTGAGGTAAATATGGTGGGGCTTTTGGTGACATCCTCTCCCCAATACTCCAAAATGCATCCAATTCATTTTTGGCCCATTCTCACATGTCTACTGAATAGTGTTGATGTTGATTGGTTCAGGAAGCCTTGTCAGGGTTAATAAACACTAAGGAATACAAGGATAAAATCAGTACAGGATATTAATAAGATAATTCTAGTTATGTCGCATTGAGACACAGATCTAAGCTCTCTTGTTTTTTAAACTAAGAGATAAGTAAAATATCTTCAAATAATATAACTAACAAAAAAAGGACAAACTGTAGTTAATGAATTTAGTTTTCCTTTCCTATAAATATAAATACATTCATATTAGTGTAAACTAATTAATCTGATTAGGCTGATAATTTATCAATTAATATCAATGAATAATAAAGAAACTGACTGGATAATGATAACTACATTGTTATGTTTCCATGTATATAAAAAAAATAATACTGTGTGCTTTGTGGAAAGTTCGTAACTCAACAACCAAATGTCTTAGCACTGTAATTAAGTAATTACCCTCACCTTGGCTGATTGATTTATAATGCATACATGTTCCTTAATGTATGAAACAATTTAACACTGAATTAGCCTGATTTACATGTAGTACTATTCTAGCTTATTAAGTAGGGAAGAGAAAAGGAGGAGGGGGAATTGAACAAATTCATTAGAGAGGGTAATTATTTTAATTAAAATGATTGCTTATTCTTTCCTCTAGACAAAGATTGATTTTATAATCTATATATTTTAGCATTTTGAAACCCACAGGGCCACAAAGCATTATGCACAATGTAATTTGCTAAATAAATTATTACCCAAACCCTGTCCAACACAAACAAATGTGTGTGTGTGTGTGTATATATATATATATATATATATATATATATATATATTCCAACATTGGAGTCTCTGCATGGTTAAGGATGCCAGACTCACATGCTACATAGGATTAATTAGATGCCCACATAAAGCAGTTGATCTTGCTGTTTTTGTATCTCTTATTAAGCCATATAGGTGAAACGCGTAAGCTACGTGTTTATATTTTTTTCATCATGTGACCAAATAAACTTAGAAGTTTTATACTTTTATCCGGAGCCATTTGATTTTTTTATGTGATAGACTAAGCACAATACTTCCCATTTTACCTGTATTATAGACTTACTTAGTGTTTTATAGATTACAGTATGGTGAAAGGGCAGGTACTGTTATATAATAACTACAGTAGTCTGAAGACAATAGGTATGAATAAATTAGACAAGGGGGTTTCTGTCTTGCAGAGATTACTAAGTAAACTGAGGGGTTCAGTAAGAGATTAAAAATAACTTAAATGTTTCATAGCTATTGGCTCTAATGCAGACATATTCTTCTGTCAGAGAACCTTGATTGGCCTTTGTGTGCAAATTGTCCACCTTGTTTTGCTAACTCTTGGCACAAGAGGAAAGGCCTGAGACAACTTTCACACCTGTCCCCAGCTTGAAGTTGCAATGTGCATCCTGCCTTGAGCAGGCATTGAGCAGTACTGGTTGCTCTCGCTACTGCCCATAACTTTGCTGAATTTCAACAACGTGACACTATTGTTATGTATATATCTTCCTACCAGGAATGGACCTTTATAATGTATAGAAGCTTGAACACAAATCTCTTGCAAACCCTTGTGTCAACTCTCCCTTTATTGAATAGACCTCATAATTAAGACCGCATTGATAGGTGGGCAAAGTGGGCACATGTCAAGGACCCACCAGCAACTAGAGGCCCACCAGAGCCAGACCTTATGCAAGTCCTGGTTGGTCCATGGGACCCAAACGGCACTTTGACAAGGGCAGCATTTTCCATGACTATGAGTGGTTGTGTGACCCTGCAGTTAAACACCAGGCTGCTCACAGCCAGATGAAAAACTGTAGTTGTGGTAAGGGGGTGAGTGAGGCATGGTAAGGAATGGTGTATGGATGTATGACTGTATGTAAGTTAGAGTGATAGTGTTTAAGTGTTTGTGTGTGTCACTATGAATGTGTATGTATTAGTGTGAGCATAAATGTGTATGTGTAGGTGTGAGCATGTTTATGTGGACACACATTACACATGCTTATGAAAGCGGTACTAATGGCCGTGGGGGCCAGCATGGCCAGAGTGGGCCCTGACTGGGTTCCCGAGTAGGGCCAGGCTTTGGCACCAGTTTGTGAAGATTGGGGTGGCATTTAGGGGGTAGTTATTTAAGGGGTTGTGACATGAGGTTTAGGGACATTTACCCCTTGTTGTTTGTCCCGCCCTCCCTCCCTGCTTATTGTGTTATGTTGAGAATTTCTGCTGTCACTGCTCGGGGGGGGGGTAGCTTACCAGGCATCTAGGGAGTGTGAATGCTCTGGGGAAGAGCATTTGATGGGAGGTTCCCGGGGTGGTAACTTGTCTTGTCCTCATAAACAAAGGGAATAGGTTAAGGTGGGCGTTCTTAGAATCCTTTCCTCCCACAGTTCACTAAAGGAAGTGATGAAACAGGATGTGATGTCAAATGAAGGGTATATAATATAATGCCACACATGGACTCCTTCAGTTTTTTTCCTTTTCCTCCATGGTGGATGTGGTAAGAGTCAGCTCCCAGCAGTGAGCTATTATCGGATCTGGAGGCTTAACATTGGGTGAGATCAAATTGTGTTGAAGGGAATTGTTATATGTATAGAGAGAGAGATAAAAGGGGGTTGTTGTCCTGTGGGCTTTGGCTATGTGTGTATATGAGATAAATGTGTTTGCTGTGTTGTTACCTTATAATAAATACCTTTGAATGTAGACGAACCTTTGTTATATTTTTATATTTGGTTTAAACACCACACCCGGTAGGTGGTGCTGGGAGCCTCAGGTTTGGGTTTGGGCATCTTGGTATGTCCGTCCGTGTGTGTTGGTTACTGGTTTGCCTGGTAGGCTTTATGGTTTTTGTTAGTTATTTATGTTTGTTGATGTTATTATATTTATGTGTTCAGTTTGGTAGTCTTTGTCCTGTTAACGCAACAAGGTGTCGGGCCTAAGGATGCGTGGCATTGACTGGGTTAATAAATAAAATTGGCTGTGGCCTTTTCAACCCAAGTTTCATGTGTCTAGCATGTATCTATGTATGTATGTGTGTACAGTTTTGATGTTCTAATGTGTGCCCCATGAGCCTAAATAAATGGCTGTTATTTCCTGACTGCCTGAGTTCTCCAGACCTATTGGTTTCTAACTGTTATTCATTCTGAATAGCCTGATTGCATGTCCTTCCTATAGTTCAGCATGTTGGAGGTTTTGTAAGCTTTACCGTATCGTCCCTCATTTTCATTGCAGTTTTAATTTCCGCCTTTTCATCATACAGGATCACAGCCTGCTGACACTTTTGCTTCTCTGAAACCTGCTTACCTTCTGCACTGTAAATCTCTTAATAAAGTCAGCTGCTAGTTAATTGGTATACGTGGCATGGGAAAATGCATAATGAATCCTTTCCATGTTTTTTTGTTTTTTAGGACCACATACTTCATAACCGGTATTAAAGGGGCTCTCAGCACATATCAGTTTCTTGACATTTCAATAGCTTGAAAAGGACGACCAAATATTGTGGATAAATCCCTTTCTGGGAGGAGAGGATTAAGCATCTTAACAGTACTAACATTCAACCTAAATCCACATAGTTTTTCCGCAATGGGGATTTCACATTAAGTACTTAATAATTCTAGAAGAATTATTTCGTTTTTGAAAGACAGGTTTGGAGTCTTCTTGCTGCCCTTAAGATTATCTGGCTGTTCATTTATATTTAGCCACAATAAAGGAAAATGGGGAACTTATGCAAAAAGTATAGAATGTCAAACAATACAACCAGTTCTTTTTTTTCTCCCCATTTTCCTTTTTTGCATTAGAGGGTGTTTTAAGCCACTGCTGTGCATTTGGGAAGTATTACATTACATTATAATAGCTTTATACCTATTTGGTGGCTAGTTTCATTGATACTGGTATTTTTTTTATCTTTGTATTTATATTTAACTACAGGTTTTTAATTCTATTTAGGCATTAGCATGTGTGATGACCCTTAATTTATACCTAAACAATTTTTGTCCATAGAGCAGCAGTTTTCTCTCTTTCGAAGCAGAAAAAGTAAACTTCTGAGTTAAAAAATATATTTGTTTGCCATGTTAGTCTGACCCTGTGTTCTCTGAGAGACCAAATTATATTTCAAGCCTGTTTTATACACTCCTCTACTGAAAATAAATAAGAACAGATCCATTCATCTCATAAAAGGGATTAAGTTAATTTATTTATATCCAATCTGGCTAAATAACCTGTTGGTCAGCTCTCATACGACACTAACACAAATCTATAATTTCTGACTAAATATAAAATAGTAGCACTCTGTATATAGACTACAATTTAAAACTGTGTTAATTAATGATAACCACAGAAGAAATGTAGAACTTGTATGCCCTTTTAAAATATTTTTTGTACTTTCTTTTGACTTATTAGGTTTAATTGAAATGGAAGAAGCTGATTTTCATCTAAAGAAGAGACTTCTGGGGTCCTCATCTCGCTCCTCATCTTATTTTCTTTGTATGTTGGTTCAATAACAGTAATGACCTTCAACTGAAAACGCCATCTTTTTAAAAACGGGAATCAACCCAGCAATGTCTATAGACCTTTTAAGTTAAATATTTCTTTATGGATAAAAATCTCACATTAAAATTTGATTGTATGTGAAAACCATTTGTCTGCAGAATATTGCATATCAGTCTTCATGGGGTGGTGTCATCCCTCAGTTTTTTTCCCCAAGGCCATATTGTTAGCGTGACAAAAGTACTGGACCATTTGGTTGGATTTTGGACATCTGCTTCCTGGAGACGCCAGCTTGCCAGCTGATGTATGTAAAGTGTTTTACCCCAAGGGGCGCTTGATAGCTTTTATGATTTACTTAAACTAAATATAATGTTACTGCACTGTTTCTGTTCGAAAGTCATAAGAGATTGCTTAGAACAGTTACTACTGAGCAACAAGCTTGTTAATGTTAATTCATTTTTTGCTCCAGTGATGCTATATGCTTCACTTATATCTTCAAGGAACATCCTCAAAGACAATCAATCTGACAATAAATAATGAGAAAAAGAAAGTACTTGTCCTATTTGCTGCCCTCATCACTAAACACTTTACGTGTCCAGTCGTAGTGGACACTAATAAATAAAAACTCAATAGCAGTATGCAAGACACTTCATAGTTTCCTTTAAGATATTTACGTTTGGCTATTAGGAAAGAACTGTTACAAATCTCACTTTAAGATCTGCATCGACTACATTGTTCATCGATCAATAGTCCCCAGCATGTTTAGATTCGAGTCACAGTTAACACTTCATCCAAACAGCATTGCAGGTGGTGCAACATATTGAAGCATGAATTGCTTACTAAAAAAAACCAACTTTTTATAGCAAACATTTAGGAACGAACGACAGACCGCGTGTTGCGCTTTGTACAGTTGCCTTTAACATTATTTCTGAAACAACGTTTATCATTTCTAAAGTGCACCTTGTTCTGATCTTTTTGAAATCTGTGCACAGACACTCTCCTATATTTAAGGCACCGGCATACTATGTATAAACCACTCCATCCCTTCCGTCGTCTGTGGTTTACCAAGGTATCTCATAAATTGGCTAGCTACAAATAATTAACTATATCACTTAATGTTAACAAGATGCCAAACCTTATTAACTACCAAATGTAATGAATGCTACTCTGATTGTTACTGTTCTATTCTCGCTCTGTCATTTAGATTTTTTTTATTTTAGGAGGGTACATTCTATTTTTCTCTTTCAGTACATTGTTCAAATGCAGCTAATTTGTTCTGTTTTCTTGGTGCTCATTCCTTTTCACTTCTTGATCATGACTGGCATCCTTCCATCCTGCGTTAAACACTTGTTAAGCACATCCATCTTACCGAAATCCACTATTGACATAGCCACACACTTTAAAAGCGATCCTACATCACTATCCACTTGCCTATCGTCTATTTAAATCCATGATCACACAAATATCAAACTAAGAGTGAAATAACTATTCTGTTGTGAGCCAGAGCTGTTTGCAGAAATTTCAAGACATGCACAATAAAAATGTTGTCATAAGATGTAGTATATAAATAGTACAGTTAAACTGGTTGGCTGCTGTATGGGCTTGGCCCATTCCCAAATGTCAGGTAGGATAAGCTATTGGTTAACATAATTCCTTAAGCAGTTAAGCAAATTTTAAAAAAAAAACCTCATGACATATGTACATCCAACAGCCTAATATACATGGCCGTACTGCCCTTTTTGAATGTTCCCATAGCTTGCAGAAAGGCATATATAGCTGGTGGTCACATTCTAGAGAGGCAGATCGGGTAAGTGTGTGGTGCTATGCGTGTACACTTCGGCATTAAGTTTCTGCATATTTAAAGGGACTTGTAAGGGTGAGCACTTATGGAGCTTAATCCACTGTAGACAGCCATTCGGCAAAATGCTTCTCCTGCAAAGAATTTGGGTTAGGGGACAGGGACGAAATGTAAATTATGATCAAACCCGCAATGCACTTGCATTGAAAAAAAAATCACAAATATGAGCTTCTTTAGCACTTGGCTTCCATATGCCTGAAAGTGCACGTAAAAGGTGAAGAATACCTTTAAATCCATTACTACGCTTGTGTATTTGTTTATTGTCACATATAAATCTAATTCATTATAACTCACCTTTCATTGAATTTGTCATAAAGTTATGCAAATCAACTTGAACACTGCATGATGCAAAGAGCACTTATTTCTGTTTGATGAAAGAAAGAAAATGTCTCAAAACATAGAATTCTAGTTGAGAGGGATGGCAAACTGAAACATCCAAATTCACTCTCAGCTGTCTGCAAATGGAAATCAAAGGTACGTAGTAATTTCATGAGAGTGAAGAAGTACTGAAAAGAGCGTGAGCTCAGCAAAACAGCGGACAATTATAGTTATCTGGAAAAGAAAAAAAAATACAGAATTATGCTTCAACTAGCTGTGTATATCATCTCAACTGAAGTATGAAATTGGCTACTAGGTAGACATCCTAAAATGTAAGTTTTCAAAGAGCCCGAGGCACAAGTTCACAATTGTCAAAAACCATCATATTCTGTGTGACAAAGTCATTAGCAGTGGAAAACGCCAACCAATACATGAACGAGCGTTGCAATGGGGCAGAAAGGACATATTGTCAGCACATGCAGAAGGTTGGCTGTATAATTCTAATTGACCTTAAGCTTTATCTAAGGAGTGATTGTGTCGTTCAGCCAGCAGCATCTGCTGTTGGGGTCAGAGTAATGCATGCTTTTGGGTCATGACTTCTCCACTACTTCACCTTGGCCATGTTTTACAGAATTTTGAATCACAAAGGGAAACAATCATGGCACTAGACAAGATAAATAGTACTGATGAATGGTATATGCTTTAAACCCTTCACATAATGACTGAAGATACCAGGATCCAGATTTCCCTAATGTAGATCCAAAGATGAACATCTAGAGGTGGAACCAATAGAAGCCAAGGACAGTATTTATGTAATAAGATTAAAATTTATTGTTCTATGCACAATCTTACAAATCATAGAATGTGAAATATGGTAGTCATTGCTTGTCCTTTATTTTCCACAGTGCAAGAAATAAACTTGATTGTCTATGGCATCAGCCAATTGGGGCCCTGCCAGGGGCTAAAGCATACATTTTAGCATTTCAAATACTAACTAGTAGACTTGTGCAAATTAACCAAAAATAATTTGGACAGACTTTTTGTTTTAGACAAAATTTGGAGAGCTTTACATTCAGAAACAAAATTTATTGTCACTTACCCTCATTCACATTTTCTCTCTCACATTTACGTTCTCATACTCATTCACATCCTCTTACACTCTCATTCACTCCCTCTCATGTTCTCTCTCTCTGCCTACCTTCTCCATTGTGCTTGCCATACAGCTCTGCTTCTTCTCTGGCCTCTTCTTTATGAACAAGGCCACCTGGGGCACTTTTGCAAAAGGGCGCAGCCTCCAGGAACATTATCACCCCCATTGGAGGAATGAGGGAAATGCTTTCCCTGTGGCTCTGCACTTTTTAAAAAAAATGAAGATGGATCTGCGGAGAAAGATAAGCGTAAGTGACTTTTCAATGTTGGCCCAATAAAAAGTATTAACTAAATATTCCATTTCTCTTAGGCTAATATGGCTATACTCCAGTTTCATATAGATTACAAAAAAACCCCTAAAAGTTTATACAAAAAAATGCTCTAATTAGTCTTCTAACAAATAAAATTGAGCGCAGGAAGATCCACAAGAGGTTTTCTGTCATTTTAAACAACAGATACATGTTTAAACTGCTGATGTGGGGTGGAATAACAACCTTTCAAAAGTGAGTAGGTGGAATAGCAGACTGCACATTTAGAATATGTCAGATCAACAGATGGCACCATTATATTATCATGCAAGTTTTAAAAAAGTGAACTTAGCCGACATAAAATTATGTAAAGAAATAAAAACAGCTTAATTTTCAATTTTTTTTTAAAGATTTATAGAAGAAATTACTGGTAATTTATTTATCTTGGTCCCTCTTTCACACTCTGACTCACTCTCACTTACTCACTCCCTCTGTCAATGTCTCCCTGCCTTCACTGTCAACCTGTCAATCACTTGCACATTTCTCTTATTTTACTGGTTTACTTATTGCCTGCCTCTTCTTGTTCTTTGCTTCTTCTGACTTCTGTTTTCTTTTCTCTTTCTGCTTCTTCACACTATCCGATGCATTATCCAGGCCTCCCAGGAGACTTACGCAAAAGGGTGGAGCCTCTGTGCACACCCTCTTCTTTGATTGGAGGAATGGGGAAGAGGTTGTCCTTCTTGAGGAGATCGGCTGAGAAACAAGCATTTCTGTATATCTTTCTGCAATATTTTAGCCTGTGTGTATACAAATATATATGTGTGTTTGTGTGTTTATATGTATGTATGTGCGTACATGTGTGTGTACATATGTGTTTGCATGTATAATGTATGTGTAATCTATCAATCTATCTATCTATCTATCTATCTATCTATCTATCTATCTATCTATCTATCTATCTATCTATCTATAGAGGTCCAGGCCACCGGTCCAGGCATTTGCACAATGTTCTAGATGGCTACTCTTGGCCTGTGTATGTTGAGGGGAGCAAAACAGGAGTTAGAAAGGCGATGAAAACTATAAGACAGGCAAGCTAGATAAAAGAAACACAAAGAAGATAGAAAAAGTTGAGGAAAAGATGTAAAGTGAGGTGCAAAATAGAGAGGGTAAATTGCCAAAAGGAAAAAAACAGGGGGAAAAAGATTGCAAGAGGCAAAAAGAAAGAGGAAAATAAAGAGCTTGGTAAAGGCAGGAAAACCAGAAAAGGAAAGTAAGCTTTTAAAATGTGTTTTCTGAGACGTACAATGCTTTGTTTGCAATGAACAAACGTATTCATTTTTTGTAACTGCACATCGTAAAAGGTATTGTGGTAATTTTTATTGCAGTGAGAACCTTCTTGTATAATTTCTCCATGGCCCAAAATTTCTTAACAGACAAGCCCTGGATATTAAGAGGAAGGGCTGCATGACTGGGCCTAGATTAACAGTAAGCATGCTGGCCAGGATTTAGGAGTCATTTAAGGGACATCCTATGGGGTTCCTCAACCTGTTGGGTGGGGTTTTGGGTGGCTATTTAGGGGACCCTTTTTCCCACCACTGGTCAGATACTATTGACCAGCGTTATAAATCAGTGAATCCCCGCCCTCCCTCCCCAGTTTATTCACCTTTCTGTATCTGACTGTGGTTTTTATGGCTGAAGTTTAGAGATAGGTATGCTATGTTTACAATTGGTTGTTATACCAACATTTATGTTCATTTTAATTTCTCCACGGGTTCAGTCCCTGGGGGAACTTTTTGAAGGGTAGGGTGTTCCGACCCAATGGTCTCCGTGTGGTATTTGGCGGGATATCCCTACGAAATGTTATTTAAAAATGGTTATGGTTTTACATGTTATTTGATGCATAACCTATCTCATATTTTTCTTAAATTATTTTCTTGCATTTGTCACAGTAATAAAGCACTGTGGCCTTACACTTTTTCCAACGACCTCAAGTCTCTTGTGTCTTATTTATGTGTTTCGCTGTATGTTAATATATAGTGCCCAAGTCATGCCGCTCTGTAACTTGGCACCGAGCTCAGACATTGACTAAACCCACAAAATAGATCCAATTAGAAAAAACCAAGGTTTGGTGCTTGCTACCTCCAAATAAAATACCAACACACATTTAATGTCTGCAAATGAGGCTTGTTCTAGACTACTTCAACAAGGGCTGTTTTGAGACTTAAATAGAGCAACCTTTGAAGTCCCAGAGTGAAGAGTTTCTTAGCAACATAATTCCTAACCTCATTAATTAATAAACTGCGTGCATTCCTCAGCTCACCTAATTATACGTAATACACAAATGATACAAATTCTAGTTCAGGAACAAGCTAGAATACTAAGTATATTAAGAAAATTTTATATGCAGATAATTATTTTATATACCAATATAATAATAAAGAGCAGGTTACTTTTCTTAGGAATCATACAACCACAGTAAGAGACAGTAAGCTGTTTTTAATTTAACTATGTAAAGTATCTTCCACAAACCAAACACCGAAAAACAGAAACATAAAATTTCATGGCTTTTACGAACCATTCGGCCCATCTACCCATGTTTCCTGCTGTAAAGACTCAAACCTTAATCAGTCCTTGGCAGTGGCGTCTCCAGGTTTCATATTTAGGGGGGGCACATGGGGGGCCAGGGACCAAAGTAGGGGGGCCAATTATAAAACGGTACATATACACTATATATATATATATATATATATATATATACACACACACACACGTTAGACGTGCATTTTTAACTACATAATATGCACTTATCTCTTTGAAGTAAAGACTGTGATTAAAATATGATTTCAAAATAACAGCTTAAGTGACAGTTATTTTTCATTCTTTAATATTAGCCCCTGCTGACAATATATATAAATATTACACCCTGCTTCCGATATATATTAATATTAACCCCTGCTGCGGATATATATTAATATTAGCCCCTGCTGCGGATACATACTTATATTATACCCTGCTGCCGATATACATAGAAATTATACCCTGCTGCCAACATATATTAATATTAGCCCCTACTGCCGATATATAGTATTAGTCCCTGCAGCCAATATATATAAATATTAGCCCCTGCAGCCAATATTTATTGATAATAGGCCCTGCAGACAATATATATTAATATTAGCCCCTGCTGCTGATATATATAAACATTAGTCCCAGCTTCCGATATATATTAATATTAGCCCCTGCAGCCAATATATATTAATATTAGACCCTGCTGCCAATATATTTGCCACACTGACTGCAGATCAGGGGAAGACAGTGAGAGTCAGTGCAGTGTTCCCTCCTTCTGACTGCACCGTGACATTGAGAGGTCCTCTCCCCTGTAATCATCCCCAGAGTCCCTTTGTCCCCTCATTCACTAAACCATAGCGCTCTTTTACTTACACCCTGTAGTTCAGGTATAGATCAAATAAACAACACATGGAAACAGCACATGCAACTGAATGAGATTAAAAAAAAAACTTGTATTTGCAGGTATACATAAATAATGTATGGAAACATAGCATTGCAGGTATAAACCAACAGAACACACAAACCCAGCATTGCAGGTATATATCAACTGGAAATCACATGTACACTCAGCACTGAAGGTTTAGATCAAATAATCAACACATGGAAACAGCACTCCAGGTATTGATCAACTGAATAAGACATGCAAATCCTATATTTGCAGGTAAACATTAATAATGTATGGAAATATAGCCAATACAGATGAACAGAATGACACAAAACCCAGCTTTGCAGATATAAATCAATTGGAAATTACATATAAACTCTGCATTAAAGGTATAGATAAAACCCCCTAAATTACAGGCATAGATCACTGGTCACACACCCCAAAGCCAGCCCTGGTGTCCACACTGCCCACATAAAACCTGACCAGCACCTAAGTTACACATTATGTCAACTTTGTCCCCAAACAGCTGAACGTATGCCGTTTTTGTCCCATAAAGACCTCTCCCTCCCAATCTATCCTATCTACCCCCTCTCCCTCCCAATCTATCCTATCTACCCCCTCTCCCTCCCAATCTATCCTATCTACCCCCTCTCCCTCCCTATCTACCACATCTCCCTCCCTATCTACCACATCTGCCTCTCTATCTACCACATCTGCCTCCCAATCTATCCTATGTACCCCCCTCTCCCTCCCAATGTATCCCATCCACCCCCATCTCCCTCCCAATCTACCCCCTCTCCCTCCCAATCTACCCCCTCTCCCTCCCAATCTATCCTTATCTACCCCTTCTCACTTCCTATCTACCTCTTCTCTCTAACCCCCTCCTAACTTTCTAACCCCCCCTTTGAAGTTCACTTACCTTGGGCTTGTCCAGCGGTGAGATCGCGAGGTCTCTGTATCCCTGGTTCTGCCGACTTCACTGCTGGGCGCCGGATATGACGACATATACCGGCGCTCGGCTTGAAATGCCGGCACTGCGAACCAGGAAGAGGCCTCGCGGTCGCGGAGAAGAGTGAGAGGCGCCGAACGGTTGCTGAGAACTTATTCCTCAGCAACCGCTCGGCGCCTCTCACTCTCTCCTCCGGGTCTATTAAAAAAAAAAAAGACGGCGTTTCAATTGGGGGGGCACACCGGGGGGCACAGCATGATGTAGGGGGGGCCATGGCCCCCTCTGGCCCCCCCCTGCCGACGCCACTGGTCCTTGGTCTCATCTTAGATTCAGCTATAATGTTATAATATTACCATTAACAATTATAGTTATATGTGATTGCTCATCCTAAAATAAAGACATTTTATTTTACCGAGAAGGTGGTAGAAAAATGAAACAGCCTCCCGTCAAAAGTGGTAGATAGTGTCACGTTCTGGGTCCATACAGAGCGCCCGATGATGGTATTGCAGGAGTCACCGTGCAAGAGCGGCAACACAGGAACAGATGCAGAGTAACCACACTTCCCTGTGTGTTGGGCCATCAGGATTGTGTGGCCGCATACTAGGACCACACAATCAGCGGCCATCAGCCGCGGGAGGTATGCAGTACAGATAACAGGATATAGAGATATCTGGAGCTGAGAACAGAAAAGGCATGACAGAGCTAGAGGAGTAGAAGCAGGTTGCGGAATGAGGAATACAGGTTACAGGGACAGGCTACACACAAATATAGGACTAGCCTAGGACTATATGATAATTGGCGATTGTCACATCTTATGGCCATAGTATGCTTAGCCCACCAGTACGCCAAAGTACTCCAATATTCGGTGGGACCTAATGCTAAATCCTGCCTACTGAAGTACTAAACACCAGAACTAAACACATATCAGAAAGATAGACCTGTAGACTGCAGACTGAGACAAACTTTACGGGTGGGGCACACCTTATAAAGGTAAAAGAGCTGAAGCAAAGAGCAGAACTGGAATCAAGGAATCAGAAGCACAGTACAGAGCATAAGGGAATCCAGGAATGGATTACAGTGAATGGGGAACTGTAGCAAGGACTGGCACATGGCCTGGAAACCCTCAGGCAGGACACATGGCTTGGAAGTCCACTGGCGGCCCACACGACTTGGAAGCCCTTCTGGCGGGACACACGGCAGGATGTCAGGAACAATTTAGGACCAGGTACAGAGCCACAGGAATAGGCTGCTCACACTGCAATGCAAAGGACCTGACTGAATGGCAGAGCAGGTATATAAAGGCAGGGCTCCACCAGGTAACAAGGTACAGCTGCTCTCAGGGTGCTTCAGAGAGGGAAGGGTGGCCACTGGTGGTTGCAGGAGAACAGGAGAGTAAAAAAGTATTGCATAATCCCGGCTGACAGGATGGAGCCTGACACAGTCGTTACATCAGGAAAAATGGACAGACTAGGTGGGCCAAAGTGTTCTTATCAACTTTTAAATTTAATGTCAACAGCTACTGAAATATGTAAAAAATATAAAATGCATATAAATATGTTTTGTTAACATATTTGAATATGCCAACAGTCTTTGATTATACATTGCAGAACTCGCAAGCTGAAAAAATATAAAATTTTATATGTAGATCATACAGTAATAATTTTACACACAATAAAAGTTTTCAATTTGAACCATTTCTGCAATTTAAGTAACATATTATTCATCTTTTAAAATCACATACAGGATGCATACATAAAGAATGATCCCGGGGGGGCTCTTCAGGTTTCTGACAGAAAGGAATTATTTATAAAAAGCTATTAAATACATATTCTGGGTAAAGTCAAGAATTCCTTAAAAATGTATTCCAATCTTAAAAACCTTAAAGACAAAGCAATAATACATCTCAAAAATCATAGATCAGCATTTATTTTCTTGTGCTTGGTTGGTTTTCACAATTTTTTCTATTTTTTTGGAAATGGTAAAAATACTGTCAATAAATGCCACACTAAGCAGAGGACATTTTTATTACGGTACCAATGTGGAAAATATTTTATTGAAATTATTATGTAACTATGGACGTATATTTTAAATCACTTTACCCAGAGCTGGACTGGGGATTTATATCTGCCCTGGCAGGAAGATGGAGATGGTTATGTTGCATTTGAGGTTTGAGTCTTCACAGCAGAATTACCGTATTGGCTCGAATATAGGCCGCACTTTTTCCCCCCACTTTAAGTCTTTAAAGTGGGGGTGCGGCCTATATTTGGGGTCTAGCGCCCGACGCCCGGGACATGCAGTCCCGGGCGCCGGGCAGGCAGCGGGGTTAGGATACAGATCCCCCACAGCGGTGCAGGGGACCTGCATCCTACTCCCCGATACGCTCAGACAGCCTCCCCTGCCAGCACTTCCCACGGGGGGGGTGCCGGCACGGGAGGTTGTCTGAGCGCATCGTGCGGACCGTCCGCACGATGCGTTTTACCTCTGCCCCCCCCCCCCCCGACTTACCGGAGCAGACTCCCGAGTGTCTTGCGGGGCCGGTGGGGGACATCTACGCAATATGCGTATACAACTTCCGGTGCCGGCACTCAGCGGATGTGCCGGCACCGGAAGTTGTATACGCGTATTGCGTAGATGTCCCCCGCCGGCCCCGCAAGACACTCGGGAGTCTGCTCCGGTAAGTCTGGGGGGGGGGGCAGAGGAGGACAGTGGCAGCATATTCCGGGGGGGGCAGTGGCAGCATATCTCGGGGAGGGGGGACAGTGGCAGCATATCTCGGGGGGAGGACAGTGGTAGCATATCTCGGGGGGGGGAGGACAGTGGCAGCATATCTCGGGGGGGGAGGACAGTGGTAGCATATCTCGGGGAGGGAGGACAGTGGCAGCATGTCTCGGGGGGGAGACAGAGTGGCAGCATGTTTTTTTGGTGCTTTTTTAAAGAAAAAAACTTTTTCTTTAAAAAAGCACCAAACTATTAGGGTGCGGCCTATATACGGGGGCGGCCTATATCCGAGCCAATACGGTAATGTGTGAACTAGATGGGCTGAACGGTTCTTATCTTCCGTCAAATTCTATTTATCTATGTATAAGGATATAATTAAAAAATTACAAAAAAAGATGATTGTGAGGGGGCACATTGCTTGTGCAAGATTGTTAGGGCCAGAATTAGCCCCTTTGTTCGATAAACAGGGTTAAATGTTTCCTCTTCCGGCCACCCAGAACAAACAGAACTGAATAGAGCTATAACCTGTTCCTCTTGCTCATTAGTAAGCCTTGTGTTTCAGAAATTATCGAGGTGTCCCTAAAAATCCAAAGAACATTTTATTATGAGACATTGAAAATGGATTTAATTATTCATGCGTTATAGCTTTCATCCTGTCTCAATCACTATGATTAACAAATTCATCATGTTGTAAATCTATACTATTATTGTCCAATACATGTAAACTGTGCCCTTTGACAGTCTCATCTTAATGAGATCTGATGTATGTGATGAGGAAGGGAACATTACTTTTTGAGTCATTGTCTTTAGAACATTTTCCAAAGATGCTATGATGTCAAAAACGCCATCGTTTAGCCCTTTCAAAATATCCTTTGGTGTAGTGAAGCTGTTAATCTGTATGGAGATTATTTTTTTTCTCCCTTCATTTGATAGTGACAAGCCATTCATGTTTGATTAGAATTAAATTTCCCATAATTAAAATGATTTCTCCTTCACTTTGTCAATTATACTGGAGTTTTTGAAATGCAACAATTTTAATCAAGTAAAATTTTAATAATCAAAGTAAGTATATATTGTGTTCTTGTCCAAATGAGCTCAGCGCAATGCGTGAGGTAATTCAACTTTGAAAGACAGAAATGTTTTTGTCTTATTTTAGATAGGAAAACACAATTCATAAACATTTTTTTTTATTTTAATGCAAATTTAATTAGATGAATCTTAACATTGATTTCCTATTATGGTTTTATTTTTCACAAAGGTTATCTTTCCTAGATTTGGTCTCAGGTAAGGTCAGTGCTGACTTTGCCAGGGTTATACCATGCTGGAAACATGTTCTTATCTCATGCACAGCCTGATAAAGGTTGCGTTTTTAAAGACTTCACTGTTGTATCTGATAACCCAACAAAGATTTATGAGTACTCATCTTCTAAGGATGAAGCAGAGAACAGACAAGATTCAATCGACTGATATAAATCCCCATGTAACTTTCAAAAACAGCTAGAAAATAAAGTCTGGAACTTCCAAAATACTTGTGTATTCTACTTGTGTTCATTTTTTAAGAGTGGTCTTATCACCATAGTACTGTAGTTTGGGGTAGCTGTATTAGTCAGTGTATAAGAATGAAAAAAACCCAGAATGTTGCAGAATCTTGTAATACCTTTTTTATTGGACTAACAGTATTTTAAATTTCTTTGTAGTTTTCACTAGATTTGGGCACCAGGGGGCTTTTCGTGTTCGTCTTCGTGCTTGTCTTCGGCCAATAGAGTAGCTCATACAGACTTTTAAACTCCTGGTGCCGTAATTTGTCCGGCAGATACCACTGGTCTCCCTGCTGCACCAGTTAAAAATCCGTACGAACGACCAATAAAGTCAATTGTATGGACATTTAACTGATAGAACAGGGAGACCAGTGGTATCTGCCGGACAAGTTGCTCTATTGGTCGCTCGTACAGACTTTTACAATCCTGGTGCTGTAACTTGTTGCACCTTAAGGGGTTAAGGGGCCGTGCGAGTGAGCCTATTGGTCGCTTGCATGGCCCTTTAACCTACGGATTTCTGCTCCCGTTATCTATTGATTAATGCCAGAGGAGGTCCCTGTAGGCGACCAATAGGCTCACTCGCACTCCCCTTAAACCCCTGACGGCGAACCTACGGCTTTCCGCTTCCGTCAACTCCTGCGATGCTGCGAAGATAAGGTAGGCTAGATGGGGAAGGGACCAGAGAGATTAGTAGATGAAGACGATCATGAAGATCTTCGTGGTGTGTGTCTTCGTTTTACCGCTGTTGTCTTCTCTTCTTCGTGTCTTCGGAACGAACACAAAAACGCACTCTTCGTGTTCGTTTCCACATTCGTCCGAAGACGAATGCACAAGTCTAGTTTTCACACGATTAATTGCACCCTCTAAGTGTAAGAGCATCTTTAAATATATACACTACCGTTCAAAAGTTTGGGGTCTCTTAGTTGTTTCCATAGAAGCCAAGGAAATTTCTAGCTAAGACATAACATAACTGCAAAAAGGTTTTCTAACAATCAATAAGCCTTTTAAAAGTTAAACCTGGATTAGCGAACACAACGTGTCATTGGAACATAGGAGTGATGGGAGTGATAAAGGGTCTCTGTACGCGTATGAAGATATTCCATTAAAAATCAGCCGTTTCCAGCTACAATAATAATTTACAACATTAACCCCGTCTTAGCTGGATTTCTGATCCATTTCATGTTATTTTAATGGACATAATATGCTTTTCTTTCATGGGAGGTTGGAATATACACCAATATTCTTTATTACAGCAGCAAACAAAATTGTTCCCCTGTCCTATTTGCACTTATTTCGAATTAAGATTGTTATCTTCACATTAGTTTCCTAGATGTTGTCAGTTTATTGTCACAGAGAGGAAATGAAAGATAAATAGATTATTCCAAAGTAACAGTGTTTTCTCCTGCTTGTAAAGTGACCTTTAAAAAAAAATAACAAAAAAACAAATAGCAGTTGGTTAATTATACGTGAACTTTGCATTACATTCAGCTGCTTGCTTGTCTTATCAATGTCATATGAAACTCTTATTTGGCATGTTGTGCCATTAATATATGACATTGATGATACTCCCCTTAGACTTATAGACTATTAGCGAACATTTGGCATTGTTTAACTATTTTACTTTTCATGATGATGGACCCAACAATTCATTAAAAACCCAAACATACTGTATTTCTCAAAGTAAAAACAGAGCACAAGTCTAGTCCTCAAGGCCTACAAGCAGACACGAGATTATGGCAATCCTTGCTTGAAAGCAAGTAGGTTTTTTTGTTGTTGAAATGCCCGTCCTAAGAAAGATAGTTGCCTATTTGTGGCATTCAAGGCCTGGACTAGTGCACCAATGTTTTAGACACTTGATCCACGTCCATACTTTTTGACTCCATAATAGGCACACCCAGGAACTTCCGAGGTCAAACAACCATACCTGGGAACTCTCCGGGTTTGACCTGGAGATTGCGGGGTGAAGCACCACTTCTCTGGTTATCCGGGTCAAGACCCGAATCCTCTTGACCCTGCTCCCCACCCATTTTCCCTTTAAATGGGGTTGTTTCCCACTGCCGTCAGTGTGCAGTCCTGGCCATGTCCCGCAAGGGAAAGCTCCAGGTAGCCGAAGCCCAGAAGTTCCCAGGTGTTACGTTTGCATAGGCGTGGAAACCAGGATGCAGGATACAAATGGGTCAGTCTCTTAATGGTCAGATAATCCGGGTCAGGAGCAGAGAGGTTACGTGGTCAGGAATCAAGCCAAGGTCGGTACCGGGTAGCAGGCAGAGAATGGTCAGACAATCCGGGTCAGGAGCAGAGAGGTTAACGTGGTCAGGAATCAAGCCGAGGTCGGTACCAGGTAGCAGGCAGAGAATGGTCAGACAATCCGGGTCAGGAGCAGAGAGGTTAACGTGGTCAGGAATCAAGCCGAGGTCAGTACCAGGTAGCAGGCAGAGAATGGTCAGACAATCCGGGTCAGGAGCAGAGAGGTTAACGTGGTCAGGAATCAAGCCGAGGTCGGTAACAGGAATGAACATGAATAAACAGGTATGCACCAGGTAAGTAATACAGCTAGTTGTAAAAACAACTGAGCACTGAACCGGCATCAGTGCTCTGTTTTTAAAATAGCCGCCCTTCTAGATCCCGCCCCCAACCGTGACGACGTCCAATGGAGGTTGCTTCTCCTCCACAGGGGTATGGGATCGGAAGGGGGGCGTGTCCAGTATTGCTGTGGGTGTCCATCATATGAGGACACTGTGCTACCGGATCGTCCCGGGAGGAGTAAGTATCGAGTACCCGCCACTCGGGGGTACTCTGGAGATGCACTCCGCACCAGAGCGCGACGCCATGAGCACCCGGGCGACGCGCCCGGACGGGACCATGACGCAACGGGTACTCGTGCGACGCGCTCCGTACGGGAGCGTGGCGCTGTGAGTCCCTCCGTATCGTACTCCGACCAGGATCGTGACACCAGGTATGCAAACAACACTTTGAATGCCGGAAAGAAGATTCAAACTTATTGGTTTTAATTTCTTTGGTTTTCTAATGGTAAATTCAGTTTTAATATTGCGTTAGAAGCACAAAATAAATCAAACCAAAAAATAATCTTGTCTGTCTTTGAACAAAGTACAAAGAAAAATAATCAGCGTGTAAACATAGAACAGAGGCAAAGAGTTTGTTTGTACTATACAAAGCTTCAAAGTTGTAGAGCAACAAAACGTTTGATATCGTTTCTCATTCTTTCTTAAGGAAACTTAAAATGTGCCTTACAAATGCATAAACAACGTTACACTCGTCAATAGAAATTAAAAGTTAGAAATTTGTGCTGACCACATTCTCTAAAGTAATATATATTGAGATCAGAATAAGTGAATCACAGCAAACAGGAGCTATAAAATTAATAGGAAAATATGAGGTTGGCCACACTTTTTTTGCATAAGAAATATTGTAAATAACTGTCTATATTTTTGTTCCTGCTGGTTCTTCAACCACACCAGATCATTTGGATAAACAATTGTTTACAAGAATGAAAGCATATAACCACACCTTATCTATTTAACTTGTAATATGTGTTGTGGAATAGATGCCCTCATGTAAGATTTCCTCGTTATTTTGTTGATTTTAATACACAGTTAATAAAATCGTAGGTATGTTAATAGTAGACTAGTAGGCATTACAATCTTTTTATTTAAGAAAAATGGAAGCCTTACCAAGCTGAAAACACAGTTTTTATTCTTTCCAAAATACGATGCGTTAGAACCTTAAGGGTCTTTAAATAAGGAAAACAAAACTAGGGGAACATCAAGTATCCCATGCAAAGTAAAAAGCCTCCAGAGGTCTATTTATCCAATATTCTGCCAATGTAACAATAATATTTCACCCTCTTACCTTCTGGCAACTTGGCAAGCCCATGTATCCTACTCGGAACTCATTTTAACATTCTTCTCCATGTAGAAACTGACCACGTCAGGCATTGACAATAAATACAAAAGAGGGGAAATTAAGGATTATCGAGTAAAAAAAAGTCAAGAAGAAATATAAACCATTAGATCCCAATTAAAGTGTATATAATTTCATGTTCAAAGTGTTGCTTCAAACATGCAAATGATTTTGATTGATAACAGTCTTTCATTGATGTATCTCATATTTTTGATACTAAAAAGTTAATATTTTTATAACCGAAAAAAAGCGTTTCTAGAGGTTTCTGTGTGCAGAGGAACCCTGACATATAATGCTACGCTTGGCTAAAGCCGAACCAATTCACCTAATAGAGTATTGATTAAAGAAAGATGAAAATATGTATACACAGCTAGTAGTTTTCCGATGTGTGAACTCTAATGTTTAAATTGTATTTCTTCCCGGATATAAGGAAAAAGCATCACAAATCTCAAAAGACACATTCTGTGGTTCATAAAATTATCTCCGGTTTGTTTTAGATTGGATTATTAGAAAAGGAACAGATACAGTATCAACCAAACACCTTGGGAAAGTTTAGTTTTTATATATATTTAATGAGATGTGCTTTTTAGAACCAACATATAACATAGCGAGAGTATAACTGTCAGAGACGTACAAAATGTGCCTTGTGTTTCAGTATTAAAGAAACATTTTTACAAAAACATATCCCAGCAAGATACCATTGCCACGTTAATTTAGTTACAATTAATTCTGACCAATTTGGCTATTCATCTGTTTGCGGATTTTTTGATGCTTCTAAAACGTCTCTTAGGAATGTTTATGACACTGTATGATCACTTGCGATGATCACTTGAAATGTTGAGCAAACACATCCCTAAATCACTCTCCAGCATCACAAACTGGAGTTCTGACTTCCACTCACAGGAATTGAAATAGTTTTTGTTGAGCATACGGCAATATTGCTTAAGAGACATGACAGCCCTAAAGATGTTTCTGTTTGATCCAAGCTTATCTTCGCCAAGGCTTGCTGTCCACTTGGTGGTTAAACCTGGATATACACTCATTGGCCACTTTATTAGGTACACCTGTTCAATTGCTTGTAACACAAATAGCTAATCAGCCAATCACATGGCAGCAACTCAATGCATTTAGGCAGAGTACAGAGAGTTGTTATAAATGGTAAATTTCCAAGCTGGACAAAAGTGGTAAGTATTCAACATATTTATAAATGACCTGGCAATAGGTGTTGAAAGTCATGTTTCTGTGTTTGCAGATGACACTAAACTAGGTAAAGTAAGGGCGAGCAGGATATTACTGTGCTGCAGAGGGATCTAGATAGACTGGGGGACTGGGCCCACAAATGGCAGATGAAATTTAATGTAGATAAATGTAAAGTTACGCACTTGGGGTAGGGAATGCACAGGCAATCTATACCCTAAATGGCAGTGAATTAGGGATAAGGAGAAATGAGAAAGATTTGGGAATTGTTATAGACAACAAACTAGGCAACAATGTGCAATGTCAGTCAGCAGTTGCTAAGGCCAGTAAGGTATTGTCGTGTATAAAAAGGGGCATCAATTCGCGGGATAAAAATATAATTTTGCCTCTGTATAAATTAATGGTAAGGCCACACCTTGCATATGCTGTGCAATTTTGGGCACCTGCTCTAAAGCAGGTTATCATAGCACTAGAAAGGGTGCAGAGAAGGGCTACAAAATTAATAAAAGGAATGGAGCGCTATAGTTATGAAGAAAGGTTAACACATTTAAATCTGTTTAGTTTAGAAACACGGCGCCTCAGAGGCGATATGATAGCATTATATAAATATATTCGGGGCCAATACAAACCATTGTGTGGAAATCTGTTCATAAACAGGACTATGCATAGGACACGTGGTCATGCGTTCAGACTGGAAGAAAGGAGATTTAGTCTAAAGCAGAGGAAAGGGTTTTTTACAGTAAGGACAATAAGGTTGTGGAATTCTCTGCCTGCAGAGGTAGTTTTATCTGAGTCTGTACAGACGTTTAAACTGCAACTGGAGGGATATCTGGAAAAACATAATATTTGGGGATATAATCTTTAATTATGGGGAAACAGCTTATTGATCCAAGGAGAAATCATTTTGGAGTCAAGAAGGAATTTTTCCCAGGTTAGTGCAAAATTGGAAAGAGCCAAACTGGGTTTTTTTGCCTTCTTTTGGATCTACAGCAAAAAATTTACAGATATAGGAAAGGTAGAACTTGATGGACGCATGTCTTTTTTCAGCCTGTATAACTATGTAACTATGTAAGACAACCGAGCATCAAAATGGGAAGAAAGGGGATTTAAGTGACTTTGAACGTAGAAAGGTTGTTGGTGTCAGACAGGCTGGTTTGAGTATTTTAGAAACCGCTGATCTACTGGCATATTCATGCACAATCATCTCTAGGAATTACAGAGAATGGTCCGAAAAAGAGAAAATATCCAGTAAGCGGCTGTTGTGTAGACGAAAATGCCTTGTTGATGTCAGAGGTCAGAGGAGAATGGGCAGACTGAGTTACTGTTGCGTTTCTGTCATCTCGAACCAAATAACCTGTCAGGATCTGCCCGGAGCGACAGGTGGGGAGCAGAGACCAGTATGCAGGATAATAACCGGACGAGGTATTTAGTAGATCAGTCCCAAACAGCGTAGTCGAGAGGATAACCCAGAGGTCAATACACGGGAAGACATAAATACACAAAGTCCAAAGGATAGCCAAGGTCGGTAAACAACAATGCAGGAGCCGTTTAGGTGCCAAAGGGGAGGAGATAATGGTGGAGTCAAGGAAAGCCGGGTCTGGTACACAGTAAGGTACACAGCACTCAGGAGATACGGAAAGTAGGCTCGGGTACGCTCCACCTCTCAGGGCGGGACGTCACCCAAGCGTGTTCTCACCGCTTCCTGTGAGGGAACAATAAAGTTACATGAGAGGGCACATGCGTGCCCTTAGATCCAGCCACGGGGAAGGAGGAGGAGACCGACGACGCAGCGATGGATGACCCTGACATAACCACTCGTTGCAACCAAGGTATGCAGAATACCATATCTGAACGCACAACACGTCAAACCTTGAAGCAGATGGGCTACAGCAGCAGAAGACCCCACTGGGTGCCACTCCTGTCAGCTAAGAACCGGAAACTGAGGCTACAATCCACACAGAATCACCAAAATTGGACAATGGAAGACTGGAAGAATGTTGCCTGGTCTGATGAGTCTCGATTCCAGCTGTGAGATTCAGATGGCAGGGTCGGACTGTGGCATAAACAACATGAAAGCATGGATCCATCCTGCCTTGTCTAAATGCTTCAGGCTGGTGGTGGTGGGGTAATTGTGTGGGGGAAATTTTCTTGGCACACTTTGGCCCCCTTAGTACCGATTGAGCATTGTTTAAATGCAACAGCCTGCCTGAGTATTGTTGCTGACCATGTCCATCCCTTTATGACCTTCTGATGGCTACTTCCAGCAGGATAATGCACCATGCCACAAAGCTCACATCATCTCAAACTGGTTTCTTGAACATGACAATGAGTTCACAGTACTCAAATGGCCTCCAATGGCCTCTCCCGTTCCACCAGATCCCAAAGGTCCTCTATTGGAATGAGATGTGAGGGAACGGGAGATTCACATCATGGATGTGCAGCTGACAAATCTGCAGCAACTGCATGATGCCATCGTGTCCATATGGAACAAAATCTCTGAGGAATGTTTCCAGCACCTTGTAGAAAGTTGTCACGAAGAATGAAGGCAGTTCTGTTTTGTATAAAGGGCTAACTTGCATTTGAGGTTAATAGATTTTGGCAATTGTATTTACTAGGCCATTTCTATCATGGTTGAAACATGCCATATTACTCTTGATTTGCAAGAGTTGTATTAATTAATTATACAATTAATAGTTTATCAGGCTATATGAAGAAAATTAATATGTTTCTGTAGAAATTTAATATGGTTTCTTTTGGTGAAACTGTTCTACGGTAAATGATACAAAGTCTACCTCCACTGCCTATAGGAGGCAAAGATATGATTCATACCATCATTTAATTAATCTAAGAAGCTTAATTGCCTACTAAAATCAGGATTCTAAATGTTTCTTAACAAATCCAAATATCACCTTACAAATTAAATAGCAAGAAATCAAATGGAATCTTGTTTTCTCAAAAAACATAACTACACTAAAGGGTACATTTAATAAGCTACCGGTATCTTTTACTAATAATTAGCTGAGTAATATATGAGTAAATATATTATTGATGACTGTAGGGTTGCTTGAGGCTATACTTTTTCCTGATCATCACACAAATTATTCTGTTGACTCTTGAATCTAAGCATTGTCTTGTAACAAGGTCATCGGCTAGGTGCTATTCGCTTTGCAGTACTGTCTCATTAAGGGATATTGATTCTATTGCCACTTACACAAGCAAAATAAATGCTGAGTGTGAAGCTAATGGTATTTTGGAGTTTCTTACAATCTAATGGTCTCTTTCGCTGTTAATAATATGCATGTAATAACTCTGATTTTGCATTTTGTTGCAGAGTTGAAAATATATACAGTATATCACAAAAGTGAGTTCACATTTTTGTAAATATTTTATTATATCTTTTCATGTGACAACACTGAAGAAATTACACTCTGCTACAATGTAAAGTAGTGAGTGTACAGCCTGTATAACAATGTAAATTTGCTGTTCCCTTAAAAATAACTCAACACACAGCCATTAATGTATAAACCTTGGCAACATTGTAGCAGAGTGTCATTTCTTCAGTGTTCACAGGAACAAAGGTTGGAATACCGCACTGGACTCAATATGGAATTAGATTTAATGCCATCCTTGTGAGACTGAGGTCATACCACCCTGAATACACCTGATCTTGTCTGACCTCAGAAGCTACCCAAGTTTGTGCTTGGTTAGTATGTGGATGGGAGACTCCCTGGGAACAGGCTTTGTAATTTGAGTGAAAGCCATTCTTGAATATTAGTTATTTAGGATGATTATGTATTAAATTATTTTGGAAAAATAATATATTTTTACATATTGACATTCTCATATATTTTTATTAATTCATGCATTATTTTTTATCTCTTTTAGATTCTCTTTATTTCAGCTGGACTGATGGTAATTTCGGGATGCAGCTGGTCCTGTAGGTTTATTTAGGTTTATTTAATGCCCCTTTGTAGTTTTTTGAGATTATGAAATATTAGTGTACCTGCGCTGACAGACCGTTCTTTAATAATAGTATATTATCATGCTACAATGTTGTTACAGTAATATTTCTAGATTATATAGTGTCTGTATTTGTAGTACAGTGTTGATTTTAAACTTGCGTAAACTTTTTTGGTATAACACAGATATATATTTGTGATATATTTTTCACAATTGATACTTTCACGTTCATATTTATTCAGATTCTTAATATAATGATGATATATTTATTGATATTCTTTTTTTATTTATATATACACATTGACTGGCTATTTTATATACAGACTGGTCAGTTTGCACTTTAAATTGTTATGTAGGGTCTGGTGTGTCCGACCTCCTAATTACTTGTTTTGCATAAATATTTGAGCGTGTGCACTTATGTTTCTAAGGCTTGAGAAAGACCTGTGTGTCAAAACGTTGCCTGTGTGAAATAAACTCACCTTACTATTTGAGTACTTTTATTTTGATATTTCTTCAGTGTTGTCACATGAAAAGATATAATAAAATATTAACAAAAATGTGAGGGGTGTACTCACTTTTGTGAGATACTGTGTATGTATGTGTATATATATATATATATATATATATATATACACATACATATATATTAACTGAAGTCAGGACTTAAGAGTGAAAACCAGGAATGACCTCTGCTTGTCCTTAGCTTGCTCTGGTTTCAAGGATTTGGCCATACAGCCACTGGTGGTATGCAGTGAACAAGGGCAGTACCACAGCCACTCCATCAGCTTACCCTAGCACTCTCTATTAGTTCATGAGAAAATGATGCTTAGACACCTATAGTACAACTGGGTCAGTTTCAAGGGAGATCTTTCTTTTCTGCAAGTGGCCCACTGAGAGCTAAGAAAGACTGGTTCCTGGTGAAGAGGTCCAGAGCCGGCTGCCCTGCCCAGATTACTGATGGTATGTACAGCAAGATAGTGGTGTGTAGGTAACTTAAGTCTGTCTAGTTTTGTTCAGGGTTTTATTGTTGGGAATTTCTATCCAAAACAAACTCCTTAAAACAAGCGAGCAGAACAGACATCGTTTATACAAGAGCACTCACATGGCTGGACATTCTGGATTTCTGGCTACAATAAGTTTGAGGACTTTACCATAATCAATGGCTTAAGGCCATTTATAGACTAACTAGACTGATATGTGAACTTTATATCTTAGAACTTAATATGCATGAATATTATTTCAGAGCCAAATAACTGAGAATGCATCTGCTTCTTAGCTCTCAGTTAAATGCTCACTTCCATTTTTATTTTTATAATCCAAATACGTGTATAATTTAGACAACATGTTTATAAGAACTAAAAGTAAGAAAAATAAATCTCAACAAACATCTTTGTGAAACTTCCAGTATTTTTACATTAAAAGGATAAGCTTTTTTTTCTCTAAAACATAATTTCAGTGTATATTGAACAGAAAATAGTAAATTGCAACTGTATTTGTTTTATTGTTTGTATTTTTTTTTATTTTACACTGCACAAGAAAACTTCTGTAACATTTTGGCGCCTCATAATTTTATCACGTTAACATTTACTTTGCATCCAACAATACCGAAAAATCTGATAAGAAATGTTGAGTACACCATATATGTCTTTCCAGTGATATCATTTTTTTTTTTTTATTATTGCATGCTAACATTTTCCAGTTAATACAATTAAAAGATGCATTTTTATGATTTCATGCAGAGAGGCATAACATGTAATTTTTAATTCAGATTTAATTTATGTATTTATTTGGTGTGTGTTTGTGTCCAATACGGATATCAGAAGAGCATAGTATGCATTTTCGCAAAACGTTTAATGGATAGTGTAAAACATTAGGATATGCAAATTCATTCAATTTCAAGGCATGGCGTTTTCAACATAAAATAAATAAAATGTTTATGAAACTGCATTTTATTGATTTCTAGGACATTACCTGCATTAAAAATGCATTAGGATTACTTATATGTAGATATTTTTATATTGTAGTGTCTTTGTGTGTCTCATTAACGTAAAAGAGGAAATATTTCAAAAACTAATTGTCTTGTACTTTCATGTTCTGTCATCTCTCTCAATCTAGTTGATCAGTATGGGTTCCTTGCCATTCCAACAGTAATCCAGATTTATTTGAATATATCCTTTCAAATTCTTGTTCCTTTCAAAGGTCATGATTTATAAAGACACGGAGGCAAACATTATGCATTACTCTTTTCTTTAATTTAACAACAGCAAAGAACATAAAGAGTTAATACAAATCAGAAAAAAGAACCAATAATAAACCTACAACATTCCCCTTCCCTCCATATAAAGTAGACTGTAATCCAAAACTCCGCCTCTTTTCTTTGCTGCTCCCTCAGATAAGTAAACAGTTTGTTTGATTTGTCTCTTGTGTAATTAATGTTATTATCTTACTGTACCTTTCATCTTCCCTTTTCTATCCCCTTTGGGGGCGGTGGTGTCCACTCTTCTCCCTGGTTGTGTTTCTGGTTGTTTAGAGGGTGCAGCTGCATCTAATATTGTTAGGTCTTCGTTTCTGTCCGCCTTTTCTTGTAGCCCTATGTAATTTTTCCTATTGCGGTGGCCTAGTGCTTAAAACTTTGTAACTCTGGTGGTAGCCATTTTATTAGCGTCTTGAGGCTGGTTTTTCCCATACGGCAGCCATTTCGGTGTGGCTTTTTTATTTTTTCCGTTTCTAGAAGTAACCATGACGTATTGTGGCGTGATTTTCGCGACGTCTACACTGTCATTAGGTACCCTTCGTCCTGTGAGGTTGTTTAGACACCTGTGAGTTCTGTTACCTGCTCTTTGAGTTTGCTCCCTGGCTTTTGAATCCCTATACTTGCTTACATCAGACTGACCATATCTGCAAAATGATGCTGGCTGACAGGGAAACCATGAGGTCTGGGTCCTCTACCAGTACCCAAGTTTCTCACACTAAAAAGTCTCTTGAACCCTGTACCACTGAGGATGCCTCACATGGGGACTATATGAATTTTCAAGAATTCCAGAGCATGCTGGACGCCACTATGGCCAAGTGATTCCGGAAAGGGATCTCATTCGGGAAGCCTGGTTTTCCCTCATCATCTGAAGACCGGGGTTTTGTAGCCGCTACCTAGGACCTCCGGTCATGCTACATATTGGATCGCGTCTGGGTAACTTTCCGTCGCTTTTTGAACTGAGTAATGTCCACGGAGATGCGGATGAAGAAAGAAAAGAGAAGAACAAGAAAATGAAGAACAAGAAGATGCGAGACACAGAAGCAGAGCTGTGAGATGCGCAAATGGTCAGTAGAGAAGGTAGGAAGACATTCAGAGAGTGGAGTAGAAGACTATCTGAGTGGCTGAAATCGGCACATTTTGTTAAATTTACAATGCTTACGAATTTGACTGCACAGTTCTAATAAAAGCCAAAAATGCCTTCTATCATTCAATGTAATAATGTTTTGAAAACACTTTGGGAATTTTAGGTTAAAACATGCACATAAGAATACAATAAATTCACTAAAGGGAGAGTTTGCAGGAGAATTGTGGGTTCACTTCACTACTCATTTTGAAGGGACAACACTGGCAGGTTTCTCCAGGAAGAAGTGCTGAACTGACCCTATATAATGTATAATTCAATGCGTAACAAGACTTTAAATAAATTATATATATATATATATATATATATATATATAATTTTTTCAATTATATGTATATATATCTAGGTCCAGCCAAGAAATTTTCAGTTGAGCACAGATTGGATTAACATGAGTTTGAGTGTCCCATTTACACACAGCAGTTTTGATCTTGTCAGTGGTGGTGAGGCTGTTTGAAGGTTAAATTGACAGTTGCTTGAACCAATTATTTTTTTATATGTATACTTTACCTTTAAAAAGAAAGTAATGAACCCATTTACCTTGATACACCACTGCAAGTCAAGAGATCCCTCCAATGTCCATGATTATATAGTGGTATGGCTACTTGCTCCTCTTGGAATCAAAGGGAGATATTTGGGGACATGTGCAAAGAAGGTCTAATTAGGCTTCATAGAAACCTCTCATGAACCAACACTAGAATTGGCTGCAGTTCAGTACTGGCGCATTCTTACTCCAGAGCAAGAGGTATATTCAATGGCGCAAAGAGCCCGGTAATGCAAAAAAGTACATAGAAAATTTTAATATTCTGCTATATTTCTCTTTATATTTTACATATAGTATAGTAAGTTTCCAAAAAGCCTATGCAAGCCTTCGGTTGTCTCGTACATCAAGACATATATGTACAGTATGTATGAATTTTGACATGTAAAAATGAACCTGAACACTGTATAATTTCACTGTGCTTTACAAAAAAACGGCTGTCAGATATGATCGCAAGATTAACGTTTGACAGATGGATGAAATTATGTATTTAAAAATGCAGCTTTGAACCATTGTACAGTTAAAGTATACATTTTACATTTAGAGACTGTCTTTGTGGGGGAGGGAGAGGATACAGCGGTAAATAGAGCTGAACTTAGATCAAATGAACTATTTTCACATAATACATTTTTATTTTATTACTGGTAGCTCTACAGTCCATTGGTTTCATCTTTTTAATAATTAAAAACATACTAGCTACAAACACTTCCATTTAGTGATCTCCGGGGGAAAATGTACTTGTGAAATGTTACCCATTTAGAAAGATTTAATAATAATAATAATAAGAAGAAGAATAAATATAAATTTGCCATTGGTGAAATATTACATTTATACTTAATATATTACTTTTTCTAATCTTCTGAGGACGGTATATTTTGGGAAATATTATTTTCCCCTTTTTGAGACACAATTTGAAATTGCTTCAATGTGAGTTTTAAAACTTGATTTATTTGTGTCTTTTTTTATCTTAAATAAATATGTTACTACGGGGGGGGGGGGGGGTGTCCGTAAAGGCCTTGCAGCAGTTGGACAGCCATCTTGTGGCTGCAGACTTCATAGAGGTGCTCTTGCAATGTCTTGGGCTATGATGTCATATTCCAGAACTATATGTGAATCAGCTCACCTTACTGTAGGCTGTACCGTTTATTGGTATAATATATACATTTAACATCTAACATATTGCTTTAGTTTTTTACTCAATCATGTAATCTCGAATTTCTTTGCAGTTCTATCTTTACTGTTGTTTTTCATTGTGTTAAAAGTAAAACGTTACATTAAATGTCTTGAACAATTTTTTTTTTTTTTAACAAAAGAGAACCCCATTTCATTAAAATGTATTATTCAAGTACCAGCACTCAAAATATCTCTTCATACAAAAGCTGCTCTGAGACTCATACTCTTATTATGCTTATGGTTTTGAAGAGTTTATCCATTATACCATAGTAGATTAAGAATTCAACTTATATATTCACTTGGATCATTTTCCTCCTCCAACAGTTGATTAAAACATTCCTAGATGTAGTCAGAGGATCCCTGAAGCTCTTGCCTCATTGGATTGAGTTGACTTCCATAGCAACATATTAATATTAAATATGTATGTTCACAAGATAGAGCAACAGTCTTTATCACCTCTTTTTAATTAAAAAAAATGTTAAGAAGTGTCAACTTCAGTGTAACAATAGAAAAACTTGATAATATTCAGAGTATTCTATTTGCGTATTCTACAAACGTACTCTTGGGAATTTAACAAGACCCAAAAGGCCATTTGGAGAATGCTTACAAAAGAACATTCTATATGCTGTATTCTGAGATTTTATTGTATGATCATAGACTATATATATCTACACCTTATCTTTTATATTGACTTGAATAATAAATTACCTGTTAGTCTTGGTTCTAGAGAAAATGGAATTCCTTGCATGTTGGTATCTTTGAATAGACCTCTGAGGTCATTATTCATGTTGTAACTGAAGTCACAGCTTCTTGGCTCTGTCTATGACATGAATTTGAATATAATTCTTTTCTTTTTATAAGGTCACTCATGCACACTTGATAACTAGTGTTTTGTGTATTTATTACAGGGAATAAAACAGAATAATTCTAAGGGGAAAACAATGAAAGACTTTCTGATTTGTTATAGAATGTCTAAAGAATTACAACTCTGCCAACTTTCACAATAAAGGCACAATTACTCCCGTTCAGCTGTATCCTATATATATACAAATATTGAGAGATTGATGATTTTCAAAGTAAAATATTAATATCTATCAGAGATTGAAAACTAGGAAATGTATTCTGTGAATAACTAAATTCCATTTCTATTTATAAGTTGTAGTTTTTATCTTAAACAAATTTATCTACACATATGACTGTTTAAGAAAACAAGTCTCACATGTAAAATAATTATTCTTTGGTAATTATTTCTAAGATGATGGGCAATTTTGAGTACCTTAAGAAGAGCCTGCAGGATGGACAGGGAGTGACGATCTCTCACAAATCATGGCAATTAACTTTTATTTGATTTTGAGAATTAGCATATTCTCTGGTGGTTCCTGTGCACATTCCCTTTGCTCTGTTTGCGTCTGTTACACACTCACTGCCCTTTAGTAGTTTTGACTGTTTTATATTAGAATGACCTTATTAAACTACAATTTATTTCCTGTAGCATATTGCTCTACTAACTCACATCATTCAGGATTTGCAAAATAGGGCAATAAATAACTATAAGAATTTGTTAGAAGATAGGAAGGCATGAAGAAGTCTATTGTGAATTCAAATGGAGCTCAAAGGCTTTCTCATGAGATGTGAACAGAATAAAATTTATTGTTAATGCTTATGTCACTAGGATGACCTTCAGAAAGGTCACACAAACAGAATTATTGATAGTATTTTTCCCCATAGCTTCTCCTACTATACTGATGCTAACCAACAGGCCAGATGTGTTTGTAATAGAAGATGCATTACTACAAGCTACGGTAGACCAAAGATTTTTCTCTCGATGATAGAACGCTCAACATTTTTAGCTAGTTCATCTTAAAAAAGCCTTATTATTGTCATAAATAATAAAACTCAAAGCGAAGGCAGGGGGATGTAAGCTTTCATTATTTTTTATGGATCAGCAACACAAATTGTGTAAAATCTTAAAAAGAGACACTGACTGAATTCATAAAAAAACGTTTTAAACCATGGCAACAAAACAGAAAAAATATCTGTGAGCAATAGATTTTACTACCCTGAAAATGGTATCTAGTAAGCGGCTATCCACATTGCTCAAATGACGGAATATAAAACAAGCACCCATCTTTTAACATTATTATTATTACAGATGGTTTAGAATACACTTTTCGTGTTGCAGAAACCTGTCCCCGAACCATAATCAGATAACCATAACAATGCCAATGAAGGATGCTAAAAAACCTTGTAAGGTGGGAAGAAGAAAACAGTGGTATTCATAGAGTTGATGACTTCTACTCGTCAGACTAGTTGCGCCTCACCTTTTGCAAAAACATATGCTATGTTAGATGTACGTTCTTTTAGGAGAAATGTTTATCATGGTTAATATAAGACACATGAGCAATGAATTATGCCAGCCACCACTGATGAGTTTCAAGCAAATAGAAGAAAGCAAGAGTGGCTATTTCTTTAAGCTTTTGGCTTCCAGTACAGGAATTCCATCATTCGTGTTGACAGGTTGAGTCAATACTTTAAGGAAGGCTAAACTTTGACTCAGCCATGGACCACAGGGCAACTGCCCCTGAGAAAGCAGGCATCATGCTTTACAAGAAGGGAAAGAGTTAAGTCCCAAGAACTGGACTTCTTGAAACTGAGGGGCAGAAACATCTAAGGTTGAAAGGAATCAGGAAACATCACATTGTGTGAGCCCGTGGGAGTAGAGTGGCAGCAGACAAGCTGAAGACAGGGTAAATTAGTTGCATATATCTGACTGAATGTGTGTGTGTCTGGGTATGTGTGTGTTTTTTTTCTGGGTATGTGTGGGTATCTGGTTATGTATCTACTCTACACAATGTTATTTACAATGTACATTATGTTGCCTATGAGCGGCCAGCCCTTTTGTCTACAACATATTTAGTTGGGCATTCCAGGCTTTGATATAATTGTGCTATTATGGCATTATGTATTATCCTGACATTGGCTCTTTCTGAAGAAAATGTATCCTCTCCAAAAGGGAAGTAATTGGACTCTTTTGTGTATTTTTGATTGTGTGAACCAATCACTATGGGTTTTTATTGTACAAAGAAGTTAGGTTGCAAATGGATTAAAACCTAAGTACATTGATACATTAAGCAATTAGGCAATTTAGCTACTCAATGTCCGTATATATCTCCCAGGTAACGTGTTCACATAGTACTGAATAGCAGGCACAGGTTGGTTCAGGTTCTTCTAAGAGAGCTGGTTGGAACTGGGACAACCTGGTCATGGAGGTAAGAGCTTAGTCTGTGCAAAATGTGTGTATGTGAGCATTTATATATGTGTATGTGTGTTAATTGTTAATTTGCACACATTTGCATCTATTCATCCCCAAACACCCATACTTTTTTAATGTTGCCATAACAAATAAATATTTGTTCAATTGTACTGTTGAGTCGCAGTTGTTTCAGTTTAAAAAAAAGTCTTAATAAAATGTAAAAAGATAAGATGGTCTATTCTTTTACTTTGCTAAACTCAATAACGTTAGTTAATAACAGCAACATAGAGAATATGCTGGATATTTCATTTCCCTTTGGATTTCTTTCATAATGGTCTTTCTCAACTGTAGCAAATGTTGATATTTTCCTGCATACATCAAAAATTATTTCAGCAGTTAATCATCATGTCTATGAGACACAAAAGCAACATTAACTTGATTGATGAATTGATTCCAACTTATCTTTATCGGAAGAAGAAGCAATGAATGCATTATTTTAATTTTAATATTTAGCTCAAAGGCAACATTTATTAACCATCAAAGATTCCTGTTTGCAAAATAAGGGACATAATTAAGATATGGCTTGCAGCATTGAACAACTGAAGAGGAAAATAGGCACATATTTTATTCAACATATTGCTTAAAAATAACACTGTTTTTCTGTCATTCAGTTTTAATTTAAAACCAAATTCTATATAAATATTAATAATTTATAAATAGTATCTTTGGAATGTTCTGCCGTCAATTAGGATGTGTGAACATGCTAGAATACTTGCTATTAGACGTAATAAAGAGAAATGTCAACAAGCGGTCATAATGTAAAGCTAGAGGGTCAGCAACATGGCAATAGGGCAGAGATAAGCGGAATCCTGAGAAAAGGAAGTTAACATAACCATAACGTGTGCTAATTTTAACCTTTAAACAATGGCATATAGGTTTATTTTGCATATAGAACACCAATATGTAAGCTTAAAGAAATGTGACAAATATGTTTAAAATTTGGGCAGAGAGAGAGAAGCTCACGTCCACAGTATGGTCCAATAAGGTGAAAAGTTGCTTGTTTCCTAATAGTTTCTACCATTATGACATAAACATTTGATAATTTCTACCAGGACAACATGATCTTTAAGTCGTCAATAGGGACTCCAACATGCATTACAAAATAAAATATAATTTTTGGCACTGGAACTATTCCCTAAGAAACATTTTGACCCCTTAATGACAATGGGCCGGCCCTAAACCTATTGAAAACAATGCATTTTGAGCCTGTACATGCACGGGCTTTGTCATTAAGGGGTTAAAGTGGCAGAATTACTCATATAATCCCTTGTTTATACATGCCATATTGATGCAACATTTTTATGCCTTAGATTTGCTTTGCATAACACTTAAGTACTTTAGCTCCATAATATAATAATTTTATTACTATGATAGCTTTATGTTGTGTTTTAAGCTAATATGAGAAAAGAGAAAATAATATCATAAACCCAGATGATGCTATAAATTGGTAGAGTGACTAAAGTCATCAGATATATCCCACATGCTAGTCTTACCTTTTTTTTTTTTTTTTGAAATAGCAAATGTTTCCTTTTTGGGGAAAGAACATGAAAATAATATATCTATAGTAGATAACATAAAAAGTCTGGGTTTATCAAGCTCCCTCAAAATGGTGCTTCAATTAGTCGCCCATTAAACTAAGCAGAATTATTGTTTTGTATTAAAAAGTTAATAACCTAGTTTGTTTTGATTCCTGCTTAATGAAAACAAATTGACTTTTATGGACATTTAAATATAATAACATGGAAATAGCTCACAATAATTTGTAATGTCTGTAAAAGACTCCAATACATAAATAGGATGGAAATGGCAAATTAAAATTGTGAAAATTTGGGATTCCAGCAGGAACCAAGACAAAGCTGGATGCACAAAGCGTGTTTTATGTGATATTTTATTCTTGCTTTTTTGCCTTGTTTTGTCTGTTACCATATAACCAAAACTTTTTTTTTTCATTAAAGAATGAATGCTAGAATGGCAATAACATGTTTTCTTTATGCGCTACGGTATCTTTAATTGGGATTTTTACCCTTCCTACAGGAGGACCAATGAAAGCTATGGAGTGTGATGTATCAATAGACTGGGGACGCAGCCATAACCTTCTTTATGTCCCTTACTTGCTACAATGTTTTCCTTTCCTATAGCCCATTTTCAATTCTGTGAGCTCCCTTACATGTTCAGTGTAAAACAAACAAAGAATGCAGTGCATATGCAGTGAATGCCATTAACAAAATACCTATCTAAGACATTAATATTGGGGATTCCATCATGTTATATGGCCATATATTGTTTTGCCTGCCCCTACATCAAAGTACCCCAAGTTTGGCGAGTCCTATCTAATTTTTCATGGCTATATTGCTTACCAAACAAGCTGAATCAGTGGACTGCACTGCATTTTAACCCAATGAGACCCTTCTCATTTAAAGCCTTTTCTAGACACCATGTGTGGCTGGAGAGGCTGCTCAACTATAAGGTTTGGTCAGAACCTGCAAACATGCAGAAAAAATACACAGAAAGAGAAGCGCACAACCTGAAAAAAACATAAAAGGCATACACATTCAGATTATCGGGTTGCTGATAGAATAATAATGACCAATAAATACACAAAACAAAGCGATAATTAAGAGCATACCAGCAAACGCTGTTCAAAAAAACACCTGTCTAAGGCATAAATATTGGGGATTCAGTCACACCATGTGGCTTATATTGCTTAACCTGCCACTCCGTCTTTGATTACATGTGTATGTTGAGCAGTAGAAGAGTCATGTTTCAGCACACTCTCTATACGGTACTCTTTTTACCATTTGTTACAAAAGATCTATGCCGATATAAACATAGAGGACGCCTCGACTTCAACGTGAATAAAGGTTGTCCCTCTTTTATGTGCACTCTGTTCTCACAGAATTTCACTAAATACATACTGTCACAAACCCTGTAGCATGAGGGCCATAAAATTTCACAGTTAGGGGGTCTTAAGCACAGTCCTCTAGGGCAATCAGGCTCAGGAGCACCAAACTAGCAACAAAAGAGTGTTTTATTTTTAACTGTTCGAACAAAACACCCCAAAACAAAATCATAAAAAGAAACAACCAGACTGACCAGCCTAAACACCCACTAACGACCTCCCAGCCAGACCCAGCTAAGCCAGGCTCTGGAAAACCTCCCCCAGACAGCACACAAAGTTCCAGGTAGGAAATGCTTCACTTGGCTCAGGGATGGTCTTCTTCATGGCCTCTCTTTGTCCCAGGAGCACAGGGGAGCTTCCTTTTCCCCAACAGTCTCCCTGATCTTTAGGCTTCAGGGGGTTTTAATGCCTAGCACCTGGAGCAGGCCCCCTATTAAATCCCGGACTGGATCCTGCAGACTTCTAGCCTCTTGGAAAAGCCAGCATGGATTTTCCACAGAATGGGGGAACGGAGCATTGGCCCACCCTGCTCTCCCATTGCTCCACCCAGGGACCTATATGTATGATCTGCATTGCACCTGTACCCAAATGCCAAATCTCCCTGGGGTTTACAGCCTCACAATTACCAACATTTTTAAACAACAATAGGAAGACAAAGTTACTTAAAAGAGAATGTTCCTCCAAAAGAGATAAATCTATTCCCTTGACTTCCATCTCTGGATAAGTAATTATTCTGCTGTTCCGCCTTACTGCACAGCTATTAATGCAAGCTTTTCCTTCTTTGTTTCTTTCATTTTTTCCCAATAGGTGACAAAACTGACAAATATCCTAATCGAATCCTTATATTATTATTCTCCAATTCAACCAACAGTTCTTCAAGAGAAGAATCTACTTTTTGTACTTTACTAATGCATATGCATAGAAAATGCATAGAACACTGTGTAAGATAACACATATACTGTATATCAGTTTAATAAATAATGAACATCTAATAGAATGACTGTAACATGCACGGTACTTTTGTAGTAATGGTCTGGAGTGTTATTGGCAGCTAAGCATGATCGACCTTTCCAAATGGAATTTAAAACATATTTTACCCAATTTCAAAATGTCAATCAGTGTGAAGAGTTTCCTGCAAATAGAACAATCATCACTCTGCTTCTGTCGAGTCTGTTAAAAGTGTATATTATTACACATTTTATTGTTAACAGGAATATGTAAGATTCCATCAACATGTATTACACTGCACTTTTCTCTTCATCTGATCGTCTTCCAAAACTCAGAGAGAGTTTTGGAAGACGATCAGATGAAGAGAAAAGTGCAGTCTTCCTTGATGGCAGATAACAACTATTCAGCCCATCTAGTCTGCAAACAGAAAAAACAGTATTTAGACAACTTTGTTGGCTGTAAATAAGTATTGGTGACGTGCTTAACAAACTTGATAAGTTCAGCTGAAACACTGGAAATAAACTCCACAGTTACCCCTAAAGAAATGTGAATATAAAAATAATTTGTGGCACTGCTCTTTTCATTGATCGCTTTCACAAATTATTTTTTGTTATATTCAAATGTTTTGGAATATGTATATATATATATATATATATATATATATATATATATATATATATATATATATATATATTGGATATATTGGTCACAAGGTAGATCTCCAACAGCTATTAAAATTGATCAGCAAAAGATAGAAACTTACCTGAACAGACAACAGGTGAAGTTGCAGCTTTTAGTAACCTCTGTATTAGCCTCATAGCCTGTCTGGTATCCACTATAACTTCAGTGACATCACACCATCAAAAGCAACTTGATAATACTACAGTCATAATATAGAGAGTAAAGAGTGCACTTTTGGTTAGTGTCAGTTGCTCAGGCCAGTTTTTGTCTAATTCCACTAAACTGTCCTCTTTTTTTTCATCTAGTTTCTATTCACCTATCCATTTTATGATGGGGGGATTACAGTATCACCCTGTATCAATCACCCTCTTCTGTTTCCTAGCATGCATGCTGAGACATCATCATAAACACCTAAGAAGATCCGACAGTATAAGCCATCACTGTTTTCACAAGATAGATTTCTGGGTGAATTTACTAAGAGATGAAAAGATCATTCAGCTTATGATGTCATTCTACTAAATTTACACATCAACTTTTGGTGAAGCGGCTTTATATCAAAACACAGGGGATTCGCACATTCAGAAGTTTGTTAATAATGACCCAGTTGTCCAATTTTTCTTTCACTCCACATTGTCTTTAACATTAACATAGACCTTCTCATCCTCTACACTCAATGGACAATTTCCTTGCAATATATTTGATTTTTACCTATTTAATCTTTTGTATATAAATGTTACTTATTCAACTATGTATTAACATCAAATTACTTCATTGAAGCATTTATTTGTATCATAATTAGATTTTATGTGGACTGACATACCGCTTCAGTGTTAAAGCAAGCGTTTGGAGGTCACCTTTGTTAGAAAGGTCTCATTTAGTCATTAGCTAATTTGAGAAATGTATCTAGTAAAGTTGGTAATTGTACTGAACTTTACATAAATGAGTTGTCAGCCCAAAGGAATTGTGTTGTTACTAAGGGTGCATTTCGCTAAATGAGTTTAACATTTTAATACGTTCTGCATTGCAACTGTAATCCCCAAACAGACACAGTGAAGGAATAGTCATTATAGCCAAATTGTAATTTTTGTGATATAACATTTGTGCGGTGAACTACAGTTTGCTGTAAATTAGTTGACTATTTGAAAAAAGATGTTTAAGAACTATGACGCAACATTCATGGAAAATTCACAACTCTTTCATATACTGTTTGTATATAGTTTATATTGATAAATAAAATATCTTATTATTATTACATCCCTACAATGGATTTATCATCACAATTTGAAAATATTACAAATATATTTCATATTTTGTTTTTGGAGAACCATATGATTATTATTTATTTTTTATTTTTAGGTTGTTGTCTATCCTCTGGTCTTAATTCCCCCTAAAATATACAGTATTTCTCTCACCTAAATTCCTCTTTCTCTGTTGAATGTGGCTTGTTTTAACCCACAACCATATTTTATTTACTTAGTTTCATCGTTTCTTCTGGGACCTGAACCTCTGTTCACAAAAATACAAAAATAATTCTTTCTTTATCCTTGACACATATTTCTTTTTGGGTACATTAATTAACTTAACTATTGAAACAGTTAATAAACTCAATGCTTAAGTTGAAAATTACATTTTAAAGAGCAATATCTTACTAAAAGTACCTTTAAAACCATATTCCAGCTTTCCTAGGCGTATACAATTTGATGTTAGATAAAAACTAACATATCCATTTCATATTCCTTTCTTTCTACTTGTGTCAAAACTTTGTTCCTTATTTATTGCTTGTCTGCGATAGCCTTATACTAAGGCATAGAAATTAGAAGTATGAGTCCTAGAACAGTTTAGTAAGTAATCCTTCCAGTTATTAAGGTTATACAAAGTAAAAATATCAGGAAGGTGTTAGAAAAGGGCGCAAAAACCTATTAACCCCTTCGCGACCTTTGCCGGTTCAGGACCGTCATGACATGAAGGTCACTAAATGACCTTTGACGGTCCTGAACCGTCAAAAAGTAAAATAAGCTTAGAAAGTGATCAACGATCACTTTCTTCGCTTAAACGGCGTTACTGTAATGCCTCGATGTCGAGGCATTCAGTAACGCCGAGATCGGCATCGGGGGCCATGTCTGGCCCCTCCCCGAGGCGTCAACAACCGCCATACATTGTATGGCGGCGGACGCCCGTTTTAAAAGCGTTTAGGAGGCGATCAACGATCGCCTCCTAAACTTAAATGGTGTCGCTGGAATGCCTCGATCAGGAGGCATCCAGCGACACCAAACACTTACCTCTGGGTGGGCTGTGACCGCTCCAGAGAGCGGTCACAGCCGCAGCTACTGGTGTTCTTCGCCATCAACAAGATGGCGGCCGCCCTGTAAAAGCAACAAACAAGTTTTTAAAGTTCGCTAGATGGTCTAGAGAACTCTGGCTCCACTTGCAGGTTGAATACAGGTACTGCATTCAACCATGCAAGTCAATGGAGCCCAGCTTTCTAATCACAATGTGATTAGTAAAATATAAAAAAAAAAAAAAAAATATGGAAAAAAAAAATATGGAAAAAATTAAAAGTGCTAACATTTAAAAATAATTATGCAGTGATGTCACTAGATGAACCATCCAGCAAAATGTGTAAAAAAAAATATAAAAAAAAAATAAAGTTTATTATTTTGAGCAAGTGCTAAAATTTCTCAAAAATCTCAACAAAGAGTTAAAATAAAAGCACTTCAAATACCCAAGGGGTGTCTAATATAAAAAAAAATGGCTGATGGGGTAAATTGGAGTGGCTGAGCTCAAAGATAGGGCATAGGTACAGACTTTCCAAAATGGACAAAAAAAGCGCACTTCCCAAATGTGGCATTTTAAATATCACTGCACTCAGGAGATGTTCCTGAACACACATTGGGGTGTTGTTTGACAGTGGCATATACCAGGACCTGTATATCTATAACTAAAGTACAATTTGTGTGAAAAAAAATGTAAAAAAATTACTATTACAAAGTTTGACAAAGTGTAGTTGTATAATTGGTGCATGGAAAGGGTTAAAATAACAGCATTTGGAATACCCTGGGGTGTCTAGTTTTCAAAAATATATGGTTTGAATGGGTTAAATTGAGTTAACCGGCTTCAAAGATGTTCCAAAGAGGAGATGGAGGCAGAATGACCAGATTTGTTAAAAAAGATTTGGAAATCATAAAACGCTGCTTGTACTTATTGCTCTATAACTTACAAAAAACAGCAAAAAAACATAAAAACATTGGGTATTTCTAAACTCAGGACAAGTAGTAGAATCTATTTAGCTAGTTTTTTTACTTGCTTTTTTTGGTGAGTAAAAGATTTTTCAAATAAAAGTCATAAAATGTGTTTTTTTCAATTTTTCACCATGTTTTTTTTATTTTTTTATAGTAAATAAGATGATACGATCAAAATAATGGTATCTGAAGAAATCCCATCTTGTCCTGAAAAAAACAATATATAACTTATGTGGGTACACTAAATGGGTGAGTAGAAAATTACAGCTGAACACAAGCACCACAAAAGTATTAAAACAGCCTCGGTCCCACAGGGTACAAAACGAAAAATGAGCCCGGTCCTTAAGGGGTTAAAGTAATAAAGAAACCTTGACAAAATAAACAATTACTCAATAAATAATGATATCCTTTAAATTACTTGTCCTAAATAATAGTATAATTTACACATAATTTACACCTTTTTTAAAGTCTAAGATGGCGGGGTAAATGTTCTAATGCAGATGTCTGCTGTATGCAATATACTTCATTTTTTTAGAATAAAACTAAAATATACTAAATTAAACGCTTCATGTACATTTTTTTCTGTACCTTATAAAAATCTGTTTCTCACACCTTTAAACATATTATGGTTAAAAGCTCTAGATTAACATGACACAAAAAAAAGTCTGTACCCAGAAGGGAGCGCAGATTTGTCTAGCTTGAAAACAAAGTAATTACTAGACTTGGGCACCAGGGGGCTCTTCGTGTTCGTCTTCGTGCTCGTCTTCGGGGGGGAAAAAACCTTCGTATTCCGCGAATATTCGCCCGTTCCTGTCTTCTCTTCGGGCGAATATTCGCGGACATTCTTCGTGCTCGTTTAATCTTCGTTTCCTTCCCGGTTGCCTTGCAGGGGTTAATACAGGGTTAACAACACATCGGAGCAGCAGCAGCTGCCGTGAAGGAACGTGTGTGCAACTCTATTGGTCGTTTCGGCAGGGGGCTGGTCTGGCATCAACTAGTGAATTGCAGAACGCACTTCATTCGTTGATGGCAGGCCAGCCCCCTGCCGAAACGACCAATAGAGTTGCACACACGTACTGAGGTGTACTGTACACAAAATGACCTAGAGACAAATGCTCCAAGGAACTTGGCCTCCGTTTATCATACACAATCACACATCCATAGATGTTTAATAAAAGAATAGGGATTATTTTACATTTTTAAATTGATTTTGGACCACTTGTAATACATGCCTAACATTTGCTACCTATTCACAATGGCATACTTTGCAACAACCCAACTTTTACTGGACAGGACTGGAAAAAAGCAGGACTGTCCACCAAAATCTTGGGTGTGTTGGCAGGTATGCGGATGGAAAAATGTTGGACAAGAACTAAAAAATAGCTTAGGGTTAATGTACGGTTATGTTTAAGATTAGTAGCAGTGCACTGCTTTGGTTAAAGATGTATTATGTCTAAATAATAATTTAATTTTAATGGGTTTTAAAAAAAAATTAGGGGTTTATTTAAATGTATTTTAAAGTTAGATTTATTATTTAGTACTTTATTATATTTATTTAATGTTTATACTAGTGCTACCTACCGAGCTATAACTACCAACGTGTATTTGCATACCTAGTTTAGCTAAATTAGATGGGACAGGACTGGAAAAAAGCAGGACTGTCCCTGAAAAAGTTGGGTCTGTTGGCAGGTATGTGGATGGAAAAATGTTATAGTATGAAGTGTGAGTTATAGCGTTAATGCTAGTGAGTGTAGAAATGAAGGCCAGGACAAATAACAAGAGGAAAGGTCCTTGTGATTTTTGCATTGTACGTGTATGTGTTATGTGTGTTATGTGTGTTGTCACTTGTCACTGTGTTATATGTGTTATGTGTGTTATGTGTTATGTCACTGTGTTATTTGTGTTATTGTGTGTGTTATGTTTGGTTGGTTGTGTATCAGAAGGAAAATAATGAAATGGAAATGGAAAAGGAAATGGGAAAGGCGAATGAGTGGGCAATTGGCGACCCACTCACCTGTTTCACCCCAGAGCAAAGCATCCAAACACTGTCAGTCCTAGACGTTTGGCAGCGGACTTCCAGAGCTCAGACACAAGGCCCTAGCGTAAGCTGGCCACTCCGGCGGAGGTAGCAGGCGTTGCCACACCGCAAACAGAGGCAGCCAGGGGGGAGAAACTGCCCTTACCATTAGGGACATTTGAGGCATGACACTAGCCAGGAAGCGAACTGGCATCGAAGAGACGCTGGCACCACCACCAGCAGCAGCAGCAGAATTGGGAAAGGCGAATGAGTGGGCAATTGGCGACCCACTCACCTGTTTCACCCCAGGGCAAAGCACCCAAACACTGTCAGTCCTAGACGTTTGGCAGCGGACTTCCAGAGCTCAGACACAAGGCCCTAGCGTAAGCTGGCCACTCCGGCGGAGGTAGCAGGCGTTGCCACACCGCAAACAGACGCAGCCAGAGGGGAGAAACTGCCCTTACCACTAGGGACATTTTGGGCATGACTCTAGCCAGGAAGCGAACTGGCAGAGAAGAGATGCTGGCACCACCACCACCAGCAGCAGCATTGAAAAATGGGAAAGGCGAATGAGTGGGCAATTGGCGACCCACTCACCTGTTTCACCCCAGGGCAAAGCACCCAAACACTGTCAGTCCTAGACGTTTGGCAGCGGACTTCCAGAGCTCAGACACAAGGCCCTAGCGTAAGCTGGCCACTCCGGCGGAGGTAGCAGGCGTTGCCACACCGCAAACAGACGCAGCCAGAGGGGAGAAACTGCCCTTACCACTAGGGACATTTAAGGCATGACACTAGCCAGGAAGCGAACTGGCAGAGAAGAGACGCTGGCACCACCACCAGCAGCAGCAGCAGCAGAATTGGGTAAGGCGAATGAGTGGGCAATTGGCGACCCGCTCACCTGTTCCACCCCAGAGCAAAGCATCCAAACACTGTCAGTCCTAGACGTTTGGCAGCAGACTTCCAGAGCTCAGACACTAGGCCCTAGCGTAAGCTGGCTACATTGGCGGAGGTAGCAGGCGTTGCCACACTGCAGCAAGTGCAACCAGGGGGGGAGAAACTACCCTCTCCATTAGGGACATTTAAGGCATGACACTAGCCAGGAAGCGAACTGGCAGAGAAGAGACGCTGGCACCACCACCAGCAGCAGCAGCAGCAGCATTGGAAAAGGCGAATGAGTGGGCAATTGACGACCCGCTCACCTGTTTCACCCCAGGGCAAAGCATCCAAAAACTGTCAGTCCTTGGCGTTTGGGAGCGGACTTCCAGAACTCAGACACAACGCCCTAGCGTAAGCTGGCTACATTGGCGGAGGTAGCAGGCGTTGCCACACCGCAGCAAGTGCAACCAGGGGGGGAGAAACTACCCTTTCCATTAGGGACATTTAAGGCATGACACTAGCCAGAAAGCGAACTGGCAGAGAAGAGACGCTGGCACCACCAGCAGCAGCAGCAGCAGCATTGGAAAAGGCGAATGAGTGGGCAATTGACGACCCGCTCACCTGTTTCACCCCAGGGCAAAGCATCCAAAGACTGTCAGTCCTTGGCGTTTGGGAGCAGACTTCCAGAACTCAGACACTAGGCCCTAGCGTAAATTGGCTACACCGGCGGAGGTAGCAGGCATTGCCACACCGCAGCAAGTGCAACCAGGGGGAGAAACTACCCTCTCCATTAGGGACATTTGAGGCATGATTTCAGCCAGGAAGCGAACTGGCAAAAGATGCTGGCACCACCACCAGCAGCACCGTTGGAAAAGGAAAAAGGTGAATGAGTGGGCAATTGACGACCCGCTCACCTGTTTCACCCCAGGGCAAAGCATGAAAGTCTGTCAGTCCATGGCGTTTGGGAGCGGACTTCCAGAACTCAGACACTAGGCCCTAGCGTAAATTGGCTACACCGGCGGAGGTAGCAGACGTTGCCACACCGCAAACACGTGCAACCAGGGGGAGAAACTACCTTAAACATTACAGATAAAAAAAAATTAACTTTCCAAGCTAAGAGCTGGGTAACCCAACTTGGGCAGATTGAATTTAAGGAAGGCAATCTGCTCCATCAGATGAGGTGCCATGCGTGAGCGCTGTGGACTCAGTATGTTTCCAGTCATAGAAAACACGCGCTCACTTTGAACAGTGGTTGGCGGACATGATAGTAGCTGCTGCGCAACCCATGAGAGTGCAGGCCACACACTCTTCTTTTCATCCCAGTAGCTAAGAGGATCAACATTAGGCGCAGAAGGAACTTCACAGAGGTAAAGTTTGACCATTTCAGCAGCACTACTCTCCTTTCTGCTGCTAGCTCTGTCAGATGGTCCAACTATACTCCCAAGTGCCTCTTCCCAAAACGCAGCTGCTCCACTCAGCTGTGTTGTGCTGCTTGTGGCACTGCTGCTGATGCTGCTGCTAGGAGTAGCAGACCACATCATCTCTTCCTCCTCCTGCACCTCTCCCTCCGCGGACAGCATTCCCATTTTACGCTGCCAGTCACGCACCTTGTTGACCAATTGCTCCCGGTAGCTACTGAGAACATTAAATTTCAAAGCTAGCTTTCCCTTAATTCTTGGATCGCAAAGGCACGCTAGCATCATTTCGGGACTCTCTTCCATTCGTTTGCGAAGGTGTACTTTTAGCAGATCCTTCAGCTTCCTGACTATGGCTGCTATGTCAGGATGTAGAGTGCCACCTTGAACAGCCTCACGGTTTCCAAGGAACACATCCATCTTGCTGCCTAGATGGGAGAACACTGGGATTACCTGGGCCAGACTGGCAGTGTTTGATCTTAAATTTTCTGTGGCATCCCTGAATGGTTTAAGGACTGCCACTAGCTGGGCGATCACTGTCCAATCCTCCCTATTCAATGGAGAGGTAATCCCAATATTGTGCTCTGAGGCAAGATTATGGATTGCCCTCTGCTGCTCCAAAATCCTCTCGAGCATGTCTAACGTGGAGTTCCACCGTGTACTGACATCCTGACGTAGGCAGTGTACGGGAAGACCTGACCTCTCTTGCTCTTCCCTCAAAAGTTGGCTAGCCTTAACACTATGGTGAAAGTGCCCAGCGATCTTTCTGCAGCGGGACAGAACTACTGCTGCCACATTAGTTCCTTCTGACATTGCTGCCTTCACTACAAGATGGATGATGTGGGCTGCACAGCGCACACCAACAATATGACCATCTCGCAGCGCTTTCACCATATTGGCACCTCCGTCAGTTACCACAAAACCAACTTCAACATTGGTGCCCGCCTCTGCTCCCACCCAAAGGCTAAACATTTTCCTCATCGCATGCAGAATGTTTTGGGAAGTGTGCTTTTCATCCATCACTTCTGCATGGAGAAGGAAAGATCGGTAGCCTGCTGCAGCAGCTTCCTTAGACACACCGGGCTGCCACCAGTGTGCTGTCAAAGAAAGAAAGGCATGCTGGCCGCTAGGTGCACTCCACAAATCTGTAGTGAAATGAACAGACTGACCAGCAGCCTTGGAAAGCTCCTCTTTCACTGCTGCAACACAGGACCGATACAATGAGGGGACAATGTTCCTGCTGAAAGTGGAACGTGACGGAACTGTATATTGTGGAGCCACAGCCGCCATCAATTGTTTGAAAGGCTCCCCTTCGATCATAGAGAAGGATGCCCCTCCAACAGCAATGAACTGACCAATCAGTCGCGTTACTTTATTGGCCTGCTGTTTGGGCATTGACCTTTTGGATTGGAATGCCACAAATTGTTCCAGGGTGGGCTGGACATGCAGTGCTCCAACCTGCCTTGGTCTCTGGCTGCCAGCACTAGTTGCTGCTGCTGCTGCTGCTGCTATTGGCTCAGAAGAAGAAGCTGTTGGGGTTTTTCCACGGCCACCAGCTATGCTGCCTGCACTAAGTTTTCCCTCTGCATCTTTCCCCAATAGCACAGCGTTGTGTTGAGTGCTGAGGTGATGCTTCATGCTAGCACTGGTAAAATGGCCAGACACTTTCCCTCTGCTTATTAGCTTCCCACAATGTTTGCACTTTCCATAGCGCCCTTCTTCAACATTTTCAAAGTGCTCCCAAATTGGGGCGCGCATAGCCTTGGAGTGTGCCTTGGGTGCTGCTCCTACTGCTCGGGGTGGATGAACAGAGGCAGAACTAGTGGTGGTGGGACTGGTGGTAACAGTACTGGCCATAGTGGGACTGCTAATTGCTTTAGATTTGCTAGGTTTTGCTGCTGCTGCTGGTGGTGGTGGTGGTGGTGATGATCGTAGCGGAGAAGGTGGAGGCTCAGGGGAAAATTGTGCACTAGTCATTTGGACACTGCTCCCTGAGGAATCTGATTCCTGACCACTCATCTCCTCTACTTCCTCTGGCTCATAGTCTAGCTCTTCATTAGCCAGATCGAATGGAATTCCTGCTAGGCTGGAGCTAAGACTGATATCGTCGTGAGACTCGTGACTAGTAGTAGTGCGAGCAGGAAGAATAGACTCTGCACTTGGCCTCTCAGTCTCAGGCTCCTCTGCTACCTCGCTAGGTGGAGTTCCACTATGTGTAGCCCTCTCTCTAACTGCCTTTACAAAAATTTTGTAAGGACTTGGTGGCTTACTAGAGGTACTAGGAGGACATGGCGTGGCGGTACCAGTGGGAACAGTAGGCGCAGCACTAGTGGTGGTAGAGGCGGTAGAGGTGGGGGTGGTGGTGGTGGTGGTTTTCCCTACAAAGGAATGAGATCGCTTTGGTTTGGGACCCCTCTGAGTCTTGCTGCTAATTTGGCTCTGCTTGGTACCTTGCATGCTGCTGGTGGATGGGGAAGATGCTGCTTGGGGCAAAAGGCACTTCTTTTTAGTCACTGGGCTGGTACTACTTGTGCTACCCTTTAACTTTGAACGTGCTTCTGGTGCTTTAGGCTTTCCGTAAAAAAAATAGAGCTTGTGGGCCTAGCCGCACTACTACTGCCTGCTTTTGGTGCCTTTCCTTTACTTGATGATCCTTCAAGCAATGCTTCCCCAAATGATAAGCGAGAGCTTGGCCTACTTGGCCGACTAGACTGACGCAAAGGCTGCATCTTAGAACTGGTGGTGGTGCTGGTGGTGGTGCTGGTGGTGGCGGTGGTAGATGGAGCTTGTCCCTCCTTAGTCCCAAAAGGAGGATCCATTTCAAATTTTGTGTTGTGTGTGTAGTGTAGTGTAGTGTTTAAAAAACTATAAAAAAAATAAAAAAAAATAAAAATTAAAAAAAAGGAAAAACGAATTAAAGACAAAAAATTAGAGGAAGTTCTCTTCAGTGCTACTGCTTAAAAAGTAAAACTATGCACTACTGCACTGTGCTGTGTGCAATCTGCCAAAGTGCTAAAGTTATTTAAATTATTAACTCAAGATTAACTATTTAATAACTAGCAGTATTTTATTTTTAATTTGAATTTACACGGGCCTAAGAGCTTAGCCTACTACTATGCTAGCCTAAAGCTATATTTCCTTACTATAAGTCTACCTCTAGGCAGACGCTCTCAAACCCACTAAGCTAAAGTGAGGTTAAATCAGATTCAGTATATGATTTATTAATTAATATTAAGTTATATAATATTAATAGATTAGAAATAATTTACTTATATATTATGTATTATAGATAGAAGAATATAGATTATGAATTAGAATTTAGAATTAGAATTACTTATATTATAGATTATGAATTAGAATTTATATTGTTATATATTATTTATAATATATTATAGATTAAGATTAAAGAAGATTAGAATTATTTTAGTACTACAGCTAGTAGCTTGAAGCTTTGCTTAGTACAGCTCGTCACAGTCAATTTTTCTTGAAAAGAATTAGAAATAAAATAAAATGTCACAGCAAAACAGTTAGCTTCACTGCTGGCTGCACTCACTAGCCCAACAAGTTCACTTCACTGATGGACTGAGGTGAGCAAAACACTAAGGGTACTTTTAATAAAATTGAAATAAAATGTAAAATAAATGAGAAAATCTTTGCAAAACAGTTAACGTCACTGCTTGCTGATCAAAAAAAACACAGCACTTATGCGGCTGCACTCACTAGCCCAACAAGTTCACTTCACTGATGGACTGAGGTGAGCAAAACAAATGAAATAAAATGAAAGATTAATTAAGAAAAATTGACTTGGTCTCTTGCTGTTGCTAAAACAAAGCACAAACTATAGAGCTGCAGCACCAGTACTAATAAGATTAGCTGAACTATACGCTAGTAGTAATTAATATTATTACTTTTATTTATAGCTAATTTAATTAACTATTAAGACAAGAAAGAATTATAGAATTATTGATATTACTGATTTTAGATTAGACACTAGTAGATGTCTTGAATGTCTACAGTACACTCTACACTAGTATACTATTACTAACTATAACTGACAAATATATATATAATTTTATAATGAATTCAATTATTAATTATATTAATTAATATTACTGATTTTAAATTAGACACTAGTAGATGAATGTCTACAGTACACTCTACACTAGTATACTATAGAATATATATATATATATGACTGACAAATATATATATATATAATAATGAACTATTAAATTATAGATTCTATTAAATTATTATTTATAAATTCTATTTAATTTATTTAAGCAGGACAGGCAATAGGCACTAGTGCCAGCCCAGGGCAAGGGCACCCCAGTGCCACTGAGGCACTGGGTGCACTGTCAACTCAACAGCACTTACACTACAGTTGATGACAAATTCAATAAAAAAAATTAAATTAATCAAATTATTATTATTAATTATATTAAGTAGCACTGAAGTGAGGATGAAGTACACTGTGAGAAATGGCAGGCTAAGGCTTACCAGTCTCACACAGAACAGAACAATCTCTCTCTGTAACGCTCGGATGCAGCACAGCAGTGTTGCCAAAGCAGTCACAGCGAAAAATGAATGGATCTCTCAGGCAAGCTCTGGTCTTATAAAGGCGCCTTCAGAATTCAAAAAACAGCAGCACAGGCATTGGACGAGACCCTTAGCGTTACGTCACAAGAGTGAGCTGATTGGACAGACGAGATCAGCTCACTCCTGTTTGAAATTTTGGCGGCTGCGCGGCAAAAACGAAGACGATCACGAAGAATCTTCGATTCTTCGTGGTTGTGAGTCTTCGTCTTCTCCTACGTTTTGCCGGCACTGTATTCTCTTCGGCGTGTCTTCGGAACGAACAAAAAAACGGCCTCTTCGTGCTCGTTTTCATGTTCGCCCGAAGACGAATGCGCAAGTCTAGTAATTACTTCCCCACAGTGAATGTGGTGACAAGAACAGTCCTGGATTTATCCTAAGAACTTTGGGAGTAACAGAACAGAATATCTCATATGTATTGAATTCATATAACTTTCTGCTTTGTATTGATTGCAACTGCATTTTAATTTTCTAGAATATTTTTTTTCTTCTGGACCTAGAAAAGTGATGATGTAGTCAGATTTCTCAAATATCCAGTAACAGAAAAATAAATGTGACTAATTTCTTTATGCATTATTTAATTGAGGCATTTCTATTGTATTCAAGGATCATTTAAACATTGTGTCCTCTAATCAATAAGGTTGAGTTTGATTTTAGGTACAGAGACCTAAAATCAGAGCTTCTTAAAAAAAACTGTAAACTTATTAGTCTTCTGATGGTCAGTTTGAGTACATAAAGCAAACCATACTTTCAATGACGTATTATAGCTTAAGCCCCACTGCCGCAGAACAGGGATCCGATTGCCCTATTGGGTAATCAGGCTTCCTGTGGTGCTCAATGGGCCGGTTAAATGAAAGATTACTGATCTCCTCAACTGGCCCATTAACACTATGAAGGACTGTGGCAAGTCAACACAGTACCAATTGTTGACTTTCACACGGCGCCATTTGCCCAGGCATTCAGCATCAGAATGGCAGCACTGGAGGGATGGCAATTGACACTGCTTTAAGTTCCCTTAGTGCACCGCTGAAGGTAAATACAGGACTGCATAGGTTCCCATATTAAGGAAATCAGATAGTAATCGATGTTACTGCCTTGTATTTACTAGACTTGGGCACCAGGGGGCTCTTCGTGTTCGTCTTCGTGCTCGTCTTCGGCAAAAAAAAAAACTTCGTATTCCGCGAATATTCGCCTGGTCCTGTCTTCTCTTCGGGCGAATATTCGCGGACATTCTTCGTGCTCGGGTTTTCTTCGTTTTCCCCGGTTAAGGGGTTAAAACGGGGTTAAAGCCGCTCTGGCGCCAGGAGTTTAAATGTCCGTATGAGCAACTCTATTGGTCGTCAGCAGGGGGCTCGTCTGCCATTGGTTGATGGCAGACGAGCCCCCTGCTGGCGACCAATAGGGTCGCTCGTACAGACTGTTATACTCCTGGTGCCGTAATTGTCCGGCAGATCCCGCTGGTCTCCCTGTTCTATAATTTATTAACTGATAGAACAGGGAGACCAGTGGGATCTGCCGGGTAAGTTACAGCATTGGGGTTTTAAAAGTCTGCACGAGCGACTCTGTTGGTCGCTCGTGCAGACTTTTAAAACCCCAATGCTACAACTTACCCGGCACATCCCACTGGTCTCCCTCCCTGTTCAATTAATTAAATGTCCGTACGAGCGAACAATAAAGTCGCTCGTACGGACATTTAACTCTGTACAGGGAGGGAGACCAGTGGCATCGGCAGGGTAAGTTGCAGCATTGGGGTTTTAAAACCCCAATGCTGCAACTTGCCCTGCCGATGCCACTGGTCTTTAACTAATTGAACAGGGAGGGAGACTGATGCCACTGGTCTCCCTCCCTGTTCAATTAGTTAGTCCGTGCCGGGTTAAATGTCCGTACGAGCGACCAATAAAGTCGCTCGTACGGACATTTAACTCTGTACAGGGAGGGAGACCAGTGGCATCGGCAGGGTAAGTTGCAGCATTGGGGTTTTAAAACCCCAATGCTGCAACTTGCCCTGCCGATGCCACTGGTCTTTAACTAATTGAACAGGGAGGGAGACCGATGCCACTGGTCTCCCTCCCTGTTCAATTAGTTAGTCCGTGCCGGGTTAAATGTCCGTACGAGCGACCAATAAAGTCGCTCGTACGGACATTTAACTCTGTACAGGGAGGGAGACCAGTGGCATCGGCAGGGTAAGTTGCAGCATTGGGGTTTTAAAACCCCAATGCTGCAACTTGCCCTGCCGATGCCACTGGTCTTTAACTAATTGAACAGGGAGGGAGACCGATGCCACTGGTCTCCCTCCCTGTTCAATTAGTTAGTCCGTGCCGGGTTAAATGTCCGTACGAGCGACCAATAAAGTCGCTCGTATGGACATTTAACTCTGTACAGGGAGGGAGACCAGTGGCATCGGCAGGGTAAGTTGCAGCATTGGGGTTTTAAAACCCCAATGCTGCAACTTGCCCTGCCGATGCCACTGGTCTTTAACTAATTGAACAGGGAGGGAGACCGATGCCACTGGTCTCCCTCCCTGTTCAATTAGTTAGTCTGTGCCGGGTTAAATGTCAGTACGAGCGACCAATAAAGTCGCTCGTACGGACATTTAACTAATTGAACAGGGAGGGAGACCAGTGGCATCGGCACTGCCGATGCCACTGGTCTCCATCCCTGTTCAATTAGTTAGGGGTTAACTTTTTTTTAAAGGGTTAAGGGGCCGTGCAAGTGAGCCTATTGGTCGCTTGCACGGCCCTTTAACCTATGGATTTCTGCTCCCGTTAACCCCTTCGATGCTGTGTTAACGCAGCATCGAAGGGGTTAACGGGAGCGGAAATCCATAGGTTCGCTGTCAGGGGCTACAAAGACCGTGCGAGTGAGCCTATTGGTCACCTGCAGGGTCTTTCTCTGGCATCAACCAATTGGTTGATGCCAGAGGAGGTCCCTGTAGGCGACCAATAGGCTCATTCGCACTGCCCTGTAACCCGTGACGGCGAACCTGCGGATTTCCACTTCCGGGAACTGCCGCGATGCCGCGAAGCCAAGACAAGGTAAGATGAAGGGGGGGAATGGTAGACGAAGACGAAGACAATCACGAAGATCTTCGTGGTGTGTGTCTTCGTCTTCGCCTACGTTTTACCGCCGCCGTCTTCTCTTCGGCGTGTCTTCGGAACGAACACGAAAACGCACTCTTCGTGTTCGTTTCCATGTTCGCCCGAAGACGAATGCACAAGTCTAGTATTTACTATTGTCCAAATCCTTACATTGTGGTTATATTCTTCAACCAAGAAGAACCAGCAACAAGCCACAAACCTGTATGCCTCTTCATGGTGATGATGTAAAATGACTCACCAAATATGTTTACTGCTTGAAAAAAGTTATAGGGTGTTTTTATAATTAGCAAGCAAATTAGGGCAGCTACAAAGGAATTACCTTCTTTATTCTTCCTATATTTGTAATCATTGAAAGAAAGAAAAAACTGCTATTTTTGACAGATAAGCAATTGTTATAGAGCCAATTGCCTATGGGTAGACACATGCATAACTAAGAAAATGTTAATGAATCCAGGTGCCAGTATTCAAAATGATTGACAGAAGAGGGTCATTATATTGTTGAACTCTTTAAATCATTAAACTTTGCAACTTAACTGCATCTGCTTATAAATCAATACAACCTACACAGATTAAAATTAGAATATGGCGAAACTCAGCATGAATCTGATCCTACATCATATTATGAATCTGTGTATGTCAAATGCTTGAGGGATTTAATTATCTAAAGTATTGATCATAAACAGTTTTTCTTTGCAGTTTCCGAATTTGTATATAACCTGGTTAGGGTAACTATATTTCTCAGTATTTGTCTAGCGCATTCACTGCAAATTATATATCCACTTTTAATGCACGTATCCAGCTGGTCAGTAGTGCAAAATACACAATAATATATGATACATAACAATTAATAAAGAGAGCAAACCTCTCCCCTACCTTTTGAATTTTTTTACAAATAAAATTAAGTGTATTACAAATAAAAAATAGAAGTTGGGGATTTGTGAACCTCAACATTTAGGATAAGATGGGTGTGACGGAAGCCTCCATCACTGGGGCCACTGTTGTTTTATGTTAATGTGTGTTTTGCTGGATATATCCAGCTCTGTGTGTCTAAAATAAATCAGTCTTCGTTTGGTTTTACCCTACACTGAGTCTCGGCTAGTGACTGGGGAACCGGGGAAAGTGTGTTGTCCCAGGCTAAGGGAGCACAAGACAGCGGAGGCAGTCGGTCGGACTAGCCAGCTCCGTGACAATGGGTATTATGAATATGATACTTTACCAGCCTCCACTAAACCACAAGGTGCTCAGGGGTTATTATTTTTTAAAGATGGTGGCCCTACTGGCTACAGCACAATGGTTATAATGGGCATATTTCTTATAGAAGTTGGCAATGAAGAGCGGCTACCCAGAGCTCTCCCTCTTCTGGGGGAGTGGCTTTGTGAGGGGGTAGGGCTAACCATGCACATGGGCAGGGCTGTATCTATAAGGGGAGTGGTTAGCCCTGTCAGGGGTGTGGCTGTCCAATGGATGTCCAATAGACAGACAAAGGAAGCTCAAAATAATATGACACAGATAAACTAAATTGTTTAGTTTTTGATCTGTTAATTTTCGGACAAATCGAATAAATTATCCGAATTTGGTCCGTGTGCACAAGTTTAATATATTTATATTTTTAGCAATACGTTTTCCAAGCCACATGGAAAAAAAGATTTTACACTTTTTAGCTAAAATATGTAAAAGACTAATGTAATCATGCTTTCTTTATAAAATCAGTGTATCAAATTGGCTGAGCTAATCTGAGCTTTTTTCTTTTAGTGACAATTTCCCTTTAAGTCTCTAAGAAGCTGCAATTAAATCTGTGAATGCAGAATGCACTCCACATACTCGGTTCATAACAGTAAGTGAGATTAAATGGAAGGCAATAAGCAGAATGAGCATTTTTCCAGTTACCAGCTGTTCATGATGTTCCTTCCTGAGTATCATTCTCATCGACATATCTTGAAAACCAATAAACCTAAAAAGAAAACAAAAAAACACCAAAAAATGGTTTCATACCTTAATTTCTTTTCCGTACTAAAATCAATGCAGTCTACAATATTATATTAAATAATAATAGAATATACCATAATTATATTATATATATTATGACTTCTATAGATTATGACTGCAGAGATATTTTGGTTGCTGTATAGTTCATTTTTAATATAAACCAGAATGAGCATGAAATAAAATCTCAACAGAATTCTAATAATATGTTTTGTTAGTCATATCATAGTTGAGTAGAAGATCTTGAAAGCTTTGCATTATTATAATTTGTGAAGATCTGAGAACTCCGTCTTTTAAGTATTATGGACGATTAACCAGCGCCTACAAGAAAACAGCATGTATAATTTAATGTGGATATGATGTGAAAAACAATTACAGATTCACAGTTACTTTAAATGCTTAATAAAAACAAAATGACTCAAACTAAAGCTATTAAAAATGTTTTGTAATAGGGAATGAATTATTTTAATACTTTTATTTTAAATTCTAATAATCTAAGCAAATAAACCTTAGCAGATCCAACTTTTTCCTCTGACCGTTTATCACATAGAAACGACATAGAAACGTTTTTGTTTCTATGTCAACAACCTATCAGTGCTTGTTTTGTGTCTTTCCCAGGGACAATTATGAATGAGACAACATTCTCATTAATAGGGTAATCAACGGTATTTTTTATTACAAAACTGTTTAAAAGTGTTAGGTATATGGCCACTTGAATTCAATTTTTGTGAAGACCCTCGATTCTAAAAAAAAAATCACTTTTCACCTATTTGTAATATAGAGCTATTACTCTACTTTTTATGATGCTTCAGAAACGTTGGTACTTATTTAAACTTCTGCTTTCATAAAAGGTTGTAAAGGTTTAAGAAGTCAAGTAAGTGGGCAATGAAGAAGATGAGAGAAAATGGAAAAAATTGGACATTTAAGTACAAATTTGTTATTACAATTCAACCTAAAGATTGACACATAGTGTGTTCAAAAATAAAAACATATTGATCTTTTCACTTTAGTAAAAATTATTTCTTCCTACTTTTGACATATTTCATAAGAAGGCAATTTAAAAAGAAGCAAAAACTTTTTTAAAAACTGTATTCCACCAGCACAAAAATATTTAAACTTTGTTCCATGGTTTCACTAAAGGACATTTATCACTAAATGTCAACTTTTTTTAAAAAAAATTGTTAAATTCTCCTGGTTGTAATTTCCAGAAGCAATACCATGTGAGCGGCAAAAAATAGATGTTAAATTGTTAACTTGTTACCTGGTGCATTCCTTTGATTTCTTTAATAAGCATTAAGGCACAGGGTCAGGGAAATGTCAGAATCTCATTTTGTGGAAGTCCATGAAATGTCAAGGTACATGTCTTACAGCAGAATTAAACTTAAATTCATTGGATGCCCCAGCAGCTTTGATATTGTTCTTTTTATATCACATTCAATTTGACTCAATTCTCCCAAGGACAAGCCAAAGTTCAAGACTGAGATAAACATAACAACTCAATCCTCTATAATTTAAACTGCATTGGTTAGGACGCAAGTAAAGCCATTGCTACGGTAAGCTCAAATTGTTAATGGTAGGTCATTCATTTTCACAATTAAAGGATCAATTAAAGTAACATGGGAAAAAGAAAACGATTGAAGGGGAACTTGAAATTGAAATGTACACATCCTTGAAAGGGACCATGAGGTCTACTGGAACAGCTTTAGAGGCTAATACAGTACGGGAAATCTAACATGCATGGGATAGGCTTATGGCTCCTGAATCTAAAATGAGACCAAGGAGATAATAATACAATTTTTGATTGTAGGAATAATGTTTACATATGATTTAATCCACCATTCAACCCATATATATAACATTTGATAGGAGAAGGCCCTCATGTAATATTTTTTAATGATATATAGAGATAGCTGACCTGTCCTTATATGTAGCCAGATTAGGGTCTGATACAGCTCATCTGGTGCTATACTAAAATAATGTGAGTGCCCACCGCATTTTTCCTCTCTGCAGAGATGACTTAGGCCTGAAGTAGTCCGCCTCAGTCCTAATGTGTTCAAAAATAGTTGTTTTGAAGTAACGTTCTGGAGCTGGACATTGAGAGTCTCTTACTTAAAAGGCACCTTCACCCAACTAGATCAATGTCATTATATTCAATAGGATCTCATATTTGACAACCATTTTACAGAGAAAACTGTCGACTATCAAAATTTAAGTTGATTTTTGTAATGCAAAAGACCTTTTCCACTCTATTAAAATCACATTTAATTTAGTTGAGTTTATTTGTCATGTTTCTATTATGCATACTGTACCCGCTTGAGCCAGTTTATAGTCAAGTTGTCCAAAAACTCACTCCAGTTTGCTCATGCATCTCGACTTAGCTGTCAGTTTGATACAACTTGAAGACGAGTGAGACTTAAAGGGGAAAATGGGGTTCAATGCATCTGATTTATCTGATTCTGAAAATTTCAGTTTCCGTAAAAAATATGCATATTTAAGAAATACAGCAATTTTTATGAATCCCTCTTAACATGCTAGGAGTATTTGTTCATTTAAATTCGACCCTGTCTTAATGTGTGGTACATTCCGTGTTGCTATAATAAAGCTTTTATGTTTTAGTTATAATTAGCTAGCGTGCAGAGTATTTTAGATTCAAAAGGTATGTCTTATGTGTATATTTATATCAATTACAGCTAATAAGGAAACTGCAATAATGAATGCAAGTTACATTTGGCTTTCCAAATTAAACAGTGTTTTTTTATCTTATTAAAATCAGTAGAAGGATTTAAATTATGTTTAGTCATCAGTCAATAAAGAATGTTATCCATTGGTATGAAAAATCTAACCTTTATTTGCCCAAGCAATAGAAAAAAATGATATTACAATGATTTATTTTGAATTTTTCTTTTCTTCCCCCCCCCCTAAAATTGGCTCCAAAAGCCTTCTAGATAGAGAATGGATAGTTATAGAAAGATAGGCAGAATGAGAGATCATTAAACTAATTCATGGTTAATACATGGGTTATGTTTTTGTGTTCTTAGATACGGTAGGGTATTCTATGAACATCGATTCAATGTTTGATTATTGAGCATTGTATAATGACTTGTATCTCATTTATTATTTGTTACCCTTTCAAAATCAGGATTGTGTCCCACTTTTTTGAAGGCGTATTTTCAGTCCTGTTCATCTACCATAAAATGAGTATTTAATGTAATACTGGGTTCTTTATTCTCTATTTTCTTTAATGGAGTAGTAATTATGGGTGGTATTCATGTGTGCTAAAGAACACTTGTGTATTAAATTTCATGGGAAAACAATGTAGCTTTTCATAAATAAAGGTTCCTTTTGCTGCACATTTTTCATGTTCCTTAATGATACGTGGTCAATCAGAAGCAGTAAAATATTATTATTGGTAGAGGACTTTGTAGAAATGTGAATACTTTTTGTCAGTTTTCATGAACAAATTCACTAATAGGAGAAGAAGAACCAGGGGACTTGACTCAAAATTAAAAAAAAATTTTTGAGGCATCTTTTAACAAAATCCATGCAAGCATGAGGAAAGCACATAAATGACCTTAAAGACCTGCATTGTCTACTTTTGAAAAATGTTCCTGAAGGGTCTGAAATTGGAAAAGCAGCAGAAAGTTTGTGAAATAAATGCCTAAACGTAGCAATTGATCAAGATGTTTAGTTTGATTAAGTGACTTTTCTTAAGGATTTCTAAAAGGCAAAGCAATGATGCGTTATGCAGAATCAAAATACCCCACATTAATCTGAAAAATAAAAAAAGGCAGTGATTATCTGACTGCCAGGCAGTAATGTACCTATTTTGAGAGTGCTCATGGTGATAAATGGTATTTAGGCATCAGGAAAAAAATCAAGATTCAATGTATGAACTGTTAGAGACATCAAACTTTAAACTACCTTGTTTGGAATCTGTGCAATATAGTAACATTCTAAAATAAATAGTTTATTTGGGAAAATGTTATGATTATAATAGTAGCACATTTTTCTTACTAATTTTCCCAAATAGTAATGATAATTGGTAATAAAATGTATTAATTGTTTATTTAATTATTATATTCAAATATGTGATTTCCAGTCATTTAAATAACTCTAATTCACAAAGGTAATAACAGTAGGAAAGGGTTCCTGTAAATGTTCATACTAGTTGTGTGATGGGAATGATGCCCACGGGGTCTGCATGGACTAGAGAGGGTCCTGACAGGGATGCAGAGAAGGGCTAGGCCCGGTTCAGATGGCATGGGGAGGAAGTGAAGGGGGGGTATAAAAGGTTAGCTAAAGGGGGGTTCTGGGCTGTTTTGTTGTGCCAGCTCACCCTGTGTGCTTGTCCTACCCTCCCTCTCTTTATTTATTGTGAAAATGTTTTCTTGTCGCTATGTTTATGGTTGGTGTTCATGTTTACTAATTTTCGCTGTTCCTTTTCTAGGCATTTTGTCACAGTCCCCTACAAAGCCAGTGGAACACTGATTCTACTTAACGGAATTAAAGGATCAAATGACATCTTAGGTAAGGTGACTTTATTATTTAGATCTCATCAAATAATAAGTGGAAACCTCCAGCTCCTGACTATTCAGTTCTTGGTTTTTAGATCTGAGAATGCTGCTTCATGGACATGCTACAAAAGCCATGCAATAAAGTTAAGTAGACCTGACTTTTGTGGTCTTACCACATTGACCACAGAGTTGGGATTTGTGGGCTAAGACCACACAAATGCAGAATATGAAGATGAGTCTGAGAAAGTTAAACGGTTTAAGAATTAATTAGAAGGTCTGAAGGACCACTTTGCACAGCAAGGTCACCTTATTTGACATCATTGGGTCTAGAACACAAAAGAGCCAAAAAACAAACTATTCCACTATCCATTCTGATGCCATAGGTGCCCCTTTCAAAATTGTATTCCTCATACCATTTATTTACCTTCACATTTCTTTCTTTGTTTTTTTTTTCACTTTTGGCCAAATCCTCACATGTCCTATCCTGTTCCATTTTCCTGTATATTTTACGTATTATTTTTTGTGGTCCCTATCACTTTCTAACTTATCTCATATACAGTTTGTGCTGCTTATATCAGCAATAGAAAGATGCATTTTACACATATATCTATAATCAATACTTTAGCACAGAAATAGTTATCATGTTATTTGAACATACTATTTTTTCGCTAGGATGTACTTGATTATTTATTACATAAGTTAATTGATTTGGAATTGTGTCTGTTTTCCTATAAACATTAGATCAGTTTTGTACTTGGATCATCTTTTTAGAATAATCTTTTGGTTGTGAGCAACATGGTTTTTAATAATTTAAAAGAGCTAAAAAGGTAACAAATTAGCCAACAGACAAATTATCATTAAAATGATGAAATGACCATTTATACATTTTATTAAAATTGATAAAACAAAATCAAATAAATCATTCAGAAGACAGCAATAGCTACCATTGGCAAAATAAGCTTATGAGAAGGAGTCAGTTGGGCGCGAAACGCATTAAGCTTACAAGTCTCCCTGGACATTAGCAATGACTTACTAACAAAACTTACCTACCTGTATCGGACCCAATTGCTGACATCATGGGATCATGTCTACGGTATGCAGGACAGCATCCCCCTACGCCGGCACACTCAGGCCACGGCCTCCTATGACAACCTGACTCCTACCTCCATTAGTGTTGCTAATCCCATAGCAATATAACCTATTTGAAGCGTATATATAGCCAGACGTCCTTCCCTTCCTTGCTTAGTTATTAAGCTACCTTCCGTGGAACATTGTTTAGGCCCCCTGAGAATAAGCTTAGCTGAATGGACAGGGAGCATGTATGAGTGTGGGTGAGTGCTATGTGATAGGTGTATGTAAATTGGGAGGTGGGAGTTCCTGAGGATAAAAAGAGGCCCTTCTGTGACCCAGGTCAGTGCCACTTTTTTAGACGGCCAGCAATCACTTACTCACGCCCTCCCCTTTTTTGTTGTCTTTAGGTATTTAACACTTTTGTTTTTTTGTGGTTGGTGTGTCCCTGCCGGTTAAAGAGTGGTTTGTAAGTTACGGTTATTGTGAAGGAAGAGAAGTTGGGCTCAATCCTCCCCTGACCTCTGGTATGGTATGGTCAATGACATTGGACGTGCCCACCGAGCTTAAGGTCGGCTGGTGGTTAGCATGATTGGGGGCAGCGGAGGGAGCTTTCAGTATTGTTGGATGGGGGGGTTCCCTCTGCATGTGTGGTTGTAACCGATATTAGAAGGATCCGGCAAGGACGATGCTAGTTTTGTACTGTGTTAGGTGAGTTTGTATTACATGGAATGTGTTTTGTTTATATTGTATGTATATTGGTTTATATTTGTTATTTATTATTTATATATTGTTTGGTTGTTTATAAAGGTTGTAAATAAAAGGTATAGGCTAACACAGTGCATATTTATGTTTTAATAAAGCTGTGGCCTATATAATCCGTGATGTTGTGGTGTGTTTTTATTGGTGGGTTTTGGGCTTCTAGGGAGGGGGGGGTAATTGTTTTAGAGGTAAGCACAGTCCTTTATACATGTTTGCATGTGTGCCATTACAAATAGTCATCTTAATCTTATATGAAAAATTAGTTTCAATGTGTATTTGTGTTATTTACCAGTTGGATACAACAATAAACAAATACATTCCATTTTCACACAGCCCACATGCCTGGTGTATTGTTTTTCTTCCTTGCAAACACATTCAGGGTTAAATGGATAGATACTCTAAAAGAGATGTTTATCATTCCTGTAATTGAGAAACTTAGACGATTCTAAAAGTGCATGTGGACAAAGAATAATTGTCTGTATTACATGCTCAATGGCAAAATATTGACGTGCACAGAAAAAGCACGCTAATTGAACTTTAGTAATGCAATAGAACCTGAGATAATGAAATAATTGACATTGCAGATGAGCTACAAGCATGACTAATAATTAAAGGATGGGATTAGGAAGCCAGTACTATATTAAAGAACGTTTTGGTTGAACAAATGTTGATGAGGCTTAAAAAATTTGTGGGGGGAAAAAGCCCATCTATCTAATTCATTGACATACTGTTGGGGATATAAATAATAAAATCTAGACTATGTTTTTATTTAAAGACTCTTAAACTAAAAAGATGTGTCTGAAACTAGGATTGTATGAAACAAGATGGAATGCATCTAAATTATTTCAATTCCTACCGCCAAGAAAGTAAACAGTTAAATAATATTTGAGTTTTAAACATGATAGTTTAAATATGTATACGAGATTCACGTATTTAATTATATTGCTGCCAGAACGGACCAGTCCTTTAAACGTCTAATCAATAGTCATCATATCTAGTCCACTAGAAACAGTCTTAAATGGTGATTACAGGGGCATGTAGTTTAGGATCTTTGAAAAAACGACTTTCTGTAAAAAGAATAAATGTGCACCACTCATACCCACCCACATTCTACTGATAAGACATTTTGGCTGATCCCCTTTCTTTTATAATTACGATACTGAACATATTACCGACAAATCATGTGGAGTTGTACTGAATGATCGCATTATTTACTTGTTACATGGAATGTTGAATACCTTTGAAAAGAGCTTTGGAATGTACAATTGTGAGCGTTTCTCCAAAATTACTAAATTTCTTCTTTTACCTACTCGTTCAAAGGATTTTCATGTTGCGAAATGGCATAATGGGCCTTTGCTACATGCCTAGCCCAAGCAGAGACACATAATACAGTGTGATTAAATATTCTCCTATACTAATTCTCCAGAATAGAATTACAGCAACCTAAAATATCATAGTAGAATGAGCGTGATTGTATGTATTTAGGACTTATAAAGATTTCGGGAATTCCAGTTGAGTTACACTAAAATTCACTTTGTATTTATAAAAATTCCATATGGTGCACAATAGTCCAAATTGTAGTATAAAATGTTTCCAAACAATAACACTTTTTAGTGATTTTAGTTGAGGGTGATGGAAAATCTAGTCTTCCCGTTTGTTATTGTGTAGAGGCTCAGATTTTAATCAGTCCTTGGTCTAATTGTAGATTCAGGAGCCATTTGCCTATACCCTGGGTATTTCAATTCCTTCACTTTATTGGCATCTACCACTTTTGGTAAAGTAAAATAAACCTTTGTATTATTGCAGCGACAAACGTGCATGAGTTGGACAGATCAAGTCCCAAATACAGTAAAGCCAACTCGCATTAGTAAATGCAAAAAAAGTCACTACTTGCAAGTAAATAAACCCTCTGAAGTTGCTAGCATTAGCAGGTTAATTAATTTACGTTTCGATTATTAGTGAATAATTATTTTGCAGAACAATTTTTGAACTTACCCTCTTCGGAAGCTCACAAAACAACTTGAAGCTTCACTAATTGGCAAACTGTTTGTAGATAAATTGTCCTTTTCCAAAATAGTTGAGTGGTCAGTTGTTTAAAGGTTACCATGACTGACAACACTCAACTAAAAAGGCATGCCCTTGCATGCTAACAAAATTATAAATTGCATGCCCTCACAGATTAACTAAGAGTTTTTATATGATTGCATTACTTAGTATATATTTATTAAAGCATTTAGAAGAAGACTAATATGTTTTATTTACACAGGATAGTTGATAAAAAAAATCCCAAATTGCTGCTATATGCATTGGTGTGACATTTAGGGGTGTAGAACACTGTAACACACCCATAACAAGCTTGCCCCTCTTTTGGATTACAAAAGAGGGGCAAGTCGAACCTAAAAAAAAAGAATGTATGTGTAATTGTTGATTCCTGATGTTCCATGCACAATTATGGCTGGTGTATTCTGACATATTACATAATTAGCTATGTCACGGCAAAAGATAATGATGTCATTAAAGCAACATTAAAAACACTGACTAAGCCTCAAACAAAATGGCTCTTAATCTGGCTTGACTCTGTTTAGAGCCACTGATGGATTTAGAGATGGATGACATGTGTAATATAATATAATAAAATTAGGTTGTCATTCAATAAACTATCACTCTTTTAATAAATACCGATAATAAAGAGAATTTGCATATTCTCCTGTGCATTAAAGCATTGGCACTGATGCATAGAGTTCAAGTGCAATTATATTTATGCATGCGCAGAACAAAAACTATGTTGGTACCTCTGCTAACCAAGATAAAAAATACCTTTTTACTCAGTCATGCTAATTTTGTGCGTGGGCTACCAAGTTTAATTGAAATAGGTCCTGTGGGTCTTACCCCTCATAGTTTTAATAGATTATGTCATGGATTCTAATGGCAAGAACAAACCATGGAGAGAGCTCTAAGCGTGATACTACTTAACATGTTCCTTTACACAACTAGCATTATCGATTGATGGAGGTATCCTACAAAACTTGTCTAAAAGTAGGTTTATTAAGAGCATTCTTAAGAGCATGTGGATCTCCTACGTAAGGGTACCTTATTGACACAATTAAAATAGTCTTATTAATACCATCCAAATAAGCATTTGCTGGGATCAGCTACACTTACTGTCTGACTTGTCTGTACTTAGTGTACAATTTATAGAATGTGCATTTATAAAGTTTAGGGCCCCTAATACATCACAAAAAATAGTAATGTGTTCTATTGTTTTAATTAATGTTGTAAGCCTGGTTTAAAATACCAAATACTGAGAAATCATTTATTCTGTACTATTTATTATTACTTACAGTTCTATGCAGAAAGCGAACAGGTGTCTCCATGACTACAATTGCTTTCCAAAAATGCAAATATTTCATGCACATGGCTCACTTGTTTTGTTATCCCTACATTTTATGTTCTAGCAGACAGTTAGACACATAATTAAAATCAGTGTTTCTACCCTGCTGAAAATATTTCAGGCTCTCAGCTACACCCATCAAAAAAAACAAAAAAAATTGGCGTTTTTTAAAACCTACAGTATGTTAGCAACCTACAATAAAACAAAAACTTTAACAACAAATCTTGGCAATCACAGTTTTATGTTATCATTATAATGATTATTATTTATACACAGGGCTGGATTAACGTAGGGGCTGATGGAGCTGCAGCTCAAGGCCCCTACCTGAAAATAGGGTTAGTCAGGGCCGGACTGACTGGGCCTATGCGTGGCTGATGTGGCCAACAGGCAGGCTGGACATTCAAAGCTGCCACCCGGCCGCGAAGTTCAAAGCAGCCGTTGTGCGGCTGTAAGACCGTACCGCCAGCAGCTTTAACTCCAGCGGAGGCATCTAACAGCCGCACGATGGCTGCTTTGACCTATGCACAACGGGGGCAAAACACAAGGTTGTGGGGGGGCATATTATTAGTAAAGGGGGCCTTTCTGGGGCATCAATACACAAGGGGCAAAAAATACAAAAGAGTCAGTTAATGACAAAGCAGTGTAGAAAATAATTTTTTTATGCCTGGTGTGTGTTTGGGTGTCAGTGTGGCAGAGCCTGTCCTGGTGTGTTTGGATGTCGATGTGGCAGAGCTTGTCCTGGTGTGTGTGTTTGTGTGTGCTTGGGTGTCGGTGTGGCAGAGCCTGTCCTGATGTGTGTGTGTTTGGGTGTCAGTGTGGCAGAGCCTGTCCTGATGTGTGTGTGTGTGTGTGTGTGTGTGTGTGTTTGGGTGTTGGTGGGGCAGAGCCTGTCCTGGTGTGTGTATGTTTGGGCGTCTGTGTGGCAGAGCCTGTCCTGGTGTGTGTTTGGGTGTCGATGTGGCAAAGCCTGTCCTGGTGTTTGGTTGTTGGTGTGGCAGAGCCTTTTCTGATGTGTGTTTTTGGTGTTGGTGTGGCAGAGCCTGTCCTGTAGTGTGTGTGTTTTTTTCAGGATTTTTTTTCCAGTTTTAGAAACACACACTCAGTAAAGTGATTACTCACTTAATTTTAAATTTACTGTAAGTAATCTAAAAATTATAACATTTAATCTCACTGATTTAAGAAATTGTCAAGAAGGTCCAACATAGTTCGCAGCAAGGCAGTCCAAGGTGACCCTGTATAATAGATAAACAATACATTTCATTTAATCTAATGTTCATGGTTTTTTTTTGAAAGAGACAATAGATTTTTCAATTTTGTAGACAATAATCTACCTACTCATAGAAGACATTTCTCTGTTTATATTTTCCAGTAATTTCTATTTATATATTTAATACGAAGCTTTACCAAGGATCCAATAGGGTTTGATGAAGAAATTAATAGAATAATTAAATTATGAATGTTGCATGTTATTAACCATGCTGATTATAAATTGATGTAAAAGAAACATTTTTCAATTAACCACATCACTGAACATTACAATATAAAAAATTGTCGATAATTACATATATTTACAAAATCTGATGTCATTAGTAGACAGAAATACTTTTACAATATGCTCTAAAGTTATAAATATAGAAATAGTGACTGCATTAGCATTTTTGTAACCTTTCTGAAACTGCTTACAGCATTATACTATAAATATAATCCCCGCATTCTAATGCATATGTAGTCTAAGCCTCGGAAAATGAGCAATAAAAGTTGGTGATAACAAAATGTAATCCGGTATTTATAAAGGCCTCTTTTTAGGATATACTGCTTGCTTTAAAAAGTTTGGATTTCTGTTAGCAGGAGAAAAAAAAACTTGTCCGCATTTTCTCTTATAATATTGTATATATACTTGAGCAAGTAATGATTACTGAGCATGGGTCTTGAGAAATAATTCAAACCAGTATAATTTGCAAAAAAAAAAATTTCAATGTGCAAATAATGCTACCAAATATTGGTACATATTTCAAAATCCAGCTACTGTTGTTTTCTATCTTCTATTAACGGTTGAGAACACACTTCTCTTTGTGTCTCTTTGACCACAGGAGCTTCCAAGGGCAGACTCCTGAGAGAATGGCTTTGCAAGAATACAGAAGAAGCCACGCACAAGGACAGGGCTAGCTCTGTGATGGAAGTGGTTAGATGTGCAAAGAGCAAGAGGCAAGAGGAAGTGGGCTTTTCTAAATGCTGCTCTCCTGCCTCAACACAGAAGAAACTGGGCCTGGACGCCCAGGGAAGCGACACTTCACCTGGAGACCCTGGGTCAAATCCAGAGATCTCTTAATTATGATGGTTAGTTACCATTTTCCTATCAAGAACTTTAAAAGCTGAATATGGGTGTTTTTTTTTTTTAATTAAAAACAATAAATGATTACTGCAGTTTAAGAATAAGTGTAGCTAACTGATATAATTACATATCTTGCAATGACTTTTTGCATATGACATGACATAACGTTAGTAGATCAATATTTATATACTAAGTTGTAAGAAATCTAAGAAACATATGTAATGGGGAGTAACTAAAATAAATCATGAAAATTAATCTTCATTAGCTTTAGTTAAATAATTAAATATTTTAATTGTTTAGGTTTTTATTTAATGGAGCACGAAATACTGACATAATTATTTTAAACGTCGTGCTCTTATTTAAACTTTTTACATTTCAATCACTTCAATAGAAGGGACTGAAAATAGATTATATTTCTACATTATTTTGAGTTGAAACCGAAACCGTGATATGGCATTTACTAACATTTTGGTAAAAGTTGCCACACAAAGCCAAAAGAGGTTAAGGTTAGAGGTTACATTTAATGGTACAAAACCACTCAGAACTGCTTCAACTTGAAAAGAAAACTAGTTGAAAGATGGATTGTAGTGGATTTCTAATAATGGAAAACTCTCTATCTGGATGCATGCCAAGAAGAAAGAGCTTCATTTTTTTTCTTTTGTCAGGAGGAGTAGAAAGGGTAGTTAACTTAATGTGCTAAAAAAAATCTTCAACAACAGTGTTTACTTGTGACATGTGATTTTCTTTTCTAAATCATCAAATTGCTGTTAAAAGGATCATTGTTCTCTTATATCTTTAAGGACAAACAATTAGGCTATTTACATTCCCAAATGTATGACAAATCTGCTTTAAGCTTTAACATACCTGTCATTTAATTATTTCTATAACTCTGCAGGTTTATCCTATGACAAGTTATTAACAAGTGGTCCAGGTAAAAATACTTCTGAAAAGTGTTGACACAAGTAGCATTTCACACACATACTGCTAGAAGTCCAGAGTTCAGAATAGTAGGTGTGCAGGGCTGGCCCTGCCATGGAGCAGAGTAGGGCAATTGTCCCAGGCGGCCCCAAGTGCCTTTTTTTGAAGCAGAGGAGAGAGAGGAGCGCCAAGTGGTTTTTCAATGCTGAGCGCCGGAATATGACGTGGCAGAGCAAGGAGACTCACTGCAGGACTGCTGGAAGGTAAGTGAAGTACAAAGGGGGGAGGTAGGGTAGATAATGAAAAGGTAGGAAAAGGAAGGTTAGATAATGAGCAGTGGCGTCGGCAGGGGGGGGGCTTATTTCAAACTAAGCCCCAGGCGGCACTATGTCTTGGGTCGGCCCTGTAGGTGAGACTGGTAAAAATAAAATATTCTGTTATATTTTTATAGACAGCCCTGGAAACATATAGGCAAAAGGGAAGCATGACTAGGATAGACAGTGCTAACACAAAGAGTTAACAATATTGGTTACTGTGCGCTAGAGAAAGTTTGCCCGGTCATCTATATGTCACTGGATCTGAGGAGGGGTATATCTGCTCTGGAGGGGTCTGATGAGTAAGTTCCTTTGCTGAAGATAATACAGAACAATTATATAATTGGCAGGTTGGTTGTTTGTCACAACAGTCGAGTGGATAATGGTTGAGATCTGGACTGATTTTAAGACATGGTGTTGAGTTTAGGGTGATGCCATTATAACAGCTAACAAGCAGGTGAAGATAATCGGTTGGTCTGGTAATGATGGTCCCTCTGAACAGGTGACCATTGGAGATATTAGCGAGTGGTTCTATCAGTGTCCAGAATTCAGTGGTTAAATGGTTAATACAAAGCCAGTGATAATTATGGTATGATCTCTGTTTACGATTATGCAAATAATGTTTGTTTGTGTTTATCCACTCATATTACCTAAGGTTATCTTGTTTCATTTCTGTTTAATAAAAGCTGTGGCCTTCTTAATCCAAATATCTTGCGTTGTGTGTTTATTCGCGGTGGCAGGACGTGGGAGAAGAACTCGGCTATGCCTCAGTCATGTTACAGACTGAAGAGTGAGAAATAAGTCTCATGAATTATTTATGAAAAACTTATGTTGATGAAATTTCTTAAGTATGTAAAGCTTATATTTGGAAGCACCGGATAAAACTCCTGGTCTATGAAAAGCAAACACAGTATTTGTAATCCTATATCAAGCTTATCATCAGCAAATACACATTCCATTTCCATATGTTTACTTATAACACAGGTAAATACTAACACTATATCCACATCCAAGACAGTATTGTGATTTATAAGAACCCTAAGAAGTTGTTCCAGCTGGTATCACTAGATTTAGTCATAACGTGCGACATTGGGGAATTTCTTGCACATGTCTCCACTTATCATACGCACTAACAAAAATGAAACCATGCATTGGCATTTTAATCTTGTAGATGACGCTTAAGAGGCATCTAATCGCAAAGACAACAATTTATATTCTGAAATTCTGGAATTTTGGCAAAGAGATATCAGTAATTTTCCCACAATACATTAATGTGCAGCGTCCTACTTTTCGTTTTCTTATTGTTTTCTACATATTAATATTATTATTATTATTATTATTATTTTATTTTGCTCATGTTTTTTATATACAAATCTTTTACTTCTTTTTTTGGATATAGGCATATAGAGATCTTACCTGGTACTTTTCTTAAATCAAAATACATATATAGAATAAGAAGGTTAAGTTTAGCTTTAAAATGTATTTCTATAGACTCAAATGGAATTTGTTACTTCTCAAAATCCTACATTTTACATCACAGTCCAGAGCATTGAATAACCCTATGTAAAAGTGTTTACAGATTAAAATATTATTATTTTTTAATAATATTAAAAAAGTATCTTATGTGCATATTGTGAAGCCAGGTCCTTTTTCAGGATCTCCATGATAATATTCCTCCTCTTCTTCATGAAATTTGTGTGTATGGAGGGGTAACTTAGTTAGCATGTCTGATTAATTTTATATGCTATGTATGATATATTTAATATGCATAATGAACATTTAGTCTGCGGACTTGATGCTCATAAAATCTGGTTGGGTCATTCATTGAGCACTTGGCTTTAGGTGAGAGTCAACCATTGGACTGTCCCCATACCTCAAAGTATGATATAAGTTATATAAGGTTGGGGACATATATATATATATATATATATATATATACAGTATAGTATTGTTATCTGTTGGTAAATGAAAGCTGATGATCATGCAAGGTATAGTTCACTAATAACTAGAAAGCTTTCTGTAATTGTAGATTTTTATTTTATAACGTTAGTAAAAAGATCTCTAAGAAGCAGGACTTATGTCTTTTTTTGAAATGACAATCACATGAAAATAGAAAACTTTTCAGTTGATATGATTAAAATAATGGGCCCCTAGCCTCTTGCTTTAATGAACAATCTATTTAATTCTTTTTTTGTAATTGCGTGCTAAACATATGACAGCGCTTTGTCTTCATTTGTGTCACTTTTAGTAATGATCTGTCATTTATCGAGTTCCATTATGGCAAAATGATTGTGCTCTTTCACTTGTGTAATTAGCTTTAAGACTATTAATTCTGAATACATATTCAAAAGTTCAATATTATGTTTTTTTGTTACTTTATGCCAAATCAAATAATAGATAATGTTAATATGTAAACATAAGAAATGGATGATTATTGTAGAGCAGCTGAATTAAACATGTAACATGCAAAAATGATTACAGTTGATATCAGTATTTTTCAGGCATGGTCCATTATACTTTATATTATGTGTTAATTCACAGCTTCAAAAATTAACCATAATATCAAATTTAGACATAGAACTCACAGTAGTAAAAAAACATAATTCCATCTCAACAGCTTCATTGTCACCTCCCCAAAAATGAAATTACATATAAGTTCTCTTTTGTGGTCTCCTTTAAAATATAAATATTCTAATATTCAAACAAAAGGTTAATAAGGTTGTAAAAGATTCAAAGTATGAATTGTTACAAAAAAACATTGTCTGATTCACATCCTTACACAAATCCATCCATTCATTAAGCCATTACTATTATTTTTTTTTACCCATCTTTTACTGCTATCAAGCATGATAGCCTTACTTTACTAAACTATTGCCATAGAGCTGAACCTCAGCTCATTCCTACAGATAATCTTTTCCACTTTTATTGTCAATCAGCCAGTGGTTTTAGTCCCAAGGAAACCCATTGGCTTTATTCCCTTTCTCCTTTCTACTGGTAGAGAGCAGACCATCCATCCATCCATAGAAAAAAACCTTGCTTCTTGACTGCTTGTCTTCTTGCCGCCTCTCTCCCAAACTGCCGTCATATATTGCCATTGCCAATGACAACGAGTCTGTTAAGGAGGTCTATTTCTGGCTTGTTTTATAAAAAAATAATGTGGAATAAACTAATATGGAACTTACATTTTCTCGCCTTTAATATTTTATTAATTATAGTGTTTAGAGCTAGTAAAAAAAATATTACACTTTTCTATTTGTTGCAATTCCCTGTTGATGATTACTCCAAAATGACTATAAAAGCGCTAAAATGGTTTACTCTTTTCTTTTTAAAGAACTTTCGTGTTCTTGAACAGCGGATTAAATTATTTAGACCATATAGTATAACCGCCCTTAATAAAATGTTTTATTGAGATAAAATATTATTTTTAATGTAGCAATGTTCATGATGTTAGTTGTGCAACATATAAAACTATCTAATATTATTAATATATATTTTAATGCTAATGCTATTTGGGGAGATCTGGGGGTCTTTGCGTTGAGGAAGAACCTGCCCCAAGAGTTGTTTTACTTTGATTAAATGACTGCTTTAAATTTTTAATTTGCACTTTCCAGAAAGTTAGCTATATAAAATTAATGAGCAAGTTGACATCAATAATGATTTAATGCATTCGGTATGTTTGTATTTACTCAATAATGGATTTTACGTCAAATGTGTCTTCCGCGTGCTCTGCTGAATTTAACATTTTTAGGACTAAATTAAATGTTATAAATGTATTTAAATGTCTATCAATTGTTCGATTACTGGTATTTCAAATGCTTTAACTTTCTACCATAAATTTCGTTCAGGGTTGTGAACATTAAAAAGGTATTGTAGAACTGCTTACAGAACAAGAAGGTAGTCTAGTAGAGGGAGAACATCTATCCACAAAGCACGCAAAAAAGAGAGAAATAGCAGTACGCGTACCTTTACACTGGTTCATTAAACTCAACCTGAAAAGCTAAACTGATCTATTCCATTGCAGCTGTTATAACTTCACATTAAAGAAATGGCACCCATGCTTCTGAGTACTGCTACGGGCAGATGTTTCATCGGATAGACAGCAGTGTCTTATGGGCAGCCTGGGGCGTTAAAGCTGGTGATCACTTAGTATAAAACATGGACTGTGCAAATGGTAAGTAAGTGGTTCACACAATGTATTTAAAACGAAGAATTTAAAATCCCAAGCCTTGGCTCTCTGGCAGATGAATAGTGGCTCGGTGTCTAAACAAATCAAATGATTGTTGGCAAAACGTCAGAATAGTTTTCTTCTTGATTTTTTTTCCCCCTGCCTATCAATTTTATTTCTCATTAAAATGTTATAGTCTACACAAAGAAATGTAACATAAAAAATAATCAATAGTGCACAGGTGCTTTTAACTATAATCAAATGCAGGTGCAGATAGTCTTCGTTTGCTTTTATGGATAGAGATGTGAATGTAAATTAATGGCATAAAGAACAGCCCCGGAGAGAAAACATTGGACGCCAGGCAGCCCACCCTTTGTATCTATGCAAATAGGGCATTAAGGGGCTGTGTAAGGTGGGTGCCCCTTGGAGGGGCAGGATGCAGGGGACCAGAAGGCACCCTCCCCATTATTTAGTGTTGTTCTATGTTTGGTGTGGTTGGTCTCTGGCATGGGTTTTCCACCCATAGAGGTGATTGGACTTGTGGTGCACAACCCTCCAGGTTATGTGCAGGACGCTTCTGGGGATGGTGCCCTTAAGATTTTGTTTGGTGGATAGGGGACGGCAGGAGCACGACAGGGATGAAATTGATATGCCTATGCCATGCTGTGGTGGTGTTACAGTTAAATGGGTTGTATGGTTGGTAAATACATGGGTTGGCTCAGCTCCAGCTCGTGTAATGGTTGGTTAAAAATGAATATGTTTTAGTAATTTTGCATACATTTGCACAATAAGGTTAACTGTTTTTTAGATCTGTCCTAGAGCTACAGCTATGTTGTTGAAGATCCTCGCTGCAGAGAATGGAGAAAGCTGCCCCCTAGAGGTCGCCAGGAGACATTGCTACAGATGAAGTTAAATGTAGTGCACGGGTGCAGCAAGGGCAGAAGAGACACACTGGCATAGAGCAGAAGAACCAGAACCCAATGGCGGTCAGGACCCTCCTATCCATCTAATTAGGATATTGCTTAATGAATATACATGAGCATCTTCCGATGCTAGCAGGGGCGCCCCTGTCTGTAGAAAGGGTTGCTGGCTTAAGCTCTACTTCAGTCAGGTGGCTTCTTGTGATTTACTGTGGACCCATTGTGGTCTTAATAATATTGACTGTGCCTCCAAAGGTTTCAGTGGATTGGTTTAGGCTTTTTTTTCATGCATTTATGGGGGTTTGACTTACTTAAGAGTAGTTTCCTTTTTTTTCTCCGCTTTTTTATACAATTGTTTTACTTTTTCTTGCCACATGCATTAGTATGCATGTCTCTGTTGTGAGATTGGGTACACTGCACGTAAAAATAAAGTTGATCTTGAATTGTTGCAACAAACACTTGAAGGTAACCTTTTTTGGGTAGGGGTCCTGACAGACATTCACGATATCTGGGGTCACAGTATCTGAAGCATAACGCCACTTGTTCTGTATAATATGTTTTCATCTTCTTCTTTGCCAAATAGGAAATCAAAACAATGATGTACATTACTACCAAGCGTATGTGATGATGATTATTATGTATTGTTTAATATGGCACCATCATATTCTGTAGCACTGTACAATGGTTCGTAATGATTGTATTATATCACTCAATAATTGCTTTATGGCCATTTTTACAACTCATTTCTCTTCAGCCTACATATATATGTATGTTCCAATAGCTAAATGAAAATCTAATTAAACAAACATAAGCACATATTTTTGCCATGCAAATATTAATGCATATTACAAAGATACAATTTCAGGTTTCAGTAGCATGTTTTATTTTTTATTTACATGTCTGATTTCGTGGGTTTTACTGGTTTGTTGCAGAAGTATTGCAGAAGTTTAAAATCCCATTACCAATTAAATTGTTTGATCAGAAATATGTTTTTATGATAATATTTATGGAGCAGTTAATCAAAAACCCAATTTTCCACTATGTACCTGATGTTTTCCTCACCCTGATTGGGTGTTCATTATATATAATCAAATATTGGTGTAATTTACTTTGACATTTTTACAAAAGCCATATTCTGTGGGAAATATGAAATATGTGTCCTAATTTCTGCTTTCATGATGGTTTGGTATAACGAAAGGTTAAAATTAATATACAGTTGTAAAGTATGTTTTAACCCATTTCATGTATTTTTTATAATTGTCAGGTAGAAAGACATGTACAATTGTTCTGAAATATTCAAAATAATAAAAAAATAAACCTAATAAATTAAAATGTTAAATTAAAAGTATGGAAAAGAACAATTTACTAACCACTGTCCGATACCTTATCAATATGTAGTAAAATTAAGTTGAGTGTAAACTACTAATTAAAAAAATATATAAATTTAATAAAAACCTACAAAAATGAGTACAAAATAAAAATATAAACATATTTATTTAAGGGAACAGTACGTATCATCATGGAAATAATAATCAGGTATATTTTGTGTTTGTGTTAGTAATCAAAGTATATGTAATGTTTCAGACACGTGTGAAGTTTTTAATCCAGAAATTATGTAAGGTTATGCTAATAAAAATCTGATTTTTTATTTGTTTGTTCTGGCAGATACTAAAAATAAGACAGTCATTTCCAAAATGGGTTTTACAAAACAAACATCCCCTTATAGATTCAACTCTTTCCATATGGAAAAAGTGGTTTGATGTGTTCACCAATGCACTAAATGAAACAAATGCTATAAAAAACAAGGTCAACAATTTTTGTTTTTAAAAAAATGTACCAGTTATTGCTGAAAATATGTTAGTGAAGTGTTTAACTACAGAGTTTTGACTTTTTTTGCAACTCTGTTATTCTGACATGTATGACTCTCAATACGCTAATATATTCACCTCCAAAATAGATACCTGTAAGGTAGAAATAACCAAAGCGATTCTTGCTTTTAAGATTAGTTTTTTCCAAGAAAATTGCTGAAATAAATCTATTGATGCAAATTAACTTTGATTGCAGAAAATTGCCCTACAGAAAACTGGCAAAAGTACAATGCAATTATCAAGAATTATTTGTTCACATAGTGGTGACTGTGTATATTTTGCATTTTTGATCCCACCTCTTTACTGCAAATTGAATATTTATAAAGGAACATTTTCAACGATGCGGGAATAGCAAAAGTCTGACCAAATTGTGTTAATTTGTATGTATAGATGATTTCTAGTCCATAACTGTTAAAAAGGTATTTCTATGATATAGTCCATCTAATGCATGTAATCTGGTTTTCAGTACGGTATAGATTGGCAGAGGGATCTATGGCTACCCTGGAAGGACAACTTAGTTTATATTCATTTAATTTGCCTATAAGATGTGATGTCATCTAATCTATTTTGTAATTTGTGCAACTGGACCTTAGATCACAAGAATCAGTTATTACATTTAAGGTCAGGACATATTATGTCATTATAAAAATAAAAGTTAACTGGATATTAGATCTTGTGTGGTTACATTTCATACTAAATTTATTTTGGGCTGCTATAGGTCAAGATTGCAAAATCTGTTTAGATGATGTAATGCACAATAAATATGTCTCACCCTGTGAAACATTCAAATAACAGTTTAGTCCCCAAAATTATTTTTTGACTTATAAATACATATTGGAGTAAATTTTGCATGGACACCAATAAATTTTACTGCATTTGCATTGGTGCATTCATTCTTTCTGGACTTTCTTTAGTTACTGTCTCATTCTCTCGCTCCCTTATGGCAACCTCTACTGAAAGCAGGAAGCGTACATTAGTATGAAATGAATAGTAGCAGTAGTAGGAATGTCCATTCTAAGACTCAGCTTGGATGCAGAAAAATAATGCACTTTGTAGGCATTCTTTCGTAGGCATCTGAAAATGTTGTGCATTATGAAAGAACAACACTTCAGCTTGTAAAGCAAGTTTCCATTAAGCAGAATAACTTCTGAACAAAGAATGCTTTATGTCCGAATAATGGACATTTGAAGAAGAAATACACTGAAATAAGTTATCTTGATAGTGACCAAATGTAGAAAACAAATAAATTTATTATAGCCAAAAAAAACCCATAAAACAATCTAGTGTCACGTGTCAAAAGTAGCCACTATCTTACAAAGCATTTCATCATACACCCATGTTTTTCATTTAATTATTGCTAAAAACCTATTAACAAATCTATTTTCATCTGAATTTATTTTGGAGACTAATTTACAAACATTCATAATTTAGTGAAAATGAAGGAAAAATAGAAAACAAACCCAAAACAATACAAATACCATGCTTTAGAAACGTAGCACATCTTCATGCTTTTTGGACTCAAAAGAAACTGAAGATGCCTGCAAACTTTAAAGTTTTTTTTTAACAATTCCTTTTACAGTGACTTTTCCGTAATATTCTCATTTCCATTGTTATTTCTTTGTTCATTTGTTGTCTTTATATCTTCAGGTTTTATCCACGGTGGCCCATGAAGTTGCTGCCAAGATAAATAAAGAATAGTAAACATCCCCTGCATTCTCCCTTAGCAAAGATGGTTTCATATTTTCTTTTGAAATCAATATATATATATTGATACCACTATATCACCGCAGCTCTTACAAGGAATATATGTTTGCTCTAAGTTTTAGTAATTAATTTAAGCATGGCTTCTGTATCCAATGGACAATAAGATCAACATATAGAGACCAGCATCAGCAGGGAATCACCACGTTAGCCCAAGTATTTAACTAGCCCAATTTATTGTACAAAACTCAATATATCGCCCCAATTGTATAGGTTATGCAAACAATGATAACGGTGCAATACAGGGTAATTTAGCTCAGTTAAGTTTTTTACAATGCTACAAGGCTATCATAAGGCTTGACATGGAGACTATGGGGCAAATCTCATAAAATAATTCTGGAGCTAGTTTGTGGCTAACAATGTACCTCTCCTCTAATACTTCAATACAAATTGAAATGAGAAACAAAATATTGATTGAACTTAAGATGATTAACACATCTGTTATACCAAAATGTGAATTGCACCAAAAAAAATAAATTCAATGACCTTTGACTCCTACTCCATCAAGAAATGTAATCTTCTAAAATTTCCCCCCGGTCACAAGTGTCTTCTGTCTAGATTTGGTGCATTATTAGTAATGTTCTTGTCATATAACTACAGATTTATTCAGGATGCCAGAGTAAAAAATACAAATGAAAGTCATAATATGAAATACTCTATTCAGTCGTCAGTGGAATAATAATTCAGCATGTTGTATGCACGCTGGAACAGGGAATGTCAAGATATTTGGTTTAGCTATATTTAAAGGAAATGTGGTTTTTACAAGTTAAGTTTAATTTTACATTTTCTGTTTACACCTGCTTTATGTTTACCAGATGGTATTTACTAGACTTGTGCAAACCAAATTTGCCAATGTCGTCAATTCGTACAAATGCCAAAAAACGAGGCGAGACCCCCAATGTAACAAAAGAAAATTCAAAGCTCCTTGCTCTGTTTTTGTTTGTTTCGTTTGGGGTCCCTCTTTGTTTTTGGACATTCGTATGAACTGGTGAAATTGGCAAATTGTTTTTTTTCACTCACACTACTATCACATTCTCACCCACTGTATCTCACATTCTCATTCACGTTGTCAGAAACTGAGTCCATACAAACAACTGTAATGACCCAGAGCGCCCAAAGATGGAGTTCAGGAGTTATTGCACAGTAGCAGAGTTGGGCAGGGCCTGGTGCAGGGCGACTGCACTATCCCAGGTGGGTATCTAGGGTTGCGCAGCCACATACCAGCACCCTGACATAGCAGCGGATGTTGTCCAGAACAGAGCAGAACTTGGAGATATCCTGCAGGCACTCTGGAGCAGGCATGAGACATAGCACTATAATCATGTGCATGATGCTGCAGGCTGGGAGTAGGAAAGCAAGCAAGGGGGACAGAGCAAGGAGCACAACAGACAAGGCATACATAAATACAGGACTAGCCTAGGACTATGTGATAATAATTGGAGATTCCGTCACATCTTATGGCCATAGTACGCTTAGCCCCCCACTACGCCAAAGTACTCCAATTTTTGGTGCATCCTAACGCTAAGCCCTGCCCACAGAGGTACTAAACAAACTAAACATGAAATCTAAACACATATCAGAGAGACATACCTTTAGACTGCTGACTGAGACAAACAGAACACACGGGTGGGGCACACCTTATAATGGAAACAGAGCTGAAGCAAAGAGCAAGACTGGAATCAAGGAATCAGAGGTTCTGGACAGAAGATACGGAAATCCAGAAATGGACCACATTAAGACAGGGAAACAAAAGACATGCAGCTCCGCAGCCTGGATAGGGCCTGACACACATTCTCTTACATTCCTATTCACTCTGTATCATGCGATTTCTGGATGTCTCCTTGCCTTGCAGTTCCACTTCTTCTTTTGCATCTTCTTGTTCTTCTGTCTTTTTTCTTCATCTGCTTGTCTCTGGACATGGCCTCCTGGTGAACTTCCACAAAATGGTGGTGCCTCCAGGCACACACTCTCACCCGATTGGAGGAACTGGGCAGAGGGTATGACCGATGGCTCCACAATTTTACGGAAGTTCACCGGGAGGCCAAAATAATTAAGACAAATGGACCAAAAGGGAAAGTAAAAAAAAAATTCTAAATTGTTTTGGTCTATTTGCACAAGTCTAGTATTTACTAACATGATTATAAGCCCTTATTGGTGGATCCTAAACTTTTTGTGTTATGAAGTTGTTTTATAAAAAATGCAGAAAACAGGAAGAAAGATATATTTAATGGATACCCAGTTGGCCTCAGAATACAAATCACAAAGGAACCAATGGTACATTTACCATGTACCATCTTCATTGATAATATTTATGGGACGAAATAAACATCTATCCACATAAGCAAAGATACTGCACCAGATACAACATAGCATTTAAAATTAGAATACCTGGAACTTCCCATGGTAGTCTACTCAAAGCACTTCTGGAGAAGTGGCTTCATGACAAAATGCCACTACCATCCCGGGAGAAAGAGAAAATGTTGAACCTGGAAAGTTCCCCAGTATAGACATAAGCAAGACTATCATGCATAAGATACCTGGACACTTGGTTCCAATTTCACATTCTGATTTACCGTTGAGTTGTTGTGATGTATCCTACATATTTCTCCAGCCTAAAAAGGGATATAAAGATATTAGTAAAGTGTTAGCAAATAACTAAATGCACACTAAGCTCAAACCTCAAACACCAAACAGAATTTGTAAGTAGAACATCATTCCAGAAGAAGACTAATACAGCATGATAATTAAAAATGCATTACGTAGATAAGAGGCAAAAGTGGCATTTAAAACCTGAACGGACAATTCCTAGTTCATAGATACCAAGCAGATGTATGAGTTACGAATGTTCTATTTCTGCTATAGTTTAAAGACATAGTTCACTTTTCAAATATCAAGTTTTTTCACCTTTGGATTCAATCTGATTGGAAAGATTGAATGAGTAAACATTAAAACATTCTCGTGTAGGAGAGCAGAAACTTCATAATTTCTTTGGTTCCCATTGTAATTAATGTGGTTGCATTTAAAAGTGCAGTTTTTATGTGATGTTTCATAAAAAAAAGAACATGTCTAGTTTTTGCAAAATAGAATATTTTCAGGAAGCTGCATATTAACAATTTGTATGTGTTCTATCTCTGTCTTGTAGATTGGGTTACGATAACAAGCGTTCCTAATCAAGCCATCTGAATGACCAACAACCTCTACAGATCATCCTCGATCAACTCAAGAGCAAGGCCTTTTTCTCCTTTTACTGACTCTATTGTAAAAATATTTATTTTCAATTTTCAATCTATAGATTAAAAGACATATGGCTACTGCCATGGAATACTGATTTTCATGAGCCAGAAAACAGTTTTTTCCATAATTATACTTTAAGTTTAAGATGTATAGATCCATCTATGCGCGGCCATTTTGATTTATAGCTTTCAACTTTTTAAGAAGTACAAACAATATGCATATTTTTAATTATTTATTAAATTATTTATAAAAAAACCCAAAATATTTGTGAGGGACACATTTAGGTGCAGGGTTTACTTAAATTCCAGCCAGTGGTGCAATGTTGTATCACGTATTAATGACTTTTCCTTATCAGTAAATAAAAATATTCTTGCCCATTTGGATGAAGGACTATCCATGATAAAAAGTAGAATATATATTTGTTTTAGCCGTTGACATGTCATATCTGATAACAAAGCAGATTAATATACATGTATATTTCATCTAATGGGAAGGCCATTTGCCTATTGTGGCATGTCACTCACTTAAATGTCTTTTCCACATGGTAAACCACATTTGCAATTTATTTTTATCTTTATAAATATGCTTCTGTTTATTACATGCAGTAAATCTCACTTAGGGTTTGAAAACTGCAGCTACTCTGACAAATATGGATGATAGCGGAGTATAAACTATTACTATTTTGTTTTGCCTGTTCAATTTTATGTTGATGTTTGATAAATGTGTTTAAAAGTACATTACAGAAATAAACTACTATTTGAAAGGATTGCTTTTATTATTAATGTAACAATTAGATAATCAGTAGATTTTCTTTAAGAAGTAAAATTATTGCCAATGACAGTTGATCCAGATAAAGACCGCTTGTCTATGTAACGATATTATGTACTGTACATGCAAACCCAGAAGCACCTCTTCTTTATTTCATTTTATATGCCCATATTTCATTTTTGGATTGTCTCACAGTGCAATTATGCCCCCAGTGGCCAGGTAGAAGCATTACACTTTATTATGCACTTTACGTGCACAAATCAGCAAAATGCATAATACAACTTGCTACTTTAAGCTATCTGAGTTTGCAGATTTGCTTCAGAGAAAAGGTTGCTCGATTGTTGCTATTGTGCCACTGGCTCATTACATGATGACACGAAGACCATATGTAGGTCTCATTACTCATCGCATTTAGTGCATGTTGCCTTTTATACATAAATCCATTTGTTTATATAACAACATGTATGAACTCTTTCAATAAACCATATAAACTGTTCTGTGTTTTATAATAATTCTGCTTTTTTTGTTAACATCTTGAGCTGGAAATCTTTAAATGACTGGATAAGACCATTTACAAAGACAGTTGAAAACTTGTGATCATTGAGCGTCACAAAGTGTGTTCCACTTTATTATTTAATATTTTAATATGCCCCTCACCATCCCTCATAATTGAGGTTTGAGCTTTGGTCCTAAAGCACTCTAATACTAAAGGTTTTCACAATGGCATTGCATATGGCAAGTTTGTTCTTTAATTAGCTCAGTTGGATCTGTTAGAAAGGCCAGGGCTTATTTTCTAGACGCAAAGATACCAGGTCAGCCATTTTGGACTGCCAGAGGGTGTTACATAGGCTTAGGTTTGCCCCATTGTGCACTAAGGTCAGATTCATGTAAATTTGTAGCTGGGTAGAGGTGATATACACAAAAAATGGCAATACAAGAAACTGTGATGTCAGCCTCTCATGTTCATATGGAAAATATATGAGACAAATTAAATATCATTGGGCAACATTAAGGAGGTACTAGAATTAGATCTATTAAGGGTTCTTCAGGACTATAGTCCAAGAATACAAAAAAAAAAACAGATACAATCATAAATTCACTTAGATAGTGCTTTCTCTAAACCATTTTTACTATTTTTATAAATGCAAATATACCCCATTAATCACATGTGCTTAATTCTGTATAAAGACATCACTATTCCTCCATGAATACTAAGTATTTGTTAGGTATTTAACTTTTCTCACATTCAGTTTCCGGTTTGCTTTCCGTTTTACTGTGACTATTTTTTCCGGAAATATCACCAACATCCATAAAAATATATCATAAATATAAATAAATATAACTAAATTCATTTTTAGAACATATTTGGTTGTAATATCATTACAAAATTGAAATACACAAGGGATCCAGAAGATGGCTAATGAAAACATAAATTTAAGCAATTTCCATGTTGCATTGGTCTGATTGGCACTGTAAGTTAATTATGAATTGAAATGCTTCTGTTGCTAAGAAACATTCTTGATGATTTGGTTGGCTGGTCAAAGTTTCAGGCTTTGTAATAAATTTACAAATCTTCAAGAATGAGCATTTTAACTAAAGCATGGGTGAACATGTCTTCCGAAAGCTATGCACATAGATTTCCAGTTTTTGGCTTTAATAATACAATGTAACACACCAAGTGATGGATTATCCTCAACGGACAAGCACCCAGAGGCCCTGAAACTTAGGAGTCATTGAAGCTCGAAGGAAATGGCATAATTTGATATCTAAAATTCTTAAATGTGGCCCAACTGTACACAGTCTAATGAGAGACAATACCAGTATGTGTCAATGGGCAGTACCATGCCAGTGGTAACTGGTACAAACGAAAAGTGAGGGTAAGGGGTGGCCTATAGAAAAAAAGGTCACACTGCAGCAGGGTTCAAAAACAGTACACAAAACCTGAGTCAAGATTACAGAGAAGAGGAATAAACCCAACGCAATGTTGACCTAACATAGAACACCGATATGTGTTATGTAAAAGTGGGAAATAAAAATACTTACTAAAAATGGGGGATGAATACACTTACTAGGCAGTAACAATGGAGATAATTGTGGCTCCAATAATACAGATGGCGAAACTAAAAGGCAGATAAGGAACACTAAGCAATAAAGTAGGTTCCGAAAATGATGATGTTTAATGTTGTAGTAGGAACAGTAATGCACGCTGGATGTACAAGCAGTGACTGAATCCAAATGCTGATAGAACAAAAGACAGGGCTATTCACGAAGTAGTCTAAGGGGAGTAGAGTCCACACCGCTAGAGATGAACTGGCATACAGACAGCGTCAAGCATATGCAATAGAAGATGCCGGTGAGTAGTGCTTTCAGATTAGATTTGGCACAGGCAGGCGGACACCTCTCTCTCTCTATGGAAGCCCAATAGGATCAGAAAGAATCAACCCGTTTTGTCCGGGAGACTTCTTCAGTGTTAACTGGTGCCTGAAGGGCACATCTGGACAGCCATGGACCCTATCTTACATGCTAGAAAACTAGCTGACCAACACTAGAGGGATTGTGAGATATTACAGTGCTTGAAATTGGCGCCAGCACTGAACACATTCTACACATAGGTATTAAAGTATGTTATGTGTGGTATTATGTTAAAAATGAATGTAAACATTATCCCTGGTCAATACTTAGGCTTTATAAAAAATGTATGCAGCAAAGCAATAACCATTTTGAAGGGGGTCCGTATCATATACTTCTTATATAAGCTTCCACGGGGAAAGCTATGACCAGGATATGATATATATAGAAAATAAACTGCTACATATACAGTATGAAAGCCGGTGTTACTTCTTTAGGCAGTGGCCGGTAAACTGCCAGTTACTAGTCATGGATGTCATGACCCTAAGAAAAAGATTTAATGTCCCTCAGGTTCTGGTATTCTATATGTCATCTGTTGAATCACAAGCTCATGGTGTTGTTCCTCAGTTCTTCTGTCATTCAATGACTTATACAGATAATCAAAAGCTATGAGTATTCACCTATCCTGTGTGTATTCTGTGAGTCATGAATTTGTACCGTCATGGTGTGATGTTTGCAGGGTCAATATTAAAGTTGTTATAATGAGTTTACATGGGCACTATCAATAACACCTATCACACAAGAGGTCATAAATCAGGAGGTCTATTTTTATTCGCAGTGACATAGGGTGAGTGAATTCCTTTATGAAAATTTACATTGGCGCCAAGTGTATACATGTGTCACGCGCGCCGCCGCGGCACTTACCTTTGGCGCTCACGTCGGCTCACCTGTTCCCGGCTCCTCCGTCGCTGCCGCCGACGCCGTGCACACGCGTCAGAGTCGCGGCTCTGCCTCCGCCACGATCCGACATCGGCAGGACAGTCCTGCCTCCACACCCTCGGCCGGGATCGCGCCTGCACGTCCTCTACGCAAACCACCGGGACCGCGGGTATGACGCGTCTGAGGTCTGCGTCGGCCGCGACGACGTCACGCGACGGACGCAACGTACGCTACGCACACAACGCCGCGGCCTGTATGTGAGTACCGTCTCCTATTTAAGCCCCATTTGTATCACAAATCTTTACCCGTTCAAAGTGTTATGCTTTTTGGGTGCGCTGTTAACTGCTATTTCTATATTGCCTTGTGTACTGACCTTTGCCTGTTATTTGACCACGATTCTGATCTGCCTGCCTACGACCCCGGACCTGTTTAACCGTTTTTGCATCTAATCTGCCTGCCTTGACCTCGGATACATTTGACCTCGCTGCCTGCCATTGCCCTTGATCACGGACCGTTTACTGGACTTCTCTATTTAGAGCATATATGCACAGTTGGATCCTCCTTTGCTACCTGACCCCGTGACAACATGTCAATGAACAGATTCTAAAAAAACAAATGTGGGGACATGGAAATAAAATATTTATACTAAAAAAAAACACTGAAAATAAATTTTCATTGGATCACAATTGTAGATGAAAAGACTGCATATGTTAAATGGGAAGAGAGTGAAATATGGGTGGAAAATGAGGAAGAGAAGGAATGAACTTGATGGACTTTGGTCTTTTTTCAACCTTATGAACTATGTTACTATGAGAAAAGGAAAGTAATATAAGAAACTGGAAAAAAGACATGTAGCATGTGTTACTAATCTATTTATTCCAATGGTGTCCTGACACAGACCAATAGACAGGAGGATATAGAGCGATGTGGATGAACAATCCTACCATATGAAAATAGAGTAGTAAACAGGTTGCTCTCCATGTGCTGTGGAACTATATTTCTCATGATGCCCGTCATTCTACCACAATGCATATCTATCCAATCATTGTAGAGCTGGTTTCCTGGCTAAACTCTATATAGATCAATTAATACCAACATTGCCATAGGTCTCTAGGCTTTGCACTGCGGAACACTCCAGTGCTTTTGAAGAATACACTTTTAACCATATTGCTTTTTGAAAAATGTTTGTTCTTTCACCTACACATTAGCGATGGGAATGTGCACATACATACTGTAGCTCATTTTGTAGAAGTATCCATTTTCTATCAAAGCAGAAATCCATTTAATCTTGATCAGCCTTGGTTTGTTCTGCTTTCTGTATTATTAAATATGGTCTACAACATGTGATATTATTTATGTCTCATACATGAAATCAAATCGTCCTGATGTACTGTGATTTTAGTTGACAACAAAGGAAAGTAATTTGGAGGTATTTATTTCTGAGGACTTGAAGGTAGATAGCTGGAGGCATTAGTATACAGAAGAGGCAACTCTCTGGTCATATTTCATCTAGAGTACTATGTACAGTTCTAGAGACCCCCATTTGTGGTATTCTGGAAGGACTTTAGAGAACAAAAAATTAGATCCCCTTTGTCAAAACAAGTGTTCTTCACTTCAGCAGACTTGAGAGATCAGTCTTCTAAGTCCCATCTTATTGCCAGAGACACACTAACAGCATCAGCACTTATCTACAGCATCAGCACGTATACACAGCCTATCAGCTGATATTCTACTTAGGAGTATCTTTAAAGACAAACCTTGTTTTCTGAAAATTCAAACAGGAGATATAAAAAGAACCTTTGTCTTTTCTTCATGAACCCAAAGTTATTTTAAGGGTTTACTCTTAAACTTCCTTTTTCTCAAGATCTTTATGACTATTCCTTGCCATTAAGTTGGCTCTCGTGTATGGTTAAGTTGCTGATTGTTGTTGATTGGCCCAGGCAACCTTTTTAATTTATATATATATTTTTTAATACTGCATTATAACATTCTAGGTTAACTGAACTAGGTTAAAAAATAAATACAATAAATACAATATATCATTATAGATATAACACACAATATCTCTTTAAAACATTTACCTAATACCAAAAGTATAAAATTTTATTTTCACTTTAAGAAATAAACGTTAGCTTTTTCCATTTCAGGCAGATGCGTGAGTAAATTCAAGTTACATGAGAGCAACGGGCTTTCAAATCCCCTCTATACATAAAACATTATTATTTTTTTTGTTTTATAGAGTAGTTTTATGACCAGCTCTAAATGTTAAATAATTTCCCTACACGTGTTCACACAATTTTTAAGCAACGGGAATTTTAAAGTATAATTTCTTCTACAAGATGCTGGTTTATAGAATCGAACATAGAATAACTTTACTGTCTACTAGAAATTAAAAAAGGGGAGATGGATACAACGAGTATTGCCATCAATCACCTAAAATATAATTATCATATTTATCAGTGCCATTCTAGAATTCCTTACAAATCATAAAGAGATGGAAGAACATACATATAATCCTATGTCTGCAAGAAATTTGGACAGATTTTCTTTAAACTAATCATCTCCTGATGGATTTAATTAAAGGTCAAACAATTTGGACCTTCTTTGAAAATGAATGCCATCATAGCTTACATCTACACAATGGCATTTAAAAACATTCCGCTGCTGCAAGCTATAGTTCAGAAATTCTACTTTACTGCAGAGTCCTTTCAACTTCCCCTGTCTATTCTTAAGGGTTTGTATGTACATGTTTATCTGATCCCTAACAGACAGATAAAACCATTTGCCATTCTTGTTTTTTTTTCTATGGATTTAGAATAATCGTGCCACGCTGCCTGAGCTATGACATTCCTTTATACAATCAAAATGTATGTTGTTACATGTAAGGTAATACAATTATCTGTTTTTGTTTATTTTTCTATTTTTTATAATATTTATTACATCAGTGATAAAATCAGTAATAGCAAAAAACAAAGTGGGATAAGGAAATCAGGTCTTTAAAATCCGCTTGAGATTTTTTCTAAATAGTTGTTTTTGACATTCAAATTTGATTAATGTTAAGCCATTACAACTGCGATTATAATAACATTTTTCAGTGTAATTGAGGATTATGCTGTAATATTTATTGCTTGTGAAGTGTCACTGGATTGTATAATTGTATAATTGACAGTCATAACTGATTCAAACAATAAACCAAAACAGCAACGTTTAAGGGCATGTACCCTAGAAAACATGGCTTAATCACATACCGTGAATTAATTCTCATGAGTTTACGCAGTGCTGGACTACAGATTGAAGTTGGCCCTGGAACTGAATTGACATATGTGTGGCAGCCTGCCAGATACACCCAAACCGTATGCTGCTCCTTTGCCCTTTTACAGCCTTACTGTGCATAACCTGCCAGCAGACCAGATCTGACAAGTGGTAGTAAAAGTAATTGTGTGGTGCCATCAGACACTGGTCCATGGGGTTTCCAGATGGCCAATTTGTATTACTGGCCAAATGGCATACTAATTGGGAACCTTGGTTATATTAAATATTTGGAGTCCATAGATGGGCCATGCACGTGTAAGCCTGGTTTTAGCCATCATTTCCAGCTTTTGCATAGACATGCCTACATGTTTTTTGCTTAAAATTGCCACATAGTCATCAGAGTGACTAGAAGTCATAGTATTGACTTTATTAAGGAAAGCTTTCTCAGCAGATGGTAGATGGTAGATGGTATATACTTGTATTGGTAGATGTCAATACAGTAAAGGAATTTACACATGTATGAGATAGGCATATGGCTCCTGAATCTAAGACGAGACCAACGACTGATTAAGGTCTGACTCTCCACATCAGGAAAAATGGGCAGACTAGACGGGCTTAATAGTTCTTATCTGCTGTCAAATTCTATGTTTCTATGTTTTTTATTATATCTAGATAACACGGAAAATAGGATATTTAGTCTGGCTATGTTTGTGTATACTTCTGAAAACATGTCCATCACCTACACAGAGGCAACAAAAATTAGACTCGAAGTTTATATAAATGGTGTTTGTATAAATTTCCCTCAGTAGAATGTTTAAATGCAGAAGTGGTTGCCAAGTCTTCATTATATTTGCTAATTTACTGGTTTTCTATCCCCAAAACGAATTATTTAGACATATGTAAAGATATTTACTCTGTCAAAACTGTTTTCATTTTGACACATCTAGCCCAATATTTTTTTCACATATATTGCATTCTGCATGCTACATACTGTATATATATACAAGTGCACAAAATATGCATCTAAAAGTGAAGGTAAAAAAAGAAATGTATAAAGTATAGGATTTAGGTTATAAGTAAATGATTAACTACAGCTTGATGATCCAGGAGTAAAAAAGGAAGTGTTCCCCTTTTTGGGGCACAATTTGAAATCACAATTGCCCTCTTTTGGATCAACAAAAAGTGTTGGGCTTGATGGACTTCTATCCTTTTTTGGCCAAAATTACTATTACAATGTAATGGGACTACACAACAAGCAGTTTTTGGATATCCCAGCTTGGCCTAGGGTATCTCCATTACAAGTTCATTAAACCACTTGTTTTCAGGATACACCTGGAGTCCTGGCCTGTTTGTGACCCTCGAGAACTGGAGTTGTGCAACCCTAGTGTAGACTCTGATAAACACCCATGACATTAAACTGTCAGCTAAAAAGTTTTATTAAACAAGCTAAGTGTATGTGAGCATTTTGTAAACTATGGCCAAATAAGTTATCCAAGCTATCAACATCCCCTTATCTTCAACATGTCTTTAAAATGGGTCCATGGACAAGGATCACTTCTTTTTTATATAATCTGGAATGGACATTACTAAATCTCTTGAGAAAAATATCGGGTCACAGAGTTCAGTCATGCTTTATATGTCATTGCTGAAAGAGATCCATAGTTCATCATCTGGAATATTGCTTTGCAAGAGAATGCTGTATCACAGCACAATAGGAAATCTACTTTCAGAAACACTATAAATGGCAAAATGATTTAGAAGCCTAAAAAAGATGTGAGTGTATTTTAACAAATATTAAAATATTAAATATATTTCAATCCATCTTGGAACACTTTCAGTTGGGAAATAATTTGAATTTACTTTAATAAAGCAATGCTCTGCTGGAAAGAAAAATGTTATGTAAAAACTTTTTTAAATAAACATAGACAAATACACCTTTATCAGTTTTGGTTTTTATGCTTACTTTGTGGGAGTCACAATTCTTGGGTTGCTGATGGGGTTCTTTCATTGTTAGCTCACTGTTAGTTGTGCTTACATTTAATGATATACTCCTTTGGTTCTGTAAGAAAAATAAAAAAAAACAGAAAAACTAAGCAGCTGTCAAAAACAAAGTATAGGATTACACACAGTAAGAGCTGGATTCGCCATATGTAAGAGTGTGTCAAAGGTAGCATTTGCCATATATGGTCATATTCTACTTAAAATATGAAGTAACAATATTAACAAGATGACAGAAGTAGAAGGAGCATAGACTATTTAACATATGTATTTTAATTGAAAGGGCTTCTAAACATTTACAGGACTTACATATTGTAAATGGTTTTTAGGACATATTCAAGCTATAGTAATGTGGATAAAGTGAAAAGAAGAAGGGGTATGAAGAATTTAATTAAATTTGTTTACACGGGTGATAGGAAGGTCAGGAATGAGACAAATAGAAGTGCAGCAGAGAGTTTTATAATATATCTAATCAGTAGACTGCTTAAAAATACGAATTTTAAAACATTTACATTCACATATGTAAGGTATTTATTCCATTTTATAATTATTGTTTTGCATAATCTAAATGAAAGCAGTGGCCTTCAAACATGGCCAAAAAATCAGAAAGTAAAATATTAAACATCAAAGAATATAAATATTTCCAAATCATTTAAGCAATGTGTAAATGAACTGATTACATTACAAGGCTACAGAGAAATTTAGAAACCACTCGGAAAAATAGGATATGTGAAATCATACATTGGGACATCGAAGATCAAGCTCACAAGTCAAGGTCTGGCAGCTCATAATGTTCCAATCAGGGTAAACCAAAAAACATATCCAGTGCTTGATCATTGGTTTCAAATCCCATTGTGAAAATGTATAGATGTGGGATACTAGGAAGCCATGGTAAATACCAACAGACACTATTTGGATGCTCTGGGCAGTAGCATTCTAAGTCTATGAAACAGAAAGCGTAGAAGTACCTGAAGCACCAAAGGAACTATCAACTAGTGGATACATTTAATTATCATTCAAGGCTAGCCATAGCTATAGGCAATATGCTGACTTTGCAAAATAGCAATTTTAATTTAAATGGGATATGGGAGTTATCCACGAAGATATAGAGTCTTGAAAAGACAGAAAGTTATTATTTTCTTTACACTCTGTATCATAAATTGATACATACTGCTGAGGGAACACAATAAAATTAATATATATATATATCAAAAAAGAGAATTGGTACTTTTTGATCAAATCATTTAATCAAGAAACAGTAAACACATTTAAGCTTCTCATTTGCAACTTTAAAAACTTTGCATGGTACAAGTTGGTCATTAAAGATAACAACAAATGGAAGTGGATTTTGTTGTTCAATTTTTCTTTGCATGGTCCGGCTACCATGCCATTGAAAAAGCATAAATGCTTTACACAAAGTGATTTTTTTTTCTTTTGCTCATGATAAACTAACTCTTTTCATTTTCCAAATACATTTCTTTGGACTGTAGGAAGTAAATTGATGCACTTATGTGCAAAACTGCTCTAGCTGTTCTAAGAAAATATGTGAATATAGTTTTTTTTTTGCGCCAAAAATTGATCTCCATTTATGTATGATTCACTTATAATTATTGTGTCCAGAACATTTCCCTTAAATGTTGAAGAAGGCGATGGTCGTACATTTGAAGCCATTTCTCTTGTATGTAAAATAAAATCTGTAGACAATGCTTGAATGAAAAATGGATTTTAAATGCAGATCTGTAGAACATTTGATTTGTCAATCACTGATCTAAATGAAGGTTTTAGATACAATCTGGTAATACATTATGTTGTTTGTTGTCCACAGATATGCATACTTTATGAGACAGAAAGGCAGATAAATGAGAGACATAGTTCAATATAGAAAAGTGTAAAGTTATGCATTTGGAGATGTAAAGTATATATTACGTTTGCAATTTGTAGGAATCTAAATGCACAATCCTACCAAATGTTGGTAAATGTGATGATTCGTAAAAAAATACGAAAAAGAGGCCAGATCCCCCAAGATCAAGTATGGGCAAAATGACTGCACTTTTGTGATGTCCTCTACCCGAATGGAGGATTGGGGGAGAGGAAGTAACCGCAAGCGCCACCATTTTGGTGGAAGTTCCTATCGTGTTACATCCGCAGGGATGCAGAATAAGAGAGCAGATTAAAGATAGAAGAGAAAGGAGAAGGGAATAGAGGAGGCAGAAGATAAACTATATCATGAAGAAGATTCAAAAGCAAAAGTGGTCAGGAGAAGCGAAAGTGGTCAGCAGAGAAAGTAGGGAAACATTTGGAGAGCTTGAGAGAGAGAGAGAGAGAGAGAGAGAGAGAGAGAGAGAGAGAGTAAACGAGGATGAGAATGTGAGAGAATGAGTGTGAATGTGGGTCCCGGGCAACAAAGTTTGTTCCTGAATTAAAATGTTTCAAATTTTTGGCAGAAGCAAATGGGCAGGGATTGAAATTCAATGTCTGAAAACAAATGGGCTTATTCATTAAAAAAAACAAATTTAAAAAAAGAATCATGCTTAGAAATATAAAAGAAAAATAATTGTTCTGTTGTGCCTATGTCTGAAAATCAATACTTCAATTTTTAGTAATTGGTTAGTCAGTCTATCCGCTTAATAAATACACAGCAATCATTGTTTTAAAGTTTGTTTATAATGAAAAGATCACACAGAGAAAATAATTTAAAATTAATTGCAATTGAGTTAGGTGTTGGAAGTGGTTTAAAAGCTAGGGATTTCTTTTCACCTGGAATTAATGGTTGATCCAAAGAGCTCCTGAAGGCTGTTTGGTAAGAATTATAAAGTGTTTAAGTCATGTTGCTGCAGCTGCAAGGCTAAAGATATTTGCTGCATAAATCAACCGAATGTATATAAGACACCATGTTGCAAACTCTCTAAAAAAGATGCATGTTTCAAGGTCCCCAGGATGGGGATAATTTAGCTGCAACCAGTCTCATGGAAATATTGGTTCCAAATGTGCCTATTTATCAACCTTTTTCCCCTACTATATGTTCATGTGCATTATAGACTGATGTAGATCATGTGCCAGAATATTCCATACTGTAACTTTCATACATTCATATGCACATAACATACAAACACAATTCTATTAATTAGGATTGAAATTCGGTATGGATTTCATACATGGAACATGGAGCAATCCTAACTATGTATGTTAAGAAGCATGCCCCATGTAAAGTAATATGTAGCCTGCACATGTTTTCTTGTATTTGGAGGGTCAATGTGAACTGTTAGTCCCTTTACTATTGTTGCTAAATTTCACATTTCTACTGGAAGGGTTAATGCCACTATTTTTTTTTAATTTTCAGCATGTCCTCTACCTTACTGTTTGAGCCCTTCCATTGTGTCAACTCTTTTTAGGATATAATAGTACATACATAAGGTCAACAAACAGTTAAACTAAATATCCATTAATATATATATAAAAGTAGTATTGTATTTTTTGTATGAATGGCATTGTATGTAGAATGTTTAGTTAAAAAAAATGTATGGATGAATGCAAAATGCACCAAATGTTTTACAGATGAGCCTTTCGTCCACCTTTACTGATCAAAGCCAGTAATGATCATAGGGAATTATTTAGTCCTGCTTCCTCAAATGGTAGCATTTCCACTAAAAATTGTGAATAAATACTTAATGGCTGCATGACAGATCATGCTGACATGTAATATGAGAAAAGGAATTCAACTGAAACTCATCACCAGTATTTTGGCCCAAGAAGATTCAAGACTGATTGGCCACAGCTCACAAACTTTATGGTTTCTAGCTTAGGCTGAGCTGGAAGGGGATTAGTTTAAAGCAGCTGCAAAGGCGAACTATAAAAGGATCTACTGAACAAACCACTTTATGTTATAAAATACATAGTATGCAAGCTGCTTCTCATGCATACTCTATATGTAGGGCTCAATGCATATTATATATATATCCTAACCCCCAAAATATCAACCTTGGGCTGATCCTGGACCTCCAAGCCACCAACTTAGTATTCATTCTATTCCACCCATGAATCAGATATAATAGACTTCATTTATGTTTATTCTCTTTAAAGACAAACTAAATGGATACATCATTTTAATGTGTCTATAAATTAGTTTGCCCTTTTTTTTTACTACCTTATACTTGTATAAACATCCTTGAAATGTTAATACTGACGTTAAGATGTCAGCAGCATCCAATATATCTACACAGATGCATCTTGCTGTTTCCTTACTGTTTTCTTTAAAATCTGTACCAACTCAAGACCTATACCTAATAAAATCTGTTGGCCCAATAAAAGCTGTAGCAAAAAACATGTGCACCTAGAGGTATGTAATACCTACTTGAAAATATAACGGATTCTGCAAAGAACACTGCTATTTATCTGCCCCGCGTATTGAATTGCACACCAGGTATTAACGCAGAACGGTCAGACACTTTGTAATGTCATAAATCAGTTATATATTCTGCTCATCTTTTTATCTTTCCATTTGCATGCTACATACTGTATATATATATACACAAGTGCACAAAATATGCATCTAAAAGTGAAGGTAAAAAAAGAAATGTATAAAGTATAGGATTTAGGTTATAAGTAAATGATTAACTACAGCTTGATGATCCAGGAGTAAAAAAGGAAGTGTTCCCCTTTTTGAGGCACAATTTGAAATCACAATTTCCCTCTTTTGGATCAACAAAAAGTGTTGGGCTTGATGGACTTCTATCCTTTTTTGGCCAAAATTACTATTACAATGTAATGGGACTACACAACAAGCAGTTTTTGGATATCCCAGCTTGGCCTAGGGTATCTCCATTACAAGTTCATTAAACCACTTGGTTTCAGGATACACCTGGAGTCCTGGCCTGTTTGTGACCCTCGAGAACTGGAGTTGTGCAACCCTAGTGTAGACTCTGATAAACACCCATGACATTAAACTGTCAGCTAAAAAGTTTTATTAAACAAGCTAAGTGTATGTGAGCATTTTGTAAACTATGGCCAAATAAGTTATCCAAGCTATCAACATCCCCTTATCTTCAACATGTCTTTAAAATGGGTCCATGGACAAGGATCACTTCTTTTTTATATAATCTGGAATGGACATTACTAAATCTCTTGAGAAAAATATCGGGTCACAGAGTTCAGTCATGCTTTATATGTCATTGCTGAAAGAGATCCATAGTTCATCATCTGGAATATTGCTTTGCAAGAGAATGCTGTATCACAGCACAATAGGAAATCTACTTTCAGAAACACTATAAATGGCAAAATGATTTAGAAGCCTAAAAAAGATGTGGGCGTATTTTAACAAATATTAAAATATTAAATATATTTCAATCCATCTTGGAACACTTTCAGTTGGGAAATAATTTGAATTTACTTTAATAAAGCAATGCTCTGCTGGAAAGAAAAATTGTCCAAAAACATGTGCACCTAGAGGTATGTAATACCTACTTGAAAATATAACGGATTCTGCAAAGAACACTGCTATTTATCTGCCCCGCGTATTGAATTGCACACCAGGTATTAACGCAGAACGGTCAGACACTTTGTAATGTCATAAATCAGTTATATATTCTGCTCATCTTTTTATCTTTCCATTTTTTATTTGTGACAGATTTTCCAAAAAGCACATTTATTGCCATTGCAAAATGCCTTCTGCCTTGGACCACATTATATGTTTTTCAATTTCCTTTTTTGTTTTTCAAATAGTTATAGTCATTTTCTTCAGTAGCAGTAAAACATATTTTTACACAATCTATTGTTTTCAATCCACTTTTCTACAACCTATTTCCTTGCTCCATTTCCTTTTTTTCTGGTAATTAGCTTTAAAAATAACCCCTGGTCACATACATTATGTGCAAAATTATCTGTAGGCAACACAACGATCTAATTTGGATTATATAATTACTATACGCGTTATACATTATGCGGCTGCTCAACTGGTGACACTTAATATTTGCTAATTCAAGAGTATTTTATTTTTCTAGGAGAATTTCAACTACAGTTTTACGTGCATATTCGTAGATGGTCCTTCAAGTAGTTTTTTTCAAGAGTCCGAGGTCTGAGAGAGGAGATAAAGAGACAAAGTCCTAGAACGTATTGAACACGTGCCTTAGTCAATATTGAAACCATTTAGTAGCTGGACCCAAGACAAAACACAGATGCCAGAAGATATCTGGCAAATTTTGGATTCATCAAAAATTGGCAAGACTTCACTAATCGAGCAGATGGTGCTAAACTTTATTTACTGTATTAAAAAATAGTTTTTTAAAAAAATAAATAAAAATTAAAACATAAAAAAACAAAGCATGGCCATCCGTCAAGAGCTTCCATTCACATTTGTGAAATTTGGAAATGTTAATGTTAAAGATGTATTATGCTGCATGTAGTTCTATTGTTGTGGTCAAATATATACAGAACAGAAAAATGAGTGACTACGACCAGAGCCGGCCTTAGGCGTTGTGGCGCCCTGTGCGGACTACTCCTCTGGCGCCCCCCCCCTCTGCCCCTTCAAACTACTCCCCCTCTCTACCCCTTCAAACTACCTCTGCCCCTTCAAACTACACCCCCCCTGTCCCTTCAAACTACACCCCCCCTCTGTCCCTTCAAACTACACCCCCCGCCACTTCAAACTACACCCCCCCTTCAAACTACTCCCCCCCCCTTTCCCCCTTCAAACTACCCCCCCCCCCCCACACTTACCTTGTTGCCGGAGTCCTGCGGTGAGAGCGGGAGGCATCCGTCTTCTCGCTCTGCCGGCATTTCATGTTGAGCGCCGGCACAGTGACGGAGTCACGGAGAGTAAGGGGCGCCGAACGGTTGCTGAGAACTTCACGAGCAACCGCTCGGAGCCCCTGACCAGGACTTGGATTAAAGCATCGTTTTTTTCTTTAAAACTTTATTTAACATGAATGATGTTAAATAAAGTTTAAAAAAAAAAAACCGATGCTTTAATCTAAGTCCCGGTCAGGCGCCCCTGCAACCATGGCGCCCTGTGCGGTCGCACAGGTCGCACACCCCTAAGGCCGGCCCTGACTACGACAGAAGCTAATTATTCACATATGTCCATGTGTTGGAATTAATTTTGACTTGAAAACAAATACAAAACACACAACACAAATTTAGTTCACATAACAATTAATAGGTCCAGTTTAGAATGTGGTTTAGTATCCATAGATATGACAATTCTAACTAGTTTATTATGTTCTCGACTACTTTAGATCGTGCTGGCAGAAATAAATTATTAATGTGTCACATTTCCTTCAGCAATTCCATTAGGTCCAGGTAAGAAGATCACCAGGACATCAACAGAATAGACAGCTGACATATATTTGATGATATATTTACTAACAATTTACAGGTCATCGGTCGATATATTTGACTGCATTTAAAAGACTAAAAGATACGTGTTTTATATACATCCCCTCTGACCCCACCATGTTATGATACACATAACACAGCATAGGTGCCAACTGTCCTGACATGGTAAGGACTGCCTGACTCCACAAGCTAGAGTTTTAGTAAAACACATTTTGAGCATGTTTGTAGTGGATAAAAGTTAAGTTATTACATGTAATATGAGTGGAGCATATGATGCCATTTTACTGCTTTGGTGTATGACACTACCACATTTTGTCGGGCCATTGTTGGAAACAATAGAAGCAGCAAGAGTTTCATATAGCTTTAAAGGACACAGAATAAGGAGCCTGTGACTTTTAACATATTTTTTTCTCCTAAAAACCATAGATCCCAACTACTAACAAGTCTGTGTTCAATACGTTTACATGCACGCACCCACTCTCCGATCATGTACTGTGCATCACAAGAAATTATTATATATTTGTATATTATTATTATTTTATTATCTTTTATTTATATAGCGCCAACAATTTACACAGCGCTTATATATAAAGCCTTAAATGTTATATTGTCATTGTTTTAAAGGCTTTGTGTCAAAAAAAGTAGTAAGATGGCTTTATAACATAAACTTTAAGAATACCCTTAAAAAGAAAAATAGTTTTGTTTTTACAATTTCTTATATTATCATATAGTGATTTTATCTTAGTATGATACTATTAACATGATATTAGAAGAATAAAAATGGTTAAGCATAATGTGTTAAAAAAAAAAACCCCAAACAAATTATTTTTGTAGTTTTGTTCTAAATATAGTTTTTTTTTTAGGTAAGGCATGGGTTAAGAAAAGCATGGAATGTGATTTGTTAACAAAAAAGAGAAAAATATGCCTTGAACACACATCATTACCATATGCATTTGTGGTAGCTGTACATTATACAGATATTATTTTTATGAATCATTGCTAAATTCTCAATGCTGAAAATGCACGGTGTGATTTGTAAAAAGACAGACCAAACTTCTAAATATTTTAACACATTCACTAGGAAATTATCATGTGCAGAATATGTTGAAAAAGGAACGAATCTGGAAATACTCAAATACGCATTAATGTTTGTTGGGCATCAGATTGACATTTTCATTTCTTAGGATTTAGCAGAGTAAAAATTACTGAAGTACCTTAAATACATTAAAAATTACAACTTCTTAAATGAAAGAATAATGTGTGATGGCAAAGTGCCACTTATAAATTCTAATCTCTCCATGCATTAGCCAAGGGGAGAAAATGATAAAAATGTCACCCTATGCATATGCCCTTTTTCACCTCTCCACATTCAGTGGCATAATCCTGGGCTATGCCTATGGCAGTGCTACCAGCCACCTGCTCTCCGCTGCCATCCTTATTGCTGAGCCCCAGGATATGATGTCATATCCTACCGCTCATCTTTTTAGGAACCATGAGTAGAAAGGAACTATGGAGGCTGTGCCCACTTGGCATGTCCTCCATAGATTTAATGGGCCCTTTGGGGAGATCAGAAGCCTCCTTGAGTGTGCAGCGGCAGTGTGCACAGGGTTTGCCCCCAACCTGGACCTTTTATCCTATGCCTAACCAGCCTACGCTAGAATATGTCACTGTTTACAGCTCGTTCCATTTTCCTTTAAAAAAAGATGTCTTCCAGCCAACTAATTTTTTCAGTGACTGCTTTCCATTATATATTTTTAATTAAAAAAATCCTTACTTTTTAGTATATTAGGGAATTTATTGTTAAACTGATTATTTCTAAGCTAATAAAAAAGTATTCCACTCCATAGAATTAAAATTATTATTTATCATCCCAGATCACACTGGTTTAAAAAACTTGATGCATGTATTTTTTCTATAAGAAACACACATCTCAGAGCAATTTGTATTTTGTAATTTGTAGGACGCACACAAGGTGGCTGGTAGGAAGCCCACGCTTGAAGACAATTTATCATTTATCTCAGATGAATGTCTCACATGTTCCCAGTTGTCTCCAAACTTCTATTGTTGCTAGGAAACGCTTTGTGGAATTACTTCCTTTGAATAAATCATAATTAGTGGTGTGTTTTTTTCTGTTGTGTTTGTTTGTACTTTTTAAAATAATATTGAGCTATAATGAAGAAAAACAAACTTTTAGAATAAAACATTTGTTTAGGATTTCAGAAACAATACACCTGCAAACATTCCACCCCAAATACACTACAGCAAGGTCTCCATATATCAGATTTTAAAATTTGCACTGTTAAATGTAGTCTTAATTGATTTTACTGCCTCCTTAAATTTATTATTTCCCAACAATTCCTCCAAGTGTTGTTCAATGTTGACCCTTACCCACTTCTTGGCTTGAGGGACCATTGGGTCAACTACATGCGCAGACAATGAAGGAACAAGCCTCTGTACTCTCAAAGCATGGAACGTTCATGTAACAAAAGGATTGACATGCATATTATAATTTTTTTGGTAATTTTGGTAATTTTTGGTCTAAAGTCCTAAACCTGGCTTCAATTGTACTTGCTCCAAATATAGCACTTCTTTGATTTTTTAATCAAATAATGTGCATAAAAACAACAGGAATTGTGTTTGTGTAATACAGAAAGGCATTTACAAAAACAGTACATGAAAAATACATAATTTCATTTACAAAGAACCAAACACTGATCACAAAATCACATCAACGGTCATGGTTAACCCTATCCTTTAGCCAATAAACTATCCACACCTCTACAACAAAAGCACCCCTCATTGGCTATTGAGAATGTTTGGGGAATGTTAGCCTGTCTTAGCTGATTGGGACACTTACACCTAATAGATTTATTTGAGAAAAAAATAAATTCTATTAATAACTAGCCTTTTAAAATATTTTAATATAAAATAAGTTAAAAATAACTACCTCAGAGGTTTTTAGGGAATTCGCTACAACAATCGATGCTGAAGAAAAGGATACTGAAATGTTAAATTTTTATATGAAAATGTATTTTTAAGCTTTACCAGTGATACTTTGAAGTAGAAATATTTATGGGCAAAGCTCCAATTTATGTCCCCCACGCCATTGCTTATCAAAAGGGACGGTATCCAGGAGGATTACTCCACTGAGACCACCATCATTATGTAAAAAAAATACAGACTCAGAAATAAATTAATAAAATAAAATGTGTTTGCGAGCCCCAAGGAAAAGAACAAGCAGATAGTCAGTTCATACAAAGTACCTGGTCATAAATAATCCAAATTCCAAACTACAAATATAGCTAGAAAAAGCTTTGTGAAAATATTTCCATAATGTAACTTATGAGCAGGTTAGGAAGCACAGAAGCTTCTAGTACCTGCTAGGATTTACTAAAAATGCAGTACCCTGTAAAAGATTCTAACACATTTAACATCTCTTTTAACCCTAGTAATATGAAATGGACCATATATAATTATTGGTATAGGCAATAGTCAAAGATATGTAATCATTGTTCATAAATAAATGATTATTAAGATATATTAATATGTTTCAATGATAGGCTTCAAGGTTTCCTTGACCTTAAGATATGGAATGAAGGATTTGCTGAACAGGCGTTCTATAGATAGGATAGTAACTTGCTAATGCATGGTATAGTTGTAACTCTAAAAGGGCATTACAATATACGTACAGTGACTACCTAAAATAGGATTTCGACGTGTAAAGATCTTAGTGAGCATGTTTACCCAATTAGGTGAAGACCAATAGACTGACATCACTATCCAAGGCACATATAAGCTAGGCTTTTGTAAGACATGGAGAGGCATGGGAAGAGAGGTCGAGAGAAGATGTACTTGCCATCCACGGACTCTTCACGTCCCAACACTCCCTCCCTCCCTCCATCCTCAGGAATGCATAGGACAGATGTCATGAACTAAATTCCTCTCCAAGGTTTTGTAAGACTTGTTTCGTATTTTTGTTACCTACTTTTTATATTCGTCTATTTTTGTTTGTATTAAATGTTTCACCTTTGTTTGCATCTAAGTGACTCTGCCTATTTTTGACGCACATACATTTATATGTGTTCCAATTATTTGAAGTTTGTATTGGCCCGAATATATTTTATTACATACCCAAGGTACATTACTTTAATAAAATACTGTAGCTGAAAGTGGACTTTATAAAATGCTCATTTGTCTGGAGATTCAGTAATGCAGTATCTCACAAAAGTGAGTACACCCCTCACATTTTTGTAAATATTTTATATTTTTCATGTGACAACACTGAAGACATGACACTCTGCTACAATGTAAAGTAGGGGGTGTACAGCCTGTGTAACAGTGTAAATTTGCTGTTCCCTCACACAGCCATTAATGTCTAAACCTTGGCAACAAAAGTGAGTACACCCCTAAGTGGAAATGTCCAAATTGGGCCCAAAGTGTCAATATTTTGTATGACCACCATACACTTAGAGGTGTACTCATTTTTGTTGCCAAGGTTTAGACATTAATGACTGTGTGATGAGTTATTTTGAGGGGACAGCAGATTTACACTGTTCTACAGGCTGTACATTCACTACTTTACACTGTAGCAGAGTAATATGTCATCCACTGGTCGAGTTTTTATTAAACACTTAATAAGCAATAACAGAGGTGGGCAAAGATCTTCAAAATGGTGGAAAATTAATTTTTACTCCCCATGGGAACTACAAGAAAAGGGTTTCATGGCCAACTACATAATGTGTATGATAACGTTTACATCAAGTGATCTATTGTGTCATAATGTATGTAACCTCTCAGGACATCAGCTAGTAGATAGTGTAAGTTTCTGCACCTCTTCCCCGTGTATTTGTTTCTTGGTGATATCAATATAGCTTTTAGGAACACAATTTCACCAAAAGTAATTGAATGGGGAGTACGTTATATTAGCATGTCTTAAATAAAGATTGTTTAGTCAGAGTATCTAAACAATTAAAAAAAACTACTTTGGTGAAAACCACCTTTGTGTGCTACATTTGTATCAGAATGTACAATTGATGTATTTATAGTTCAATTGAGTCTTGGTACTGTTCAGATAGAAAGCCTGGAAAACTATTAAGACTGAGTTGACCATATGAAGAATAGAGTATGATTCTAACACAATAAAAAATGTTTCACAATTTAGCCCTTTCAATGCTAATATTTATTTAATTAAAAAGATAACTTAAATCCAGGCTACTCCTCCACTACATACACTATACTGATCTGTATGATACTTTAATTACACAAAATTTGTTAAATTATACATTTCTTTTCTGACAAATTGAACTTTTTTTTAATCAGCAAAGATCTTCCAATACTTTTATCTGCTTAGATCCACAGTCATTCTCAACTGAAAACACCGCTCACCATGCCGTGATTCTGAGTCATACTCACTAAATATCTTTCAGTGGTTAGTAGTCATTGTTGAGATTTTTGAGCAAATAAGCTTTTTTCTGATCAAAAGTCTTGCTTTCTTATTTTTTCCACTGTCATTTTTAGTGGCTGGAAAGCTTTCACTTTTTTCACTATTTTATAGAATCTTTTGTGGTGACTTACAAGTTAAAAATATAGATTTGTAAAAAATTATGAACGCACCTCTGTTGTTTGAAATGGCACTCTCGAAGCTAAAGATATCGTCCTCTCTCTGGGTTTTGATTGAATTTTATTCTTGGTGGGAGACTGATTGTGCAGGACAGAAGATAAGCAGACCTGTACCGTCTCCTTCAAGGCTTTCAGTTGTGACTCCTGTGAAAATATAAGAAGGCATATACTTAAGGGTAAGTTATTGACAACAGTGAGCAACTCAAGTTTTAATAAACTCTCCAGCTTTCTGAATTTCTCCCTACCTTCTCCACTGAACACTTCTGCTTCTGTGTCTTGCAGATCCGCTTATTCTCTAACATCATCTTCGTGTTCTTCTCTCTTCTGTCTTCCATCTTCTTTCTTTGTCCGCATCGACGCGGACATGACCTCCTGGTGAACTTCTACAAAATGGCGACATCTGATGACATCCTCCAATCAGGGAGAGGATGTCACTGCAAGCTCCACCAGTTTTGCAGAAGTTCACTGGTAGGTCATGCCAAAGAAAATGTGGACGAAGAAAGGAGATGAAAGAGAGAGAAGATCCTAGAGAAGAAGCGGAGCTGTCAGACAAGAATATTCATTCAGTCATAAGAATTTATAACATATTTGAAAATATTTACATACATATATTTTAGACTGGGTGCAAACTGGAAAAGACATCAGTTAGTATATTTAAACTCAGGCGACTACAAACTACACCATCTTCAGTCCCAGGCTGACCATTAGGCACACTAGGAAGATACCTGGGGGGCCCAGAGATCATAATTGACTGTTTACGCATCTGTGGGTCATGTGAAATATGATTATGTGACCCCATGCTACTAGAGAGGCACTAATGTCTCCACCGGCAGTGCAGCGACTCACTTGAAAGCTAAACAGGTATATTTTATTGGATATGTATGTGTGAGCTAAAACTAAGGGGACTTGCACACTACCTTCAATCTCTATAGTAACATTTATAATTTTTTTTTATGTAGTAATGAAAATATTTGAACACAAAACTATCTTACATTATCAAGGGAAGCCTTTTCCATCTCATCTTTTGCCACAGTCAGTTTTTGCTCCAGATCAGTTAGTATTTGTGCCTGTAAAACAAAATTGTACAAAGTTGGAGTCAAGTAACTGGCAGCAAGAGGAATACCTAGAGCATGTGAAGATTTATATTTTATATAATTAAAAATATAAAAAGTATTTTTTGATCCAAAAACAGAACACAGGACACCAAAAAGGACAAGGGGGACGACAGCACCCAATGAGTTTCTAGTGGCTGGTGGCTCTTCATCATAATGTTTTCACCTTAACTTTAGGAGAACTTGCAGTAAGGAGTTAGTGACAAGCACTATGAAAGTCAGGCTACAGAGAAGGTATACCATTATTAAAATTTGTTTTATATTTGTAGGAATTGGCAGCCTTTCTGTCTTTTTCAAGTAACGGGCAGCCAAATGTAGCCAACCATTTTGCAGACTGAATTATTATTTTATCTCACAAGCCGATTCTAACTCATAAACACATATGCCCATTTATAATGTACTATTTCATTAACAAATGATGAACTTACAGATGGTGACTATTTTTTTCCTCTAGTAAAGTCTCTAAAAATGATTTCTTCTCCCATAAGTAAACATTTAAAGCTTCATGTTTGAAAAACAAAGCAAACCATCTTCTATAGGGAATACACCTGCCTTGTGTTAATATATTAATTGTGTTTCAGTGTCTTGTATGCTTTAATGTAGCATATGTTTATCTCTCATAAGTGAATTCTACTGTAGCACACCACAGAAATGATTTTGATATGGAGAGAGCAAGAATATATATGATGTTATATGATGGAGTGCCTATAAGTTGCATGTTTGACATGCATCAGTGAAATAGATCAGTATAACAATATATATATATATATATATATATATTCAAGCACTATATTACATTTATTTATATAGCACCAGCAAGTTCTGTAGTGCTATTACAATAGGGGGCAGTGAATGTAAATAAGGCAATTTAAATATTATTAACTCCTTAATGACAAAGCCCGTACATGTATGGGCTCAAAATGCATTGTTTTCAATGGGTTTAGGGACCGACCATTGTCCTTAAGATGTTAAACATACCAGTATAAGGAGAAGAGGGCCCTGCTCCTGTAAGTTTTGAATATATTTGGAAGTTGAGGAAGAAGAGAGACCATAAGAGGTGAGCTGATTGTAATGAGGGTGATATGGAAAACTATCTTGTTCTTGTAAGTGGACATAGCAAATGTTTTTTTTGGGCATGCTGGTTGAGGGCATTAGGAAGGAAGGTTGAATGCTTCTCAAAATAGGTGGGTTTTTATTGAGCGCTTGAAATTGGAATAAGAGGGAGAAAGTCTGATGGAACATGGTAGTGATATCCAAAAAAAGTGGTACAGCACATATGAAATTGGGAATGCGGGAGTGGGAAGAGGTGATAATGGTAGAAGAGAGACGCAAGTATTGGAGGAATGAGGAGAATGGTTGGGAGTGTCCTTGCATACAAGGGCAGAGATGTAGGGAGGTGGAGAGTTGTTTAGGGTGCTATAGGTCAGGGCCAGAATTTAATTTTGAAGTCTATAGGGAGCCAATAGAGCAATTAGCACAGTGGGGCAGCAGATGAAGGGAAAGGGAAATTAGACTGGCAGCTCATGCAAAAGCTTTCATGAAATAAAACAAAATTATTTTCAGAAACCGATACATTCATATCAGTCAAGTGCACGGAATAAACACAAACATAGAAAAACTTGACACGTCTTATGAAATTAGAGGCTGTTAGGAAAGAATTGGCTTAATAAGTACTTTGTAGTCAAATTGCAATGTAAAAAGCCCATTTGTTAGTACTCTAAGCATTGTGACTATATTTTAAGGATTTGTTAACCAAAGTACCATGAAATATTTAAAGTAGAGGTTCTTGGTTCTTAAGCAAGTTGGAATGGTCTTGCTATTGGTGTGCAGTTTAGCAGAAATAAGTAAAAAACATATCTTTACTTAAGAATTGATTACTTCTTTCTAGTTGACACTTCCATCTAGGTATCATATGTGTACTGACATAATGATATAACACATGAAAGTGGTACCATAATTATCTGTTAATAAGATCTGTTTTGGAAGCATGGGATGGGAAAGAAACACAAAATATAAATGTTTCCTATTTTTTAAGACTGTAAAAGTTATTTAACTTTATGTATTAAAGGTGCTTTGCTATTTTGTTTGAGGAGTACAGCTGATTTAAAGCTGTGTCAGCCAGGATCTACATTGCAGATTATTCATCATTTATTTTTCTCTGCTCCAACATTGCCTTACATTATTGTGCTGTAAGTTTACATATTCACAGCCTTGTAAATAGGATCCAGAACCCTCTGGCATATTTTTCTATTATCTTTTCTATTAGCCTGCATTTGGATAATACACTGGAATCAGAGGCAATAACTTTTATATCTTCTATGATGACTTTTTCTTCATTTGATATTTGTTATTTATATTTGTATTGTGTATTTATTGTTATTTTGAAGAATGCACTCTTATTTGTTTAGTTTATTTATATTGATTATCTTTGAAATAATATATGTGTATATATAGTACATTTATGGCACCCCTCTACTGTCTATCATTGTAAAATATGTCTCAATGTTTTGGTAGAGAGTCAAATTTTAATGAGGATGTCTAAAAGTTTGGTTCCTTTTGACCATAAGGGGTAACTCTAGCATAATCAGAACCCTACAGTCAGGGCCGGCCGAAGACTTAACGCCGCCTGGGGCGAAGTTTAAAATGCCGCCCCCCGCCGAGGGGGGGCGGCATTATCTACCCGCCCCCCACCGGTACTTACCCTTAAACAGTCCTGCGGCGAGTCTCCCTGTGCTGCCACGGTGCCGGCTTGTAATGCTGAGCGCCGGAAATTCACGTCACTTCCGGCGCTCTGCATTACAAGCCGGCACAGAGACCGAACAGGGAAACTCGCCGCAGAGGAGAGAGAGAGGGGCGCCGAGCAGGTAAGCGAAAACCACTCGGTGCCCCTCTCTCTCTCCTCCGCTTCAAAAAAACAAAAACAAAAAACGCTTTGCCGCCCCTTCTGAAGTGCCGCCTGGGGCAATTGCCCCAGTCGGCTCCATTGTAGGGCCGGCCCTGCCTACAGTACATTCACTTATAATTAACACAAGAAGAGTTTCGTTAAGGCTGGAAAAGTTTGAAAGTCACCATATCGATATTACAACCAACTGGACATTTCTACTGGGCGGATTATTCTTTTGGATTCTAAAATGATCAGACTGCTTTTCAAACTTTTCTCCTGAAAATGTTTTCACGGCTCATGGTGGCAATATTTTCTTGTATTTTTTTCCTGGTGAGATAGCAGCTATTTCAGTAATACTGGCGCATATTGTGATTAATGACCCTTTACTTATGCTGTTCCGAGTGTTCCGAGAGTTTAACCATGGCAATAGATGCAGATGAAATATTTTCTTACTACATTGTTGTCTTCTTTTATATCATATGAAAGGAGATGTCATTTTAAAGAGCCTGTAAAGTTTCACATTCTTCTATTGGCTGTTCAGGCAATTGTGTTGATGCACAATAAAGTTTTACGTTTCTGCATACTATAAAATATATATACTTAATATAATATAAAAAAAAAATTTTCAATATACTTGAAAGTATAATTTTGATTTTGGTTATATATTCGTGCAATTAAAAAAAATTGAATAAAATTATGGTGAATTATGAAAAATCACTAAAATGTCTGAAGAACTGTGTCCACGCTGGTTCTATTATTTTGTGGGTAATAAACATTAGCTATATTTTTTTTATTTGGAGTATCAACCAAGGTATTAAAAACATAGATTTTAATATATAATATAAAAAAATGGAACACATTCAAAACAATTTTGATTCATAGAGATAATTCAAGAAGAAAAGAAGATACATTTATGCAATACAGGGAATTAAAAATAAGTTAAAGGTGAAAGAGCCTAAAAGGAAAGAAGACTTTAGCTCTGTTTATGCTAATTGGGCCCACAGTAGTTTGGGGCACTACTAAGACTCTGATCCAATTACCAGAACTGTTATATTATAAGCGGCAATATTAAGTAAAATTAATAGTTGCCTAATCATGAACTCATGGTCTGGCCTCCCCAGATGACATGTTCTCAACTCCCAGGAAAAGAAAGGGACAAAAACAAGTTTATACTATATTATAACACTTTAGTGGAACTGCAAGAAACAAAATTACAAACGCAAACATATAAAAAGCATCAAAACCGGTTAAAGCACCCAGTAATAACACAGGACTTCATACAGAAATTATACCGAAGATGTAAGGGTTTCCAGAACCAGTCCTTCAATTTTCTCCACCATTACCAGATACACACTCGCTTTTACACTATACACCGACACACACACTGAAACTCATATTGAAACCTAATCTTTAGAGACATCACACACTGTGTGCAAGCTGACATGAAACTACGTCCATGGTCATGTAACACTGCCGTTGTTACAAGTGTGACTGTGTGTGGTATACCAGCTGCACCAACCTTAGAGCACGCCTGCCTCTTGTCAAGCGTACTGGATTTGTTTTACACATAAAGGCAAAAACACACAGAGAGATAGAGATAGAGAGAAAGAAAAAGAGAGAGAGAGAGAGTAAGCTGCACGTACCCCATGGTAAATAAATAAATAATAAAATAAAAATGCACTGTCTACTAAGATTATTCTTAATTTACAAAGCAATAAAAGTGTGTGTTGTGTTAGCTTATCACAACAGTCAGCTCCCTAGTACATTTTTTTAATAAGCATTACTGACAGAGAGCATGTGTGTAGTTTTAATAACAGCAAAACCAAGTGGCACAGCTCTTTTTTTTGTTACATTACCTCTGGGGCAAATGAAGGACAATAGAACTAGGATATTGGACCAGATGATTATCATTTTTAATCTAAAATCGTAATGAAGCATTGTGAAATGTATGCAAATGGATTTCTTTGTAGCTATTCTGACTTATCATTTATAAAGGATGCCATGCTTAAGGGTCTACAGTGAATGTTTTATTAGTTTTCCAAATAATATTTCTTTTTTATCTGTAAAAAAAAAAAAGAAAGAAAAGAACATTTTGCATTGTCTTGAAACAACAAAAAGTTATTCCAGTTCCAAATTCCAACATACAAGTTGCTTGTTCTGTTGAATTATGTTCAAACTGTTGTTTGACTCTAGTAAGTCCAGGGACATGATATAATGCAAAGTCATTATACATTTTACAAGAACTCATGAGCAGGATTTTGCTTTAAACATCCTCAGACAGGGTTTCCAGAAAAAAACTTATCTTTTGACTTCAGAAGCTGAAAAGTTTGGCCTTTTCCACAGTTTTTTTCCTACAAGTTAGCAGAACAATGAAACCAATGGAGTTGAGCGAGGCATAGGTACTCCTCACCAGCATAGGTTAATAACTTGTCATTGATAATCTACTTTGTTGCGCAACATCTTTGAGTATTCCAATTGCCCAACTATACAAACACATGCATGGATATTGGGTGCACATGATCAAGAATTTTTTGGGGAAATTTTTTTTAAAAAAATTAAAAAGTAGAAGAATTGGAAGAATCAGCTTAAATTATAGGTTGAGTATAAATAGTTAAAGAAATGAATTTTATTTACATGGGTCCACATTGGTAGAAGACTAGGTAAAAAAAACTTCTTTTGGCTTCAGAGATGGTACTCTGATACAATGGGAGAGTTATTACCAGCCAATCAGAGACCATAGTTCAAACCTGCATTTTAAAAGCAGTTTACATTTTTTTTTTTAATTATTTAACGCCATTATCACAAAGTCTATTGTTCTAGAGAATCGCTAATCTCTGAAACTGAAAAAATCAGGACATTCTATAAATCCACAACTTGGGCTCAGTCCTACCTGTTACTTGTTGAAGATTTTTTTTTATACCGCATGCTAAATAATGGAGTTTTGGGTTTACTATCCAATGAACATTCATCTGGTTTAACAGCTCTGTAGGATGAACTTAATGTATGCAATGGAAAGCTTTACAATATAAAGATCCACAGCAAGACCACCGTGTTGTAGAAAGTAGATGGTATATAAAGTATACCTTAATGACATCATCATGACTTTTACACTATAAAAATCCAAGTGCTTAATGGTTAATGAGTAATAATTATGATAATCCTATTATATCCAATATTCATTATATGTCTGGGCTATGGATTGATTTTATTCATAATTCATACATTACAAACCGAGGATACTAATAACATTGAAATGTTATAGAGACGGGCATATAAAGAAAGACTGGTATTCTTATTTGTGTGTGATAGTTGAAAAAACTTTATCTTTTAGTTCCAAGGCAACTTTATATCATCATACCAACTGATAAATTCCTACACATTGAAAAGAAAAAACATGCACAAGTTTTGGCAGTAAAAAGAAAATTATAAGCATTTTTTGTGTTAATTGTAGATGTTAAAATTTCAACTGAAATCCAGATTACCCTCTGTTCTACAGTAGTGATGAAGCTATTCAGTGATTTGCAACAAAGATCAGCATTACAGGATATCAGATAACAAAAGGAGTCTCTTTAGTTATATAACAAACCATAATTGAAACTTTTATTTTGGTTACAGTCCCAAAATCTCACATATTTCTGTGATTTACAATGATGCTATGTAGATACATTTCAGTCTTTAAATGCAATCGGTGTCATTGGTATTTTAGTTATGTTGATATTATCTTAAATCACAGTTCTAGAGTTATTGGTAAAGCAAAAAGAAGATTAAATCCCTAATCCTAAGAATATTGTGCAGACTTTGTAAAAGCAAGACAGACTATTTTGGACTATACAATTCATGCACTCTGAAAACCATTTGAAATTATGCATTTATGTTAGATTGTCCCAGGTGACATATCTTCAAATGACCAAAAGCAAATAGTACAAGGTAGACATAGGCCATATGAAACAGATACAGGTTTTACCAGATCAAATTCTTATGAGAATATGTTCACATTCAGGGTGCCACTCAGATGTCCCAGTATTATAAATAATACTAAGGTCCATCTACTTTAACAGACATGCATTAACATTCTAACAGTTTAAATACCATATTTACTGAGATATGACACTCCCCAGACATTGTAAAGGACCCCCCTTATCTCTTATTATAGGAGAGAGTCTCATGCCCAGACTCTTGTTACATGCCTCCCTTCATCCCCTTTGAATATTTACTGAATATATTGTTCATGGTCTTCAGCTATAACTACTCATATTTCATTTTTTTCAACTATTTTCAACTCACAAAGTGACAACCTCAAACCAAATGGAGTTGACACTTTTGTGCACTGCTTTTTTATGAGTTTTAGTTAAAGATATGATAGTTTTTACTATCTAGTTCTTCTCAAGTGTTTCTGGTGGAAAACAGCAATAAGAACACATTACTTTGTCATTCTGTTCAGGCTTTTCTCCTATACGTATTTGACATCCATCCATACTACAGTTTCAAAGCTACCTAAGAACCCAACAAAGCATATAGTAAACAGCTATTTAGAAGAAGCATGACCCAAACCAATACTGTTCCATAGGTACAGGCTAACTTCCCCTTGGATTTTAATTCCCTAGACAATAGTCATGGAAATTAATTTATGTAGACTACAAATGCTAGATAGTCCAATGGATACTGATGAAAATTATAATTTGCGTACCAATGACAGAATATTGCTACTGGAAATCTCTTTCTGGTTTACTTACATGGTGGGAAACAGGTCCTTATTATTTCATCTTAAATTAAATGTTCTAATTTTGTGGTGCGTTCAAACAGCTTTTCCAAAGGCCTCTATTGTAGAGTTGCAAACAGACTAGAAACACAACTTATGTGTATGAGGTGCAACCAGCCATCTGAACTTTCCCTGCCAAGTCAAATTACATCTCCCCTTTTGCTAAGCTACTGATGATTCATTCAAGCAGCCTTTATAAGCTTGGCGAAAAAGAAGGGCTAGAACGTCAGGACAGGAATATGATTCGATATTGAACGTTAGGTCACTTTAGGAGAGTGCACAAGGTTTCTTCTAAGATAAAGTAGTCACTTTAAACAAACAAAAAAAAAGCCAAAAGGATCACGCTAATGAAAAAGTGAATTGCACTTACTGTGATAGGCAGTAATGCAATTTAGTTATGCAAAATACTGTGAAGGCAAGAGCTCCCCTTAATATAATCTATATATTTTTCTTTATGTTTTTAGTCCTTCTACAGTGACAATGTAGTGTATCAAACTGTAAATAGCTAGCTTAGACCTTCTCAATTACCAACGGTTATCTGACTTACATGGTATCCTTTTGCATAATGCATACAACCCTTGCCTTTGCAGCTTAAAGTATGTCAATGAAATTCCAGTCATTTTGGTCCTATTTATTAAGACAGCAGCATGTATTGTATTTTATAAAGTAACACCCATATGGGTAAACAGTAATTATGTATCCTCTGCTTTCAAAAGTCTTGCATGTCTAAGGAATATATTCTTTATCTATTCACTTCCAGAAGAGTAAATCTCTCAAGCAGAGAAGGACTGGGAAACTGTAATGTGTGTTTATTTAAAGCACGATCATGAATATAAAACCGTATATTATACAGTTCAAGCAGCGTGACAATCTACATACAGTAAGAACACCTTCAACCGTAAACATCCTAAAGAAATTTTTAGCAGAGAATAATTATCTCACCTTATAAAAACAAATTGCCGCATTAGACAGGCCAAGAAACTGATGTGCTCATGAAATACAACAGTGGGAAAAGTAATGAATGCAAAAGTCTTGGAAATGTCAACCTTGTAGAAGCAAAGGGCTTGTGTTATAACATTCATGCAACACCATATAACTACAAGGCCATTATACATCCATGTTACTGCTTAATCAAGAAATAGAATTTTATGTAAGAAGTGCTGAATTTTACTTTAAGTAGAAGCTCATTTTAATTGTATATTGAGCTGCGTTATAAGCCTTTGTTTCAAAAGTTTATAATGTGGGTGAATCCTATTATTCATGATGAGGAATATCCAGGTTCTAGAGCTGAAGAAAGATGTCATGGAACTTTATTAAGCCTGCCCATATACCATCATATAAAAAAATAATGACCTTGCTGACTACGGACATATAGGTCGTTTGAAGGGTATAACATTAAAGCCGCATGGCAACATGTACATAAAATGCCAAGGATGAGATATAAGGCATAAAAACTACTAGGGTGATTGTGACAGAATGAGCTGTCATACAGGAGCCCAAGGTTCTCAGAGATGGCTCCAGCCTGGCTGCCAAACAGGCAGGAACTCCATTGTGTAAAGTAATCCCATTAACAGGATGGCTACCAGGGGGATATTCAGTAGCTAAAGGGGATTAAAGGTTGGGTTGTACCTGTTTATCAATGTTGATTTATGTTAATGAAGGTCTGTGGCTATATCAGTCTATGTTTTACAACAATAAACTGTTCATTCCTGCTGTACTCAGTTCAAGGTAGTTTATTGGGTACACATAGCAGGGTTCCAAGGTGCGCATGCTGACTTGTGCTGGAAGTGATTCTGGGGACAAGAGGAGGATACATGTGGGTGGTCTCTGGGAGTTACTACAGCTCTCTTGGTGAACCCGTTACAGTGATCATTCCCTCTACTCCAATACTACCTTAGAATGAGAGAATTCATTGTTACTCTGTTGTGTGCCAGGCATAGATAATGTTCCTGTCTATTGGATGCGTGGGCAGGTAGCATGCTTAATCTCCTTTTTTATTCTAAATTATTTCTAAATGCTACAAGCTGTTATATCATTTTGTAACCTTTATGAATGATGTTCTTCCTAAACATCTGTGGTTCTGTGTTTATATATTTCATGCAATAAAACTTCAAAGATTAACTTCTTATTCAAGGAAAGTCCTTAGAATGTAATAATAATAAAAAAAACCAGTGGATTAGATTTACAGGCTAATTCATATATACAAAATAATATACAATATTTACGATAATATGTAAAATATGAAGCACATCTGAAAAATATATTATTAATAATAACAATACCACTAATAATAGAGCACCCCCTTACGGGACGCAGGCAGTTTGTCCCACAGATGTCAGTGGGATGTCCCGCTGACATCACTGGGCGTTCCCATTGACGTCGCGGGACATGCTGCTCTTTTAAGAAGGAAATACGGAAAGAGGGGGCATGTCGTTACATCAATCCCACAACCCAGAGATTTCATATCAAATGTATGTTTACGTTTTGTATAAATAAAGTTTCATTAGTTGAAGCCATTTCCTCTTCTGCCTCATTTCTACCAGCTCTAAACAAAACTATTTAAAATAATGCACCCAGTAATACAATTCATTTTTCATTTTTATTTAATATGAACATACTATTTATATAATCTATTTGTACCTTTAGAAACTGCTGTAAGTGGTAATTATAGTAAAACAAAAATAAAAAAACCCGCATTTGAACAAAATACATACTAAAATGTATTTTACATTTGTTTCATTGGGGGTGACCTGTGACTATCCTGCTCTATGACCAGTCTGGGCCTGATTGATAAACCCAATCGTTGAAAAATTTTGAAAAAAATACTTATACTTATATGAACTTCCCAAATCCCTGGTGAAGAAGTTTAATTTTTTTCTGAGAAAAGATGACCTTAAAAAAACTTTGTCATAACCCAACCATGAACACCTATTAAACATCATAAAATCTGATGTCATGCATAAGTACATTTTGGGCCATTATAGTAGATTAGCTAATACTAGGAACAGACGGTTCTAAATCAGCATTAGACATAAACACAAAATTAAAATAACATTAGAGTTTGCAGTTGTTAGACAACATTTAGTGTAACAGTATACATTTTTTTTTATATTCTTATCAAATTCCCATCACTTGTACGAAGATGTACATCGCCAAATGTGCTGATAATTAAACATCTATTTTCTGTTTGTCTACTTGATTTACTCTTCAAGGTTAGATTGGTGAAAAATCTTTACAGATGGGATCCAGCCCATATAGTGTCTAATGTGTTTTCTGTACATCTGTTTTGTTCTCTGAGCTATGAGGTTATGCTAGCGATATAATTGCCTTTGTGTGCAAATTAGAACTAATATGAAAACAAAGCATGCATAAATATGTTTGATTGTGGTTACAAGGTTACTTTAAGTAATTGCATGAAAATAACCTAAAACCATTAGAAATATTATATGTACGGCTTTATATTGACCAATAACTCCAAGGTCTAATAATAGCTATCTAAGGGTAAACTATTTTGAAGAAGACCAAAGTATCTTAGATGAGTAAATAGATTTTAAATGTCTTAACTTTACTTTACACACACATTATTCAGAATTCTATTATTGTGGAACACTGCATTGTGTACCCAGATCAAATATTCCAGATCCATAGGCTTCCAAATAAGGTTAAGAGTTAAATGGGCCTGGGTCTTACTGGGTAACTATCCCCATTGCTCTAAAAGTTGTGACTTATCTTAAAATACAGGAAAATTACAAGTATCCAAGCTTTTTCAAAATATATGTCGGAAAACCTCAAGGCCACGTTGTGCGCTCATGGAAAACATTTGCATTGGATTTTGCAGCTCATTAAAGTTATAATAACATTTATATAGCTCGGGGCTGCATTACAGCACTATGGGATGGAACTACTACCTAGCATAACAGTTATACCCAAGAACCTTCAAATCATAATTCTTCTCTGGGTTACTTATCAAGATATACTATGTAACAGTATTTTCAGGGAATTTTTTTTACATTTCCATAATGTCCTGTGTGCAATAATAAAGTCTTTTTCCATTAGAGCAGGAGCTTGCCGGAGAGTTTGCAGAAGAGTTAAGGTTTTAAATCACCAACATCATTATACATTATGAAGGTCCCATCCTAGTGAGCTTCTGCTGCAGAAAGAGCTTGAATGGTTCCATATATTACATTGTGAAAACAATGAGATGTCATTAAATTATACATTAATCCAGGTCGAGCTCAGCCATTTTTGTAGGAGAAGCTCGTTGGGGTGGGACCTTCATACAGTATAATAAAAGACTGGCAGCAGAAACTTGCCAACGATTGCCCTTGGCATGCCAAATTCAGCAAGTTGAAACCACAAGTGTCCTGGAAGCTCTCCTACCATCTCCCACTTTGGCGAATAGACCTTCTTATATTATTGCGTACAGTAAAACTTTAGTGTATTCAATAGGTGTACGCTCAACCCAGAGTGATGATGATGGTCAGATGAAATTCAAGAGAGCTTGGACAGCTCAAGGCTGGTCTCCCCATTATGCAGGTTAATGATGCAGTGTGAATTTGTAGGCACTGCAGAGATGAAGGACTTAAAATGAAGATGAGTGAGGAGCGCTACAATTCACATATTTCCACATATTTATATCACTGTTAATTGCCTACTTGGATTTTTTTTATCTTGTATCTGTATTTGCATCGTATTACATGTCATGGGAGTTTTAGAAGAAGAAGTTGTGGAAAACCAGACTGCCCTTTTGTTGTATTAAGTAAACGCTGACATAAAAACACCTGACGGGGTAAATTCAATATCGGAGATAAATCTGCCACAGGTAATTGCATAGCAATCCTCCCTATAGATTGGAAAAATGTGATAAGAAAGCTAAATACTGGCCCAGATTCATTAGATACGATATACCGTATTTGCTCGATTATAAGACGAGGTTTTTTTCAGAGCAAATGCTCTGAAAAATACCCCATGTCTTCTAATCGGGGTCGTCTTATAATCAGACCTCAAATAGAGGTCTGACTATGAGACTAAGATCCAGATCCCTCGCACCGCTGCAGGGGACCTGGATCCTTTCACGCGATCCGCGTAGACAACTTACGCTGCAGCCGGAAGGAGGTGTGGCTAGCAGCGGGGGTTGTCTGCGTCCATCGCGCAGACCTTCCCCGACTGTCAGAGATCAGAGTTCCTCGCACCGGTGCCAGTGTCGGTGGCGCACCGGTGCGGGGAACTCTGTCTCCCGCTGCAGCCAGAAGGAGGTTTGGCTAGCAGCGGGAGACAGAAGGAAGACTGCTGCCCCGGTATACAGCAGAAAATTGGAAGCACCGGTAAGTGTGTGTGGGGTGGGTGTGTATCGGGGTAGTGTTAAATGGGGGGGAGACAGAAGGAAGACTGCTGCCCCGGTATACAGCAGGAAATTGGAAGCCCCGGTAAGTGTGTGTGTGGGGGGGGAGTGTTAAATGGGGGCATAGGGCATTTCTGGAGGCAGAGTGCTCTATGAAATGCTTTTTAACCCCCTGAACGCCACTCTGCCTCCTGAAATGCCTTATGCCTCCCTATATGCCACTCTGCCCCATAATATGCCTTTTAACCCCCTAAATGCCAGAGTGGCATATAGGGGTATAAGGCATTTCTGGAGGCAGAGTGGCACATAGGGGGTTAAAAGGCATATCATGGGCCACAGTGCCATATTGGAGTGGCAAGCCTCCAGGCAGATGTGTGTAACTAGGGGGCAGGTTGGAAAATACAAGGAAATAAAAACAAAAAAATATTTTTCTCAATCATAGCTTTTATTAAAAAATTTAATAGTTTACATGAATTAACATTTACTGGTAAAACTTTTTTCCTATAGGGTCGTCTTATATTCAGGCTTTTTCTTTTTTTCCTAAAATAATATTCAGATTTTGGGGGGTCGTCTTATAATCAGGGTCGTCTTATAATCGAGCAAATACGGTAATCTATGAGAGAATTACTATTCAATTACTTGTGATAGATTTATCTCTGGCATTGAATCCAGTGCAGCGTGTTGACAAATGCATGTAAATAGTTAATTTGCCAAGTTTATTCGAGTTCTCAGCACTAATATTTTGATAGACAATGTTTAAACTGTGTGTACATGTTCTTAAGAAGCTGTCTAAGATCAGTGTACATGCTTTTAAGAACTAGTAAAGATTTTAAACATATCTATTTATCTCCAGACCTTACTTTTATTATTAGTTTTAAAATGAAAAGCATGTGTCTACATGCCAAAGAACCCCCTGGGCTATCCAAGACATCATAGCCAGGTTTATAATGAGATCTTGTAGTATCAGGGATACGGATATGACTTTTCATGCATTTAGAGGTTAATAGAAAGGCACATTTGCCTCTAAGCAGCATACGGTATAGTTACACAGAATGTTTCTGTAGTACATCTAGCTTATCGTAGATATTAATCATCTACCTTATTTTATCACCAAGTGATTAAAAGATACCGTTAAGACTTTTTTGAGTCTATTTCAAAGAATATTTTTGTTAAAAAAATGGGAAAAAATTATGTTTATTGAAAGATATTGAAAGATACCAAAGGTATGATTTTTAAAAATGTCATTAGCTTGCCAAAAAGAATAGATCTGTCATGTAAATAGTATAATCTGTTTTCTAAATGCAGTGTAATCAGGAAATAAACAGAGACGGCTTGGGGTAAAAGAATTTAAGTAGGTTCTGTATTGTTTAAATCATTTTTAGATCTACTTATGCCTTGTATTTTTGTTTGTCAATCAGTGGAATTGCTTTCAAAATATTCATTTTAAAAAGTCACCTTATGGAAGCTGTACTCTGTGGCAGAACACGGCACAACTATCAATGTCTAATTCACGTCAACCAATGATCTCCCTTCTCCTCTGCCCAATATTAATAAGGCTGCCTGAATCAGCAAGTTAACGAAAGGAGAGGTTCATTAACTGGGATATATATATACATACCTGGGTGAGCGCTGCTCCTCCGCCCTCCCCCAACATCAGCGGGAACTCCCCCGACGTTAGCGGGTAGCCGGAGCCGAAAAGTTCCCAGGTATGGATATATATCTAAAAGGTAGGTTTCTAATACATATATGTTACTATGTAAACATCTTTACTCGGGTTCCCATATTTCACAATATTTATACAAAATAATGTAAGCAATGTTTGCATGAATATTCAGCCAGTGGCCACACACTGCAGCACCTGATCTGGGGCCAATGGCCTACCAGGCATTAGGCATTTGCCTCTTTTGCCAGATGGCCAGTTCCGGGGCGATTAAAGCTTCTGATTGTTGGGGGTTGTTTCAGGTAGTCTTTGTAAGGATGGGGTTAACAGTAAACCTGGTCCTTATTGCAGGTGTTGATCTGTATAACACATAACTGATACAATGGTATAACATACTTTATGAATTATGTCCAAAAGACACTTCTGGTGAATATGAACTAGGACAGCCCTGGTAACAAAATTACTCCTTATAGGTTAGTTCTATCATCTCCTCACAACTTACATATGGTTGAATACTTAGAAGATACACCCCTACAAGCATTAATATTTTTAAATGACTTTCACATTATACAATCATTTCTAAACTCAGTGGAACCGCTAATATTTATTATATAGAAATGTAGCTTTACTTGCACAAAACATTACATTTCTCATTTCCTATACAAATACAAATGGCATGAACCCTATGCTGTTCGTTGTATAAGCGATGATTCAAAAAAAGCAAAGATTTGTCATCACTCCTTGACAGAAGAACAATAAACTGATGTTAAAAATTCCCATTTAAAATGCAGCATGTAGACCTATAATAAGCTTATAAGGCAGAGCCCTTTTGGAGTCATTCATAACCACTGATTGACCTTGAAGCAATGACTTATGGCATTTTATCAAAGTTTAGAGCAGATGTAATTTATCATTGTGTCTAGAAGTCGACTGTGTCGTGTGAATGCTTTCTACATGATATTATAAACTCAAACAAAATTTTTATGTAAAATCATGGCCTTTATAGTAAATACCACATGGAATAGAATAACTGAACAGATAAGAAACTTTTTTTTTTTCATTTGTGTTGTTGAAAACAGGATATGGATTTCTATCATATAAGTTCAACTAATTACTTTAAAGTATATTACAACAAGAAGAAAATCTCACATTGTAATAAAAAATATAACATATTCTCCCAGGAAGCCTTTTGTTGTTAAATACATACAAATGTATCAATAAATCATTCTACCATAAAGAGGCTTCCATATCTATTCTTCACAGTTTGTCTATAATATATTCCTTTGCTAGGTAGACCGTAAGCCTCTACTTTATAACAAAGTATGTGATAGTAATAGATTATAAATCAACGTATAGAATGCTGAATTCTGTCATACAATACCCTCGGGCACCATGAAACATCTTATAGAGCTAATAAAGTCAAGTGTATTAAGCGTCCTTCCAGCTCTACAAGAGATCTTATTTCAGATTTAGAAGCAAATATCATATAGAGTTGATTTAAGATCCTGTAAATATGTTTATTGTTGTTTTTATGAGTTTTGGGTTGATTGCACCAGAGTTTTATTCGGTTTAACTATAAAATCAGAGCTTCACAGATAATATAGCTGGTTTAAATATAGCTGGATTTGCTCCCATACCCCAAGATTCGATTTTTTTATAAACTCCAATCCAGAATTACTCCACACACAATAAGCATTGAAGCCTGGAGAACTGGATGCCCTCGTCATACAAATCAAGCTTCACAAAACCATTGGTCTGATGTGATGGTAATTAACAATTAAAATTAGGTCCATAAGATGTCCGTCTTGTATTTGTACCATAATATCAGAAAGCTAAACTTTCTGTCTGTATGATCTACGTGATTATTCCTCAAAACAATGGTTAGGTGACGAGAAGTGGGATAATGATTAGATAATGCCACTCTTTGCCACTGAACAAATTTCCTTTGGCCAAAATATTTTAATCCTAACTAATTCAAATAGCGACAAAACAAAAACAGGATAAGCCTATAATAGTTATGGTAATTACCAGAACAGTTACGCTATTAAGTAATGTCATGGAGGTGGATATTGAGGTAGTCATGCTTGCGGAAGATGAGCATATTAATTAAGTATAGTTTTTATTCTCTCTTTTCATTGTGGTCACTATGTCCATTTTTGGTAAAAACTTTCTCATATTGTGTGCCTCTTTCTCCTGCTCTGAAATAAATGGGAAAATTCTGATAGAGAGAGAGAGAGCAAATGAAGCATCCCAAGGTACAACTAGACTTCCATAAAACTCTCCCTTCATCCTTGTTGCGTGTGGACTTTTAAAACTGTACGGCTCTTCATTAGATGCTTACTGATGGGGAATAAAAATGTGTCTTACAAAACTAGGGAAAAACGAAGCGTGCACAAAAAGACATACTGCGATTTAATGAGCTATAGAAAAAAAGAATGGGATCTCTTTAAATCTCTTTGTCACTGAAAATGCGTGTAGCATCAGTTGCAGAGATTAAATGGAGAATCAATTATACCAATACACATACTAATTTGTATGTAGAAGACAGAGCAAGACAATGCTATGAGGAGCATTAGATTTAAATGAGCTATTTGCTACTTATAACCACATTTACATTCACAAGGGGAGAAAAGGCACCTTGGACTCTGAAAGAATAAAAAAATGGTACGAAAGAAAATGTCACATTTTACATTTGTGCAATAAAGCAAACAACCGTTCTTCATATCACAGGGCGTGTAATCAGTGGTGTTTTTAATGTAAATACCCAGGTTCCATCAATATAATACCACTTTCTTTCTGTTCATTATGCATCCTGATTTACATGCCAATATAACAAAAATGATGTAAAAATCAAGATTCCGATATTCCCTGGGCAAAGATCTTGAATATCTAAAATCTGTTTTATTATTAATATTATTATTATTATTATTTATACGTATCATAGGATATATATTTGGTCTTACGTTTCAATTTTTCAATTGAAAAATATAAGTTTTCTGCTAGTAGTATAATTAATACTAACTTCTATAAACCAAGTTCTAGATGCCTAGGTACCTATCCAATTGATGTGTGGCTCTCTAAAGCATTGTGTTTTTTGGAAACTTGTAGTATGAAATTAATGAAATGATATCTGAATTGACTGTTTGTGTCATTGGGCACGTTCATAGACATTTTCTAAGTGTTTTCTGGCACTGGAGCAATTTTCAGGAAATATACACGCACAACGTTAATTTAATATGGATAAGGGAGAAGAAGTTTCAATTAAAATCCCATTTCATTGGCCAATACCAGCATTGGATTAGCAGCTAAATGCAATACTTACAAATTGTTTTCGAGACAAACACAAATTACATTTGTCTCTCTGTAACCAACAGTAATAAATTATGTCATCTGTACAATTTTAATACCTTTTTAATAACTTTTAAAATAGATTTATTAAGCAAATTGTAATCAATATTTATCTAACAAAGCAAGAGTTCTACTAATCTGAATACATTAACTCACCTTGGAAACTAAATCTTTCTTCCCATACCGGAGCTCTTTCAATTGGGCTTGTATCCGCTTTGACTATAAAACCAGGAAACATAAGAGATTAAAAAAACAAATTCAAGTTTCGACTGAATCCATTTTAAGTCTGTTGTATACACCAAACGGCCATGTTCTATTGGCCTCTCAAATGTCAAAATACAGAACATGCACCATGTACATAAAACACTGGCCTAAATAGATTCTAGTCTATTCAAGAAAGGTTTGTATCATTTTAAGGTGGGCTACACAATATTATTAAGCCATTTTAAACCAATGTTATTACTGGTGTTAGTTTGTAGGCAATGGAGTCTTAAATAGAAATGTTTGCATTGATTCTTTCTACAAATGTCCCCTATTTCTGCAACGAGAGTCATGAGCCAGTGGAGAGACTACTGTTAAGCCTCATCTCTTCCATCTCCTTCTGCATCCATGAAAACGTGGCGGCCAAGGTACATGTCTGGTCTGTTTTCTAGCGCTGTAAAATACAAGATGTTCCTTTGCAAAAGAACATTTGGTAACCGTACAAACATGTAAATGTTACCAAATATATATATGTAAATATTTTCAAATCTACATAACCTACAACGAGGAGTATCATGTAACCTTACTGGAAAACAGAAATAACATTTTAAATAGACAGATTCAATCAGAGAACACAAATTTTCAAATACAGTATATGCTCATTTTATAAACAGTTGTTTTATGAATAAGAAATATCTGTTAAAAAAAGTATTTAAAAGTATTTAAAAAATAAATTCCATTTACCTCTTCAGCACGAAGTCCACAGAGCTTATTTCCTGATAACAGTTTGTTTTTGAGGCTTTTATTCTGGAAAGTGAATAGAAAAATGGATTTCATTACAAAAGACTGTAACAGTTCTTGCATGCTTCCAGAATTCATTAAGTAAATAAAGAAAAAACATAAAATTAAATAAAAATATGTATACCTTATGTATTAGTGAAAATTAACAGTTGTATGCACATTGTAGCATATTTGTTTCACATACAATATTTAACGATAAAATCCCAAGAGGCTTACTTTTAGCTCAAATGAATAAAAGGAGAAGTAGGAAATTATTTAAAATATGTTAAGTAACCAAAAACGTCAGAAAACTAGAGTATGTCACCAAAAAAGTGAGCTGGCGCTTTTGTGTATTAAGGTATGATAAATGGTATGACCATGGCATCTTAGAGAGTTTACAATAGCTATCCTCATCATTAAGTTATCATCTAAAAAGTCCCATATAGACTTTTCTGATACATTCTGGGAAAAATGAATGTGGACAGCAGAGTTCATTAGAATCTTAATAGTGGGGTAAATGGATGAGAGGAAAGAAAGGCAAGAGGGAAGGAGATGGAGAGGGATAGCGAGAAAGGGGACACAGAGGGAGGAAAGGAGCATTGATATTGGGAAAGGAATGACAAGTTGGAATCTGATAGCAGAGGGAGACACAAAGGTGCAGGCTATGGGTTATCCCACCGCTAAAGATAAACCTTGACAAAGAGTATTAGATCTTACATTTCCTGATACGTAATGCATATTTAAAAGGAAACTGTCACAAAAAAAACCCACAAAAATAAATAAATATATATATATATATGTATAAAGAAAACAGATGGTAATCAATAAATACTTTGCTTATATATTTTAGTTTTAATTGTGTGCATTTCAGAAGCTATTATAAACATAAAAGGAACATCTGCTCTTCTCTTGCTAAATATTCTTGTTATGTTTAATCCACAAGGTAAAATACCTTTTCTAGATAATTGGTTTCAAATTCATTTTGCTGAGTTGCATGCATTATTCACCATGCAGTAGCTACACGGTCATTATTCTTATATGTAGGAAGGAAAATCTGGGTAATCTTTAGCATAATATTGTATAGATTTTGTTTACTTATTTTTTTAACCCTATATAGATTTCCTTTAGCAATGCAATAAAAAAAAATTATCTAAAAAAGATGTCTGCTTTTATAAAATGTATATTCTCTCATGTCTCCCAAGATTTGTATGCACTGTATATATGTATTTTATTTAAACAACTTATATAGACACCACTACCCAGCAAACATTCTGAGCTCCTAGAAAGAGAGGAGTGGATGAGGTTGGCAGAGAAGGTAGGGGGACATTCTTTTTTTTTAATTTATTTTTTATTAGTAATTAAACATACAAAAATGTGATAAATACGTTCAATTGTGAATAGATCCAATAGTATAAATAACAGCCAAAAGGTAAAACCATCGTCTGAATTAGTGATACAGGCTTCATGTCGGAGCCTCTTCGGATCTAAAAAGTTGGACATTCTTATATCCCAAGCGATAAATACAGTGACGGTCAAATATATAGTGCGGCGTCGAATAAAAGCCTTAATGGGCTGTAATAAGATTATATTAGGGAGGCAGGAAGACATTCTGAGAAAGCGTAATAAAGGAAACTAAGGAAACATGGTTGTATTGTTTTGTTGGGAGGTGGGAAAACCACCCCAACCTAGGGAGTAAAAAAAAAAACCTCTGTGTTTAGTTAGGTGCTCAAAGGAGCAAGGATTTCTTTTGTATTTTGTTTTTTTTCTGCTGATTTGAAGAAAATCAATTTTACCTGGATCTGGAATTTGTTTTTGTGTTACCCTAGAAGACAAGTGGTTTTTAAAGATCTCTAATAAACTCCTTGTGCTTTAAAAGACGTTAAGTCACAATATATATATATATATATATATATATATATATATATATATATATATACACAATTGAGTGCAACCTGAACTTGAACCACAGAAACACAGGGAGACTGTTGACTCATCTATTAGGATAGATCGCTATTAGACTATGAGCAGATATATGTTAGTATAAAAAGACTTTAATATGCCAATATAGTTTATGCATTGCACTACCTAGAATATTTGATATGCTTAACATTTAATTTGCACTTTGATATATACCTAAACTCTTGCCTCTGCGACTTCACAGCAATTTAAATGCTAAAGCATATCGCGGTGTAGCATTTTGTAAACTCGTTCGCCCTGTGCTTGTTGTAGTGATTTACTCATAATTTATCAGGATACCGCATAGAGATGTGGACATGGTTCATATTTCTGATTATCGCCTGCTGACTGAAAATGTCCTTTTTTCTAATCTGCCATAAACCAGTGTGAGGTAGCCCCTGCATACTGTAACTATCCTCGTTTTTTTTCTCAGATGATCTACTATATTTCTTCTACCGAATATTAATAATAGCTCTCTAGTTGATTTAATATTTTCAGCAATCTGCATGTAGAAGTTCTGCATTCAGATAAATATGAAAAAAATACTGCAACTTTTTCTTGAACCCGTTTTAAAAACTACAACCTTAAAAGTAGGATAAAGTTAAAATATAATTCTTGTTCCAGAACCACCAATGGATGTTTGATACGTGCAACTACGGAAACTTCCCAGGGTAGACTACCTGGAGCTGTCCATCTTCATGTAGAGGAAGGGCTAGCCACGTGCAAGCACAGGGATAGTCCAAGATGACCTCAGGCTTCCTGCAACGCCACATCAATGGGATTTTAACACTATGGAGGGTCACCACAGTCTCCCAAAGGGTGCCCAGAAGTAAGGGCAATGGTGAGGAAGGGGCAACAGGCGGTGCTGCTCTGGGTTAGGCCTTGGAGAGCACCCAAGATAAATACATTATTTGTGTATGGCCATTGCCCAAAGAAAGAGGAAATTGAGAGCTCTCACAATAAGAACATGACCCACTTTACCAGAAGGCTAAATGACAAAAGCTATGTCTATGGCTAAAATAAACAAATGGAGAGGCTACAATCCCATATAAATTTGAATAATAAATCCAAACGTAGCTGGGTGCTGCAACGCCAGAAGGACCCGGTCCAGGTTCCAAGTTGCGACACAAAAACCGATAGTTGCGCCAGCCGACACCAGTATCACACAAGGAAGTCCATGCATGTATAAAAAAATACATTTATTGAGCGTCCGTGGACAATAAAATCGAAAGGAACAACAGTACGTGAACACGAACAAACAAAAAAATGGCTAAACCGCTTGACGCGTTTCGCACAAACTGTGCTTAGTCATAAGCTAGCAAAGCATCAGAGAAATGTTATTTATATAACCAAGGAAAGACTACCTATTAAAGAGCTTTGGTATACAGGATAATCCATAAAAATCTAATACTTCCTCAAAGCACTGGGCATGCATCCCTGATACTGTAGCAATGCGCAAAGTTAACATTAGAGGATTAGACCTTTAAACTGTGTATTAAAACTCGAATATCCACGACTCCCGAGACTATAATTGATTTTTTGCTGTCTTTCCCTTTTATGGTTATCCTGAAAGGTTTTTCTCCCACAAAATGCACATTGTGCTGTCAAACCTAAAGTAAAGGAACATACTGTTATGGTTTTCTATCCGAGAGCTGGAATATGCTAATACAAGGATCAAGAAATTTCCCGAAACAGTAACAATAAATAGCAGCTTCCCTAATGGCAAAAGCACATGAAGCGAAAGATAAAAGCACAGGCATTTACTCATATAAATGTATATGTAAATAACGTTAAGCATTTTAAAAAGCTCTTTGAACACTAAAGGACACATTTTTATGGCCCTATTTCCACATTTTATGTAAAATTTAGGCATTAACCTTACAAGTGCCTGACTGGTGTTTAATTACAAATTCATTTCCAGATAATCGTTGGGCCATTTTAAAGAATATTCCTGGTGACTGATGTTGTGTGCCAATGTGATCTAGCCATAAGTGGGGCAATTTGCAAAGGATCAAACAATTATCCCCCATTACTGGTGTGTGGGGGGGGATATTATGTCAACACAAACAACAACTTTCCCAGTCTACTAATAGAATTGAACATAAAGGCTAACATTACAGATTTCTAGTTTGTATATGGAGGGTCGGAATAGGGATTACACAGCTGCATGCTACAATTTAACGGCTGAAGGACCAGATCTGCTACACTAGCAGCCATAAAGGTTAGTAGGCAGCTTCATGGGCTCTGGTCCACCAGGTATTGCGCAATGGCCAGGCCTGGTCATATTTTAAAGTTATTCATAGCTTAAGAAGACAAAGCTGGTAGTTCTACATGTGTTTTTTTATTTTCTAGGTTGGGAAAATGTGCATATTAATTTTTTAGATTTATGGGCAGTAGTCAAGTCTCAATATAGCAATAGGCAGTCTTCTCAATAAAAATCCATCGAAAAGTCAGACGCTCTCGACCCACCCTGTAACCTGTACCAGCATTAATACTGAAGTGGACATTAAAACGATACCAATATTATTTGCATATAGACTATCGATATGGTATACGGTGACATTGCTTCCATTAGTTCCGGGTGAAGTATGAGAATTAATGTATAATACAACTAACGTATTATAAATAAAATATATTTCACATTATGCATTCAAGGCAATACTTTTGTACAATATGTAATAGGATTGAACCTTCAGATTTATATATAGAAAGCTTTAACAATATCGATTCACAATATTGACATTCTATTTTTATCACTTTTGTATCTTAACTAAATAACGTTCCCAAGTAAATCCTATATGGCTGTATAAACAAATAATAAAAACATATTTTCATAAACCTACGTTTTGGTTTAAAATGAGCTTTGGCTGGTAAGCCATCAACACTAAGAAATCAACCAAGGCTATAATTTGTTTCAAACAATGAGCAATGTATATGCTTGACAACTTCAAGTTCTGCTAAATACAAGTTTTCCTTCAATCCGATTAAGCCCCTGAAGTGACTACCATCTGCTATGGTGAAGACACAAGACATGTGAAATTCTATATGCTGCAGGACAGAAGTTTCACAAGCAATTTTGTTTTGGGCGATTCTCCTCTTGATGCCCCAATATCCAAGGAGCTGCCTAGGAAATTAGCCAATAAAATGCTAAGTAGATTGCCATTCATAAGTCAATGCTGCAAATGCATGCAAAAGCTACACAAGGAAAATCGTTACTAGTTATTAAATTCATGCATTCCCAATCGTGATACGTAAGCAAACTACTACATGATTTGATGCTAAAACAGTCATTTTGTACACTGAAAGATGAGGGTTGTTCAACAGGAACAGAAAGCTGGATGTATTATTGCAATAGCATGCGTATCTCTTCTCACTATTATTATTTATTGATTTATATGTTGCCATCATATTCCACAGTGCTGTACAATGGGTAAATAAGAAATAACAAGTAGTGCATCACATAACAATTATAACAAATAAAAGATGATGAGGTTCCTGCTGAAATCAGCGTACAATCTCATTATTGCTCACTCTCTCTTTCACTCTCTCTAAATGTTTCTCTGCCAACTACTTCTGCATCTTTTTCTCCATCTTCTATCTTTTATCTTATCTCTTCGTCTGCATCTCCATAGACATAACCCAGCAGGAACTTCTGCCCAAATGGTGACGCATTAGGTGATGTCCTCTCCATGATCCTCCAATTGGGGGGGGTGTCACTGCAAGTGAGTGCAATATGACGCCACTTCTGATTGGAGGATCAGGAAGAGGACTTCACCGCAAGCACCACAATTTTAGCGGAAGTTCCCTCCAGGTTATGTCCGCAGAGATGCAGATAAAGATAGCAGTTTGAGGATAGAAGATAGAAGATGAAGAAAGAAGAGAAGGGAAAAGTAAGAAGACAGAAGATAAAGAAGAAGAAGTGTTCAGTTGAAGCAGAAGTAGTAGCAGAAGCTAAAGTGGTTGACAGAAAAGGTAGAGACACATTTAGAGAGAGCCTGAGAGAGCGAACAAGAATGAGAGTGTGTGAGAGTGAGTAAGAGTATGAGTGAATGTGGGTCCATGAATTTAAAATAAAAATTTGGCGCTTTACGCTTCTTTTCATCCGATTTGTTGGGGGTCTGGTCCCGGTTTTCTGGCTGTGTACGAACTGACACCAAATTCACCAAAAAATCTGTAAATTTCCAATTGGGAGAAATCCGCATGCACAAGTCTATTCCATATTATCCAAGAGGCTCAAGCATCATGAATACACTTGAGATTCCAGCTGCTCTTATGGACCAGCACTAGGGCAAACAACTTGCCACATCAGGATAATGATCATTTACAATTGGAATAAAAAAATGATTTCCAGTCTACCCCATAAAAGGATACTTAGAAGTAAGGGTTTGAGTTACCAGATGCAGAAGGATAAAATATTACAATATAATATATTTTTGCTACTACAGCGAATAGCATTAAACATCCGACTACTTGATGTAAAGAGTCAATATATTTATGCGCTTCTGGAAATTTATTGCAATGTATGTTTCCTCTACACCTAGACCTAGATCAGAAATAAACAGAAAGTAACCCATTTGCTTAAAATTCTTTGTAATAACATAAATGGAGCCAAGGAAAATTCCATTGCGGTGCTACGGATTTCATGAACTGAGCTGCAAATGTTATCAGGCTGCAGAACTCACGGTATTTGTTCATGAATCCATTAAAGCAGATTGAATTGGAGACAGGAAATCTGTGCAAATCAAAATGAAATTGCCAGAATTCTGATTCTGTTTTATTCTGAAAAGCTTTTTTGACATCATATATTTGTGGAACTTGATTTACTCTTTGGAACCACTTTATCTTGAATCTCAGTTGTTAAGTCGGTTATAAAAAGAATATGAGAAATATATTTACATATAGGAACATGTTGTAATTTTTTATTCAATATAATACATTTCTCACATTCATATATATATATATATATATATATATATATATAGTACCATGGAAAAGTTCTAGGCAGGTGTGACAAAATGCTGTAAAGAAACAATGTCATGTAAACAGTATAATTTTTATAACTTAAAAAATGCAAAGCGAGTGAACAGAAGAATAATCTAAATCAAATCCATATTGGTTTGATTCATATCATAGAAGTCTTGCAGTAAAAAAAGCCATAATTCTGATGTGAAAGCAAGGTCATGCGACTATTCATGAAAACTGAAGTGGGGAACAGAAAAATGTTGGCTGAGTGAAAATTTAAAACACTTGGCTGTAGCAGAAAACAGTGAAGCAGGTTGGAGGTTCCTTGCAAATGGAGTTGGGTATTTGTTCAGAATTCATGGTCTCCCCAATGCTGAGATGTACAGGGAGATACAAATCCACCATGCAATACCATCAGGAAAGCAGCTACATGACCCCAAATGTATTCTGCAGAACGACAATGACCTAAAACTTATAGCCAAAGTCATTAAAGAATTATGTTTCGTGGAAAGAAGAACAAGAAGTCCTGAAAGTGATGGCTTGGCACCCACAGAGCCCTGATCTCAACATCATCGAGTCTGTCTGGGATTATATGAAGAGAGAAGCAGCCGAGGCACCTAAATCAACAGAATTATGTTTCATTTTCTAACATGTTTGGAACAACCTTCCTCCCAGGTTCCTTAAAAATCTGTGTGGAAGTGTACCTTCTTCTTCTTTTCTTCTGTTCAATTACTTTGAATTTTGTTTAATGAAAAATATAAACTATTTGAAAGCATTCTTGCTTTAAAGCATTTCCTCATACCTGCTTAAAACCTTTGCACAGTACTGTATATATGTTAGGCTATAAGCCTACAGTAGTATATAAGTTCCAAAATTACATGTTTTTTACAACTCTGATTTAGAATGAATTCTAAAACAACTTGTTTCTTGCATCAAAGCTGATGAGTTTGCTGGAATAACTATTTTATTTTATTGCATGGCTCCCAGCCCTGATGAATAACAGCCATCAGTCCTGAAAGGCTCCTTTCAACATCTACAAATTTCATAGAGAGGCGTTTTCCAATATCTGACAGACTTTATTAGTAAGATGAACAGTCTTAAGCCAGTGCAAGAGAAAAACCCATCATAGTTTAATTCCACTTTCTTACTCCACTAGAAAAATAAAATTGTTACCTCTCCTAGATTAACCCTTTGGGCCACTAAGCTGTCCAATGGAACCACAAAGTGAAATATCTAAATTCTGGTACATGTGCAATAAAACACAGCCTGTTATGTTGGATTCTTAAATTATTCGAAATTAAGACTAGGTCAACAGCCTGTTTTTGTTTTCATCAGTGTATATATCATGAATTGGGCCACCGTCTCTTTAATGATAGCATTTTGGTGCAAATTGATGAATTTTACAGGTGTCTGTACTCAAAAGTACTTTTGAAACTGAGCCGCCCCAAGACATTGTGCTGCCTGGATCCAAGGGTGAAATGTTGCCCCCCCACTACAACCACACCAACCAAAACCACATTCATTATGTTATATAATGATTAATAAATTCAGTCTCTCAAGCTCTCAGGCTCTCACTAAACTCTCTCACACTCTCTTTCACTCTTACTCACGCTCTCACAATGTCTTTCTACTTTCTTCACTGACTGCTACAGTGTCCCTGTGTTCTTTCTCGCAGCTCAGCTTCTTTTCATGCCTCTTGTTCTTTTGTCTTCTTTTTCTGTCATCTTTCCTTGTCCTCTTCTCCCTGTGTCTTCTTTCTTTGTCTGCTTTTCTGTGAACCTGGCCTCCCGGATCCTATATTTGCCCACCTATCAGCCCTTTGCCCCCCGTAACTCACATACACACTAGCACACAAGTTTACACACATTTATACACTCAGGCCAACACACATACTCCCCCTCACACACGCATATACATCCATGCTCACACATGCACATTCATGCTGACACACAGACACTTACACATCCATGCTCTGCACACACATCTGAAACCCATGAAAACATAGTTTATAAGCTTGTATTAAACAATGACTATGCAGAACAATCGTCTTTAACACACAATTATACTGATTAAATTGTCCTAGAGAAAATACCCTATAGCATTTTATTGGAACAAAGGTTCATACAGTAGTATTGTGTTAGCTGTCAAACCTCACAAGCCCATCTTCAAACCTTACTGACATCTGAAAAAAGGACTTCTGAGTTGTTAATCTTATTTAATACTACATTTTACTCCTACATTTTACTCTAAGGATGTTGATTCACTAAAATATATTACAATATTATTTAGACTTTCATGACAAATAAAATTAAAGCATTTTCCATGTTCAGATACAATTTCTAAATATATATATATATATATATATATATATATATATATATACTGTATGTATATATATATATATATATATATATATATACTTTTTAAAAAAGCTTTACTTTGACTCTTTTGCTTTTCATATACAAAATATAATTCTCACATTTTCCCTTTTTTAGTACACTTATGGAAAGGCATAAATAACATGACATTTCAGAAATATTTGCTTCTAAATGAATCATGCATCATTTAAGTGCATGTTACACTTAAGAGTTCATGGTAGGTGCATTACTCTTAATGGGTATCCATACTACCAAGATGGATCACTTTCACTACCCACTGTTCACATAATGCCATCAATGCTACTATTCTAGGAGGAAGAGAACTGCTCACTCATGAAGAACCACCGGCCAAAAGCAACAATAGCACAGGATGCACAGAGCCGCCATCTTCATTGGTATGCAGTATTATTATTACTAAATATAAATTATTTAGCACAAATTTGAAGCTTCATGTCATATTGTCAGCCATCCTTGTCTGCCTTTTCATTCAGTTGAGAGACAGTCCATATACCTACAATTCGACTCTATATCAAATAAAAGAGATATAGTGACAATGCACTAGAAATCCCTTTCTTATAACTCTGAATCACTAGAATTTATGTGAAAATGACAGTTAAAAATAAACAGTAGGGAATACTCCTGTCATTGTGGTTTCTACACTATATCTCAAAATCCTTTGTATTTTTTTTTTTTTGTACTCTAGTGACCAAGGCTGTTTTAATACCTTTGCGTTGATCATGTTTAGCTGTAATTTTCATCTCTGCAATTTAGTGTACCCATAAAAGTTATATATTGTTTTCTTCAGAACAAGAAGGGCTTTCTTTACATGCCATTTTGTCAAACTGGTTTCTTGAACATGACAACGAGTTCACTGCACTCCAACGGCCTCCACAGTCACCAGATCTCAATCCAATAGAGCACATTTGGCATGCGGTGGAACGGGAGATTCACATCATGGATGTGCAGCCGATAAATCTGCAGCAACTGCGTGATGCCATCATGTCCATATGGACCAAAATCTCTGAGGAATGTTTTCAGCACCTTGTAGAAAGTATGACGCAAAGAATGAAGGCAGTTCTGAAGGCAAAAGGGTGTCCAACCCTGTACTAGAAAGGTGTACCTAATAAAGTGGCCAGTGAGTGTATATATCTTGGAAGTTTTAGATCTTAAGTGATTGCTGCTCAAATTAACTTTACCAGCTTGTGACCATCAAATATTTAGGTTTATTAAGGTTATTTAGATTTTAATGTAAAGACTTAAACCTTAAACAGCTCTTGGACTCATCTTCAGGATAGTCGTGCGACTATCTCATGCATGTTTAAATTACCTTACTATATTGAAGCCATTGGAGCAAGTGCAGCTTAGCGGAGGAGGCCCTGACAGTACTAGGAGGTGGGCCTTAGGGGTTTTGTTTTAATTTCATTGGTCAGTTAAGGTTAGGGGCTGGGTTATATAAATAGGTAGCATCCATTTTGTTTTTCACAATTTTAATCTGCTTGTCAGACCTGTTGTTGTCCCTCCCTCCCTCCCTCCCTCCCTTTTTTTAGGGGTTTTAGGGGGGGGGTTCCGTTTTGTCACAGCGGCGGGGTGGAGAGGCAAGTTTGGAGAGTTTTGAATGGGGGTTTTCGTGGAAAAAAGTTAATGAAAGGCTTGTTGGTTGTTATTTTTTGTAGGTTTCGAGCTTGTCTGTGGCTCAGAACCTGGGGGTGTAGGGGTATCTGGGTATACCCCTATTTAGGAGTTGGAAATGTAAATTATTGGCACTTTATTATGTTTTTGGTCACTGTTAATTTATTGTTTGGGTCATTGTCATGGTGTGGGTGGTGTCGGGCTATTTGTATTTTATTGTTTTTGTATGACAATGATTTTTGTTCGATGTTTTCAAGCTGTGGACTACATTTCCACTACATTTCTGGTGTCTGTGTTTTATTTGGGGATGGGTATTATGGTGGGGTTTTTATGGGGGGCCCACATTTCGACTATGCGCCTGTCATGACCTCTATCACTCCAATGGGGAGGCTGTTCCACTTATCAACCACTTTCTCAGTAGATTCTACTACCGAATACTGTAATTAAAAATGTAAATATTAAAATAGCATTAAGTAACAAAAACGGTCTGTTAATCTTCTTTTGATAGGTTTGTACTGTAGTAAAATGTGATCAAATCTAGTAATTAATAATATTTATAAAGTAAAATCATATCAGTTTATTGACATAAAAACATTGAATGGTTGGTAGGTTTTACTTTATGTCCAATTAATCTTTTTTTGGCTTTTTTATGCTTCCTTTAATTGATTTTTATTGGTGCTAAAAAATCCTCATTAGCAAATTATTTTAAAAAAAAATGTGTGAGAAAATATCTGTAAACTTGCCTGCAATATTTCTTAGTGTTGAGTTGTTGTTTTTTTTTCTTTTCTCTAAACTGTGAGTAAATTACAAGATGTAAAGATTTTTTAATAAGTTATTCTATAAATAAATAAACTTGATTATTTTTGACAATGGAAATATTAAAAAATAATTCAGATTTCATAAAGTATATATTTTTCTTGTAATATAACAAAAGGTTTGTTCTGCCTTAATTCATAGACCCAGATTTCATTACTTAATAATATTAAATAAAAAAAAAATAACGTGAACAGCACATGAATTTTACAATAATTGTTCTTTTGAGTTATATAATAATAATTCAAGTGATATATTCTCACCACAATAAAGGAGAAAGAAAAGGTTGAAACTGCATGGCATTCTGAAAATCCAGAATTCAGCAATTATAATAAGTAAGGACACAATTGACATTAAATGTGAACTTTAGCAAGTTGTATTACTATCCTTTAGTTTAACGCTTAAATCACATGAAGGCAACACAGTAGCATTTTCAGTTTCAACAGCCCATTAGTGTCTTCTTGTTGTGTCACATGCCAGTTAAGTTCAACTTTGGTACATGTTTTCTAAAATCTGAACCTGAATTTCAATGTGAAACCAATTTATAAAGATGAAAGGTTGTTTTCTAATTCAATAAAGTATTTTAACCTAAGAGTTACATTTTGTTACATTCAGATTTTTCCAGGGAATGTTTAATTCTTGCCTAATCGCGTGACACAAAAAATGAAACTTGATTAAAGAATTATTTCTTCTTCCAAGGTTTGAAAATTCAACAGCACTAGACATTCTTCTCTAATGCTTTATTAAGTTATAAAAATGTTATATCCAGCAGAGTTCACAGATATTTGATGCTAAGAAAAAATGCTCTTTGAATTTAAGTTGTATAGACTTACAAGCCTCTACCTCTACGCGTAAGGAAATAATTGTGTTTTCTCATCTAACCTTTTCTTTATTAAAAGTTGTTTTAAAACTATTTCATACACGCCCCAGGGATATAGTACATCATAGTCAGAATTTTTCCCATAACTAATCATTTTGATGGAAATGTAACCCAGGACTTTAAAAAAACCTTAGTAGTTTGTATGTCGAACATATAGGTGAAAAATGTTTGTGTTGCTTCTATTTTATTAAATGTGGGTTTTTGATTTTTGCTCTACTTTTGTTTCACTTTGGTAACAACACTATATGTAAAAGTCTTAAAAGTTGCATTTGAAGTTAAGTGCTTAGTGACGTGAAAGGAGAGCAAATAATGGGAGAAAAATGATCACTTGTGAGAAATGTCAAATTTTATCACAAAAATTTCTGGCCAAAAAAAGAAGACTGGCTTAGGTGTCTGTTGGACACCATGAACATATTAAAGGCTACATGAGCCTTCTAAAAGGACCATACACAAAACATAAACACTAAGACAATTACTGGAATGTTATTGTATAAGATTACCTGGCTTGTTCTGATTTATGTTTTAATTATCTACAATTTTGACAGTTGCTTCAGTGACCAAGCATCTTAGAGACACACACCGTGTACACACACTGATCCCCAGATTCACCATACACATAGTGTGCCACTGCTTGGCATCCTCGAGAAACTGCCAATCACATATTTTTTCCCATAAATATTATATTCAAGGATAAAGTTACTGATTCATGTGTATTTTCCATGTAAAAAAATACTTTAGCCTTCACTTATTTAAAAGCAAGGGTTTTAATAGATTCTGTGCAGGTTTTGATTATGATCATAACAATTTACAGATGATAAAATGTTTATCAGTGGATCATGGTGAAAGTATCCACCATTCCTAATAAAGATCTGGTTCTTCCCTTTAGCATAGACATATGCTAAGATACATACATTGAACTTACTTTAAAAAAAATGTAATTAATTTTATTTGAATTTGGCAGTAACAAGTTTTTTCAGTAAAACATGTTGTAACCATAATTACATTTTATCTGCAAAACCCTGGGAATGTATTTATGTACAGTATATTGCATATCTTAAACTAACCCTAACCCTAATTAATTGAGTTGAAGCTTTTTTTAAATGCAGTATTGTATGTGCAACTGTAAGCAGAATTGTATTACTATCTAGACAACACCTAAAAAGTATTTGGTGTAATGCATTTCAACCAGGAATGACTAGTGAGTTCAACCGAATATCTTTCAAATACTGGGCCATTAAAGGGACACATCAGTGCCCCAGGGATGCTCCTGAAGAATGATTGCATGTGATAGTAAGAAAAAGTACTTACTTTAGGGAGAAGCTGTACATTCATAGCTGCAGCTCCCCATCCCTTCCATGGTCTGCTTGAAGCAGCCAATCAGAAGCAAGAAAGCTGCCCCAATGAAATCAATTGCAGCACTTTCCGTTCATGTGAACCCCTACCGAAGAGTGTTCATTGAAACAGCGCTGGAGCTGACTGGCATTATACATAACACATGAAAGAAGATATGTTCAGTCTAACATGCCTCCTGCATGGAAAATAGCTGGGTATGGGGAAAGGGGCAAATGCATATGGAGGACTTCTGCTATCATGTACGTTAAAGTCTATGTGATTGCTGCAGTGTCCCTTTAATATACACTGGGCAATGTCTGTATCTCTATTTTTAACCCCTTAATGACAAAGCTCGTACATGTACGGGCTCAAAATGCATTGTTTTCAATGGATTTAGGGACCGCCCATTGTCCTTAAGGGGTTAAAAATAAAAAGTATGAACCTATTCTACTGCTCTAATAAAAGAGCATGCATTGAAGAGCTCTATTGCACCTAAAACAACACATGGGTTGGATCTGAGGCTACATTTAAAACTTTATATAATCTGGTAGGATTTTCTGAACATGGTACAGGGATATAACTCATTTCCAAGTCTTTTTATTTTGTACATGAGTACGCTGAAAATCATTATGTACCTTACTCTTACCCAAGGGGCAAAACATCTTATAACCTCATTTTGCCGGTGAGATGGAAGAAAACTTTACTGAGCTCCATTGGGAGGGCAGATAAACGTAACTGCTGCCAGATGAACAGGGATGCCTTGGTTTATAGAGAACCATACCATAACATTTTACTGTCTGTCTTTAAGAAAAGTACAGTAGAACTTGTCACTGCTCCAAGATCTTACAACCCAAAAGACTAATCAGTCAACAGCAAGGTGCTACAAATAATATTTTTTTTGAAAGTGTTTTATATATATATAATGAGACCAGTATGTCAGAAAACAGATTATGGTATTCATGCTTAAGTAAAAAGAGCATTTTGCCATTTTTTCATGCATGAACCATAGGTCACTATCTAAATAGCACACATATTTAATAATAGAACAAGATGTTCTTGATTGCATTCACAAGAGGAACCAGATAAAGCGATGCCCTTTTTAGATTATACACAGCTTGGCACTTATGGTATTAGATTTATTTTTGTGTAAATAGGAATGCTCTTTATATTACCCAGCAGGGAAAATAGACTTCACATACAAAATATTGTAGGAGATATAATCAATTTTCCATTTTATTTTCAGTTTAGATTTTCTAAATGGTTGCTAAAGTATGCACAATTTGCATTTCTTGATACATTTCTTAGGACAAGGTATAGTTATATTTGATGCCATGTACTACACAAGCTGTGTATGATTGTGCGGTGTTGAGGTAGATAATGGGTATTTCAACCTCTGCTAAGGTGGGTGGACTGTCCTATGGTGGGGGATTGTAATGGAGCAGAGATACTAGAAACATAGAATTTGACGATATATAAGAGCCATTAGGCCTATCTAGTGTGCCCATTTTTCCTGATGTAAAGACCCAAACCTTAATCAGTCCTTGGTCTTGTCTTAGATTCATGGGCCATAAAGACTGTACCTTTGCTCCAAGGAACTTGCAGATACCAGGATCTATAATATGACATCATATCCTGGCATTTTTTTTTTATTTTTGTATTTCAGTGTTAGTTGTTTCACCCTTGACCACACATCCTAATCAACTTCTATTCCATGCTCTTTATAAAAACCAGCCTTATGTTATGTACCTGTCACCATTTTAAATGCTTAACTCAGTTATTCAGATTGGAAAATCTTTGCAGATCACTTCTACTTGATACCCTTCTGAAAAACAAACATTGCTTAACTGATTCCGACGAAATTTGCATTTCACATTTGCTGCATTAGTTTTCAGGCAACATATTTAATTTCCTGGCCTTTCGACTCCGGGGGGGTATTTTTTGATTTACAAACAATATTCCCGGGGCCTTATCCCCGACTCCTGGACTTCTACAACAGCATCATCCCAAGGTTATTGGAGGGTCACGGTAGAGGACGTCAACAGACGTTCTGTCATTTTGCCCTAAAATAATCCTGTGTAAAATTCCACCAAAAGGACGGTGACGTCCTCTCCCCCTGATTAGAGGATTGGGAATATCACCGGAAGCTACACCAGTTTGCCCTAAGGTAACCTTGTGTGAACTTTGGCCAAAATGAGCATGTGAGAGAGAGTTTGAGAGAGTGTGGGAGAGCGAATAAGTACATGTTAGTGTAGGACATAGAACTTTGTTTCATGATTCAAAATGCCCCCCAATTTTCGTCCAAAACAAACAGGCAGGAAACTGAATTTATTACTCGAAAACAAATGGGCCAAAAACGAGCCAAAAAATGTGTCTAAATCGTTTTTAGCCCATTTGCCTACTGTCTATTGTAACTGAGATGGCTGCCCCTTGATATGGTAGACTGTATCAACTGATTTGACGAGGAGACAATTGATTGGTTGAGGAGACAATTGATTGGTTGGTGTTATTGTGTAATGTCTAGAACATTTGTTGTTGAACAAATGCGTTTTTGTGCCAAATGTTGCCATTTCATCTATTCGTCCAAATAACAAAACAACAAATGCAACATTGGATGAAAGAAATTAAAAATGAATGTGCGAAATACAAACATTTTTGTTCATTCCTCCCATCGCTGCAGCCGCCATTTTAACTACACTTAGAGGAGGAGAATCTCTCCATTTTGCCTGCACTAAGAGGAGGGACATTGAGTAAGCTGATCTTTGTCCAATCAGCTCACTCCTGTCACATCATGCTGAGGGCTTGTCCAATGGCCGTTCAAAGAAAAAAAGCAGGCTAGTAATGAAGAGAGGCTATATAAGAGCAGAGCTGGCTGGGGATCCGTTCATTTCACTGTGACGGCTTTATGTGAAACTGCTGTTCTGCGTGAGACGCAGTGAGCCTCAGCCTGCCATTTCTCACAGTGTCTAGGACTCTCTAAAGTTTTGATTTAATTAGGATCATTAATTAATGTAAATAATTTAACCAGTCCACTGCTATCCTTAACTGTCAATTAATCTTAATAATGAGATTTTTTTTGTTGCCACTTGAATTTATGGGCACCAAGGTAATTGCAACACAGTTAACAATTACCAGCACTTTTACCATTGAGAGTTTACTGGCGTGGGATCAAGCCAGCAGTAGCCAGATTTCAACTTACGAGCAACGGGGGTGAAAGTCCAACACCTTAACCACAACTCCAAGTCAGAAATACTCACTGTCAGTTAATCTTGACCTTCTATTGTTCCCAAATTCCCTGTTGCACTAAGTTCTTCTACGCATTTATTTCTTGCTTCCATAGCAACCGGACAAATGAATGGAATTTCCAGAAACAAAAATGTTGGAGGAATTCCGTTGAATAGGAAGCCAGAAATGGACGAATTTTATTGAACACTAACACATTTTCCCCCAAAAAACGAATATGAACTTTCCGCCCAAGACTCGTAATGTCTATACCCTTTGACGTTTCAATGCTTCCTATCATCCCCTGGGGTCTTTAGAACTGTAAGACATGATCTGGAAACACCTGGAGTCTCTCAGTGGGTTTATTTGTCCATTACCGCCTTATCCATAAATCTTTGTTCGTATAACACAAAAATAAAACATACCCAGTTTTCCATAGCGAAACATATTTTCAAATGTTTTGCCAGAAGTGCTCTGGACTTGCACCATTTTGACCTCATCTAGTCTCTATTGGTGGTTCTGAGCAACATTAGGTTAATAGTAAATTGAGGGTACTTTACCTTCTATAACATCCATGTGCCATATATATATATATATATATACACAATGATAAACCTTAAACAACCTTAAACATTAATGAAATTTCCTATGATCTTTTCCCAGATATCTAGTCCAGAGGCTAATACAATGTTGCCATTATTCTTCAAACAGAATTACAACGCAGCCTTGGTCTTTTCATTCTTCTTCATTGCATTAAAAAAAACCCGTTGACAAAATGAGGGTTGAAGCACATACTTTTAGGTATTTTAATGCCTAGTAATTCATCTCTCCAATAATGTCTACTAAGTCATCACAAGTGCCTGGTGCTGTGACACATCATGTTATTTTATAATAAATAGAAGGTTATAGGTATTCTGAGTCATTAAGGCATCCTTTACTAATCAACATTTTAGATCCTTGTCACATCCAAAGAGTCTGAGGAGCAGCTTCCCCTTGTACTGACCTACATTATGTCATCTAATACACTTTTACAAAAATGTAAAGTGCCCTTGTTTATGAGCTATTATTTTTTGGTTGATGAGAGCTATGCATATGCCACGTTCTGTGTAAAATGCAAGCAATGGAATTACATATTTTGTCAAAGGATGCTTATTTTCAATCATGGCATTAAAGGTACAACTCAGCTATTATATGCACTCAAATGCGTATGATAGTTGTATGCTTCCTTTACATTTTCATGGTGTTCCTCTTGGAAATGCATTGGGAGGGGGTTCTGCAGAATCCTGAAGTGCCCTGGACGGAGCAACATAAGCTTTGGGTGAGCCAAAATAAATTAGTACCTCTAATGTTAACCCAGTAAATGTTGTAATAAAGGGTCTGTAGAATCCCCCAATATGGATTTGCCCACTTCCCCCACCAACCAGCTATTTTGCATACAGGTGATGTGTTCAGCCAAACATATCGCCATGCACATGTTATGCTTACTGTAGGAGGGCAGCGGCAGGGCTGCAGCTTCTGCCTCAGGTATTTATTTCATATTATTTCATCATATGCATCCCCTTATAGAATATACAGAAAACAATATTGTCTTTAATACGTTCACACAATCAATAGGCCGGTATTCTGCAGTCCCTGATTATTATATTAGTATGATTTTTGAATTTTTATGTGATAATTGCATAAAAAAACCCCTTGGTTTTCAAAATGTTCAAGCCTACACTGCAGATAAGTGAAAAAGCAAATTTGATTTATAAAGACAAAAAAAAAGAATTATAAATCAAATCTAACATTTATGAGAAATGGTTTTTTTTTTTGAGATTTATCAGGATTAAAATCTAAGTCACACCAAAACATTTCCCTTCAATATTAAAACCGGTGGCTCTGTGATTATATTAGATATGAACAACCTGAAAGTCATTTGGGCTAAGACAGGCAGAAGATGAATTTATGTTCTCTAAAACAGATGCAATAATGAAAATTTCAAGCTTTAGAAATTATAGAAGTTGACTGATTCCTGGAGCTGTGCTGAATGACTTAGAAAAACCTACTAAGGCAAAAGATACGGAGCACAATGTACGACTGCTGCGATTGCATCCTTTTTCATTAAATATAATGACATGCAAATGACTTCCTTTGTAGAACAGCAAACACAAACATAATCCCAAAAAAAGTCAATAATTATAGATGCTGGTGTCTTACAACTACACATTTAGAAAGGCTGGTTTCCTGTTAAACTTTAAGAGTGTATTTTGTATATATGCAGGCGCATACTTTTGGTCATCTGCCCGACAGTGCCACAGTCTCTGGCAGGCAGTGAGTATGTTCAGCTGCACTTACGCCATCAGGAGCCTGCAGGCCTTAAAGTGCCAGGTCCTCCTTGTCATCACCAGTCTGGCCCTGTATCTACTTTTTTCTTTTGTTAAAGAATAGATACGTATCTGATGAACTCGATAGTTGTGGCCCCACAAAGAAGAATGCATATTAAACGAATATGTTAGTATGTATTCTTCAAAATAAAAAGTAATAAGTGAGGTAGAAGGTGCAGCTGCCCTCCTCCTCTGTGGCCCGACAACAGTAGTCAGTGACTGGGTGGTTCAAGCTAATCAGTGGCAGGAAAATGTTCCCGTTGAAATTGCTAGGAGCCTTTTTCACACATAGGATGTGACCAGACCCCTAGCCACAGCGGTCTCATAGCCAGCGCTGGAACTGGCTGAGTATAACGCATGCAGGGAGATATGTTCAGCTGAAAACATCTCAGGCATATAGAATAGGGACAACACAACCGTCACATGTAATAAACTGCATATAGTGGCTGCAGTATCCCATTAACAAGCAGGTACATGGAATTGAAAGCGGCTTTAGTAGCTTTGTAGTGTGTTTCTCATGGAAGCTGTCTGCAGAGCACATATGGCAACTCACATCCATTTTTAAGAAACATGTTTCATTAATTGTCCCTTTAAGGCTGCTGCTCCAACCATTCACTACACTCTCTAGCATGTTACGCAAATGTTCCTTTGTCAAATAACGATTAAGCATTCCATATCAACTCATAAATAAGGCAGAATTTTACACGATTCAATAATTTTTTCTGGGAAGAGTTTTAGCAACCTCACTCCTAGTGCTGCTGAGTGCCTAAACTGCAAGAAGTGTTACATTTAGCGGAGATGATAGAACAGCAAAATGTCTGCGTTATTTTTGTATATCATCAGTTTTAATGTTATTGGTAATTTGTATTCCCCGGTGTTGTAATAGTTTTGCAGAATCTGCTAGTGCTTTATTTATAAGATGTAACACTCTTTAGAATTTAAAAACAGCTTTTACCAATAATCGAATGTTACTACAGAAGAACAAACATAATATTCAGACATTTCGTGATTTTCTAGAAACCATTCAATAATATAATATTTTCTTTACCTCATTTTGAAGATCTCGGATCATTTTACTTTTTCTTTCCATCTCAGTCTTGAGAAAATTAATCTGAAAAATATGAATTGGGGATATAAAGTATTCCCTGCGAGGCATTAATGCACGGGTTAACAAGTCAAATATATATTTATATATTTTTAAAATTGTATTTAAATGTTTTGGCAATAATTAAATGGGAAAAAAAATATTCCGATATATATATACATACATGTGCCCACTTAATAACATCCCCTTTGATGGTGCGCATAATACATTTTTATTCGCTTTGAGGTTTTGCCGTGAAATGCGTTTGGCGGTAATGAGATAAGAAGTTCTTCTATACCCTGCAGATACACGTCTTTCTATTAATGTTAAACTCACAGCTACTCCATCATTTTCAGTTCTTGCTCACAAAGCCAGAGCGTTACAAAAGAAGGAGATTTCATAAGACTTCAAAGCGACAATGCTTTCCTTTAACACCCAACAAAGGTGCTCTGCCTGCACACGCAGATCGCAAACAGGAAATTGGAAAAATGGAAGGAAGCGGTAATTGGCAGGTCACCTGATAACAAATACTTACTGTGGCCTGCTGCTGCTCAGCCTTTTCAGTCACCTCATTAAGTTGCTTTGTAAACGCGTCCTGCAGGGATTTCATTTCTTTCCTAGTTTATTAAAAAGGAACAGGACACATTTAGGAAAAGGGTAATAATGCTTGTTTTTTTTTACAACAAATTGTCAGATATTTTATGATAGAAAACATGTATTCTATATATATTGTATTTTACATGAGCACAAAATGGAGTCAGAGCCATTTTATTTTACTTAATCATATAATGATTATTTCTTTCTGTCTTTGTTCCCTCTATAATTGAGAACAAAGAAGTATTCATCTATATAGATGTTTCAGTATATATGATCCAATTAACGTTATCTTCCATGAGAAAGTTAAGGAGTAGACACTACATATCCTTAGGAATGTAAATTGGAATGGGGGATACGTCGTAAGACCACCAAAACCTAATTTACTACCTAGGAGGCAACGTCTGGAGATATGGGTGACTACAAAGACCTGATTTACTATCTAGGAGGTAACATCTAAAGATAAGGGTGACCATGGATAAATTCCAAACACATATGTAATGGTCTTAAGTTATTTCTTAGACCAGAGCGTCTCTCGGAGGTAAATTAAGAAATTACAACGGTGTAAATATGAGTAGAAGTCCTAATTATAATGGGTAAAACCCACCGTTATGATTGGAGAATTCCAATCAAGAGGTGGAGGCTATGATAATAAGCCCTGTCTTTAAAAGCTTAGGTCTTTAATAATGGAAAAGACGGACCCTGGAACTCACCCTGGAACTCACCTTAAAAACTCACCCTGTGACTCACCTAAGACTCACCCTGAAACAGACAGACCCTGACGGACTCATTTAAATTTACCCCAGAGAATTGGAATCTTAAGATCCTGGCACCATAATTTCACTCTTAGAGTTACTTTGAGTTCTAACCTATATAACTTTTAGAAAGTTATATTTCCACTTAATTTCTTGCCGCTGAACCTGGATTACTTTCTACAAGGACCGGTTGGACCACAGCAACAAGTGGTGGTAATTATACATGTTTTATTATTCTGAATAGAGATGAATTTTGTCTTCTTCATATAGAATTCCCTGTTTCTGGGAAATAGCAAGTATATTGCATTATTGTATATGACGGCTTGTGAGACTGCAGCTTATAACCCGTGATAATGACAATAATGAAAAGGTATTTTTACCTGTAGAGGAAGTTTGACATTATTTGCATCTATTAGGAACTTCACTTATACTCTTAGACATTATTAAATTATTTTTAATGTCATATTAGTTAAACTAATATATAAGTAGAGTTAGTGATCTTTTTATTACTACCCTGATTATTATTATTTGGTTGCTGAGTGGACTGGAAATTAATTGTGTGTTAGACTCATAAAGTACTAATTCATATTGATAACTTTCGATTTTATACTGTATTTGGATATACTGTAATTTGACATGTTTTTAAGAATTTCGTGTTTTATATCATGCACTGTGTGACTCATATAGTTATTTTATAAATTGTGTACAATAAATAATATTTTCTTGATTGACTATCGTGGTGATATATATCTAATTTGAATTATAATTTTCGGCGATCTGAAAGGATTTAGGATCGGAGATAAAATATAGGGTATCTCCTTAAATTAATATTGTGGATGTGGTCCTACAATGTTTGGTAGCGTCGTTATTTTGCGTGTGTGATAAAATATTGGTTTTACCTATATTTTTCAGAAAAAACAAATATAAAAAATATCACTAAGGGACAGTATCATTTTCCATATATCCTCACATACACAGAATACACCAGTACTTTCTAATTAGTTACCTGTAACCCCTTAATGACAAAGCCCGTACATGTACGGGCTCAAAATGCATTGTTTTCAATGGGTTTAGGGACCGCCCATCGTCCTTAAGGGGTTAAAAAGACTACAAGACACACACCTTGTGCTGTCCACGGCTGGAGCCAGTTTTGGCTGCTTTTTGGAAAGCTTTTGGTGTATGCATGCAAGGGCTTGTTTGAGGCTATTACACAAGCGAGTGTTCGAGCTGGTGGTGAGTATGGCCCACGTGTTTCTTAGTGCATACGAGATGCATTCAGCTCAACGCACCTACTGCAAGCCAAGGAGCTGAGGAACGGGGAAACGATGCAAATGCATAGAGTGGGATCCTACTGAATTCTGACGAATCCGTCCATGGATTTATACTTTAAAGAAAAATGTTAGTTTAAAGGTGATACTCAGTTTCTTGAGTCCCAGGCTTGGACAGGCTATCTGACACAGAGGTTAAATGCCCGACGGAACGTTGGATGAACAGTTCCGCAAACGTAACCGATCTGCTGCTCCAGCATGTGGCCAGTGGCTGGATAACCCCTGCCACATGCTACATGAAGTTAAAAAAGTAGCGTGCGGTAGCAAATATCAAGCCATTGGCCACATTGACGTCATCAGGCCAGGGCCCACCAACCATCACCAGTCCAGCCCTGTATACTCCCATATGATAGTGTTTTATGTGTAGACTATGTGGCGGCAATCTTAACTTCCTGATCTCAGGGTCTGTATAATTATTCCTCTCCCCTATGTTGCTGGTTGTTGTTGATTGGTTCAGAAAGCCTTTAAAAGGTCAGGTAAAGAGACAAGAGAGAACTTCACACAGGAAAGCTGATTAGATAATAATGGCTGTGCCAAAGGGCATCACTAAATATAAAACTAAACACTCCCAAAGCAATTCCAGTAATTGTCAAAGAACACTAATCTGTTTTAAAAATGAGTTATGTTAAAAGCTGTGCTGGTGACAGATCTCCATTACATGGAAAAAAAATCATAATGCATATAAAGTATCGTTATTACTTTTTAGTAACAGATTTAGTAATGTTATGTAGGTCATTAGCAATCAAAATATGAATTGTATCTAGGGATATGTATTAAAAAATATAATGCTAACAATATCAAATATTTCTTGTTTCTTCTTTCCAAAAGTAAAAATCATTAAATATATTACATACATTAAAACATTGAAATATACAGTGAAAATATTTTTTGCAGTTTTTTTTTATTCAGTGCTATTTTTTAAAAGAATATGTGGAAAAAATCTTTTAGCTTGTACACAAGTGAACATAATATAACAGGACAACTGGAAATAAATATTTTATAAAAATATAGGTAGACTATCAAAGCAGAAAAATATAAATTATTTGAAAAGGTGAAACTTTTTATCATTTCAAGTTTTTACATTTGTTTTACAATAATAATGCAATTTTATTAATTGTATCTCCATTGTTTTCACTGTTCCCCACCTCGAAGAAGCAGCATTTTTCAAAACTTTATTTTATTTTCCTTCTACTAAATTCACAAATTATTCCAGATTAAGGAAATACAAAAAAAAAATAATAATAATTTCCAGCATTTTCTGCAGTCATTTAAAATATTGTGTGACCTAGTTAAAGAAAAAAAAAGTGCTCATTTATTCCTAGTGAGTGACAGAACTGACAGATATCTGATGTTAGTCTGCATACATTAATCTAACAGTTGTTACAGAAAAGAATATACATTTATAAGTGGAGTTATTTATACCCTATAACTAAAACACAAAAGACATATATCAGTATTTGAAATAAATATTTCATGTATTATAACTGTAATATAGTAACACAATAATATTGTGCAATTCATTTTTATCTTTGTTTAAAGATAAACACATGTTTTGTAAGGTACTGGAAAAGGCTGGGAGGCGTTCTAGACTACCCTAATTCCTTATACTCAACAACCCAATTGTCTAGAACTTGCTTAGGTAATAGTGGAGTAGTAGCCATTTTTATCTCTTGCAACCATTCTTTCAATATGGAATCAGGACGGATTGTGTATTCATGTAGAGCCTTTAGCTCCACACTTTCAGGTACTCTTGAAAGACATGAGACTGTTCTAAATAAACTCATATTGAATGCATAGACATCCCGATATTTTGAAATACCTTACCTTTGTTTTTCTTCTAACTCCAGAAGCTTTTGCATATCACTTTTAGATGAGGCTTCATTGCTTTCCAGTGTCTAGAAACACAAGCAAAATAGCATTACATATGAGTGCAATGCCTTATATTACGATGGGATATGTAGACTGCATAGAGCTTTTAACATATAAGAAATTCCTTATTAGATTGTAAATTGCACTAGATTACCATCTTAACGTGTGCCAATTCAGTGAGTTCCTTAGAACCCAGCTACTTTGAGGTTCTAGATCAGCAGCCTCAGCAGCAGCAAGTTCCTCCTAAGTTAAAAAAACACTTCATGGTCCAGGTTTTAAGCTACAGAGTGATTCCTCCAGCCTCTATACACACTTACTCACCTCAAATGTTTCAATGTATGACCTGATCTATGTGTGGAATAAAAAAAAATTAAATGCTTGTTTTTGCTGATGAGTTTTCACATATTTTGAAAGGGTTAGAAGAATGTACATTGAGTAGCCGAGAGCAGTCTAACCTGAATATTCCCTTTGATGCCTTCCAGTTCTTTTGATGTTTTGGAAAGTTGGTGGAGAATGCTGCTTCTTTCCATAAACACCTCTTTCAGTTGTTTTTCCAAGTTGCCATAGCCCTGTCTAGCAAAGAAAATACACAGGTCAGATAAATGTCTGTGATTCAGTATTCAAATGTAAGGTAAAGAGAAAGGTTAAGCTGTATACTGGCACGAGACAGATATTTCTGCCTCATAGAACATTAAATGCAAAGTGTATTAATTATAAGAAATATACCAGTATGACTAATCTGTTCTGTGCTTGAACTGGGAGAAATTAATGGAAAGCAACATTTAAAATGTCCATATTATGGTAGAACCAATATAGAGTCATCCAGAACAGACCTAAAAATGATTATGTAGGAAAAGAGGTCCTAGAATATCCAGGAAAAGAAGTCTGAAGATTTTATACAAGGCTAGATTTCAGTTCCAGGTACCCTAAGTCATGTCTCAGACATGGGTGGAAGGTGTCCAATTTTTATACGGCGCAAAAACCACTGGAGTTATCCTTAAGCCTCTCTACTTTGACTCATGAAATGCTTTAGAGACTCCTTCTGTCTGCCTTCATTTTAATTTTTTATTCAGCTAAAAATTGTCACGATCACAGGATTAACTCCTAAAGGTAGTGTTGAGTTGATCAGAATGCTTGCCATAAGGTATGTCTTTCACGCATGATGGATATACGGGATGGCTTTCCCGAAATCAGTAAATTTTACAGAAACACTATTTTAAGTAACTATATTTAAGTAACAACATTAGAGGGTTACAAGCGTACCCACTTTTTCTTTGGCATATGATGACTCCAAAGCATTAAAAACAGTGGCTCTTTATCTTTTACTCATCAGTCATCTAAGAACATATCAGAGATTCTAATATATAAGACCATCATACCAAAAAGCACCCAGCACATATGAAAATAGTGTTATTGATGGTAAAAATTCATGAGATTTCCCAGTGGTGATTTTTGGTGATTTGAAGAGCCTTTACCAAGGAATGTGATCACTTAATGCTTGCAGCCCCATACTGGCTTATGATACCCTTGGTATATATACATTTAACTCTTCTATATTTCCCAATATGTGTGTCCTTTGGATTTTATAGGTCTTGACTATTGCCCACTCCGGTATATCCAGGGTTTTAGACAAATGCTACTTAATCTACACCTTTCTGCCATTTTTATGCCTATTACACTTTTACGATGCCTTTTTATTTTTTTCTTAAGTTTGTACATTTCCAGTGGTGTCTGGAATGTAAATTTAACAGTGATTGTAAATGTTGTAGTTCTTCTCACTTTAAGAAAGAAAAATTGCATTTTACACATTAAATAACATGTCATAGACATAAAAAGAGAGAGCCATACGGAATGTTAGAAATCATATTCAGTGACATTTTATTCCAGTCAGTCTGTTTCTCCTGAGAATAGCTGCAATAACAGATGAAGTGTTGACAGGAACACGGTATCACCCCATGAATAAAAAAAATACTTATACATGTCTTCAAAAATGTGTAAGTTCTAGATGTCTAGAGGTATATTTTTTTGTTTAATACATTGTCTCTGATGCTCCCAGAGCTGGTCCCACAGAATGCTCACTCTCCTGCTTCTTAGAGGCGGTTGAGACCGGCGTGAGTTCCTCAGTTCCATAACCATACTATTCTCTGAAACTTATAGAAGAGACACCCATAGAAGTGGCTTGTCAAGGAGCCATTATCATTAAAAACAATCCTGCATCTACTGTACAGTATATCCTTCTAAAAATTGTTTTCACTTTAGTACTCAACAATCTAATTGAGGAATGACCAGTAAATAGTAAATGCATTTTTCTTTTTTCATTTTAATGTCTCTCCCTATATAAACTTGCTTTAATTGGACAATTACATAGTCTGATCTAAAATCCGTCAGTAATAATCATTAGACTTGTGCACACGGACCAAATATGACTTGGACCCAATATGAAATAAACATTCAAGGGTTTTCTTTGATTCGGAAATTATATTTGTTGGTTTTTTTTTTCACTCACTCTCTCTCACACTCCCCCTCACTCTTTCTCATTCTCTCTTTCCCTACCATCTCTGACAATAACTTCCGTGTCTCCGCTTCCTATCTCCGCTTCTCAATCTGCACACACCGCAGGACCACCTCTTCCCCCCAGAGAAGTGGAGACAGGGAAGCGGAGACTGAACAATGGTTGACGGAGGGAGAGAGTGAGGGAAAAAACAAAAAATTCAGAGCCTTTTCTTTAATTTTTATTTGTTTCGTCCTTACTCGTTTTTTGGACTTTTGTATGCATGAACAAATTTAACCGAATGCATAAAAATTTAAATTCATACAAATCCAAATGGCCAAGTCTTCTAATTATTTCCTCTCCTCTTGACGTTAGTATGATTCCCTTTACAATGAGTTCATATATTTTATTGAGCTAATATATAAAAAGTTGTATTAACTTTTGGGACCTCAAAATTCCCAACGTCAGATCAAGAAGAAGCCTTCAAGATCCAAAAAGCTAATATGACGTTTTTCCATGTCAATTTTGACTAAAAAACCTTTAAACTAATATGGCTATATCCATACGTTATTCTGCATTTTGGTTCGACATTGAGATTTTTTTGAGCTAAGTACGTTGTATTTATCCTTAAAACAGTATAGTTACAATTTTCTTCAACCTACCCAAAACTTACTCTGCTGTTAAATCACTGCTGTTTATTAATATGCAAGTAAATCATTGAGAAAATTCCTGAGAAATATATGTAATTAATTCAGATAGATAGAAAACCATAACTTATTTTTGCAGTAAAAAATTTAAAACTGAACAAAACATTTATCAAGTGTATATTTTTCTAGTGACATTTCTGACAAATATATATATTGTGTATGGCTACAAAGATATATTATCCCTAATAAAACTCATAAAACTTATGTTTGAAAATTCTCTACAGCGTTTGCACTGTACAAAATAACCACTAAGAAAAGTCTAAAAATTTTAACTCTTTGAAGAAATGTGAAACATTAGTTATTTTTTTTAAAAGATTTACAGTTTTCTATAAACTCGTCTTGAAAATCATAATTATTTAACACCTTTGTTTATTTCAGTTAACCTTCTGGGCTTGTAATTCTCTGAATGTCTATCATTTTTATAGCTTATAATAATTAACAAAGCCCCAGAGAATAACATATTTCACAATTTTATACAGCCATTTTAGAAACAAAGAACAAGAATGAACTTGAATATAAAACAATATGCAGCTAATTACATAGCAGCAGATCTTAATTTTATTGTTAGTTGTTTTATGGCAATATTTGTAATCTTTGTAAGAACCGCAAATATTAGCGCCATGTAACACATATAACTCTTCTATATAGAAAAAATGCATTAGCAAAAATCATCCATTTGTATACTGGTCATGGTCAAAGAAGAAAGAAATAAGAAATGATGTAAATGACCTTTTGTTAATTCTAAAAATCATATTCAGTAGTAATCGACTGTAAAAAGCAGGAGAAATAAAACAGATTACAAATACATTGCAAGTTCCGTAAGTAACATTATCTCTGCATTGTGTTACTGCACAGATTTGAATAAAAATTGAATGTGTATGGGCAAAAATCTGATATTTCTATCCTTTCATAAATACCGCATGACCTTGGATCAAGACACTAAGTAACTCATTTTATAATGTATAATGAAATGTGTCCTTTCACATATTAGTTCATTTTCTAAGGAAGGGAAAGGTTGTTGTGGCAATGTGCTAAGAACACAAGAGTTCTTTTAGATAAAACTGTAAAATAGATTTATAAGTACAAGCATAAATAATACATTTTACTGTGTACAATACTTGCGTTTTTCATCCCGCGTTGGTTCACTTTCTTAGGTACTTATTAAGTTCTATCAGCATGAGACTTTATTAACTATAACAGGACAGTGGTCAACCAAGTATTGTTTTACACAATAGCTTTTTTATATTTGGGGTTTTCTTTTTTAAGTATCTTTGGAAACAGAGCTGTTTGAAATTATGCAATTATACACTGATTTGCAGCTAAGCCGATTCTACTATTCTGCTCTCCTACCAGTCAATGGAGACGAGCGTAGATGGACTTGGACTAGTGGGTATAGCTTGGAATAAGGCTCTAACATCAATTCATGCCTAATCAGAGAAAGTAGCCTCCTGTGACTAGACATGAATTGATGCTAGAGCGCCCCTAGTGGTTACTATTCATACTTCAGCCTTTAAAAATCCATTGAAGGGAAAACCTAGTAAATGAGGTTGTATTTTTTTTTAAGTTTGGCAGAAGGAACAAGGCATTTTAATACTTATTTACAAAAATGAAATTTTAATGGTTAATTGTACTCTTTCCTACATGCTTCATTGAGTGAGAACTATTTCAGAGTAAGTGGCAATGAGACCCTTGGTAAATTTGTAAGAGAAAAAGCAGAGCTGCAGAAAAGGAGACAGGGACATGGAAGTGATCAGCAGAGAAAGTATAGAGACATTAAGGGAAAGGGTAAGAGAGTGTGATTGAGGGAGAGTGAGAATCTTTGGATGTTAGGATGTTGTCTTTCTTTATGATGACAACAGTTAAAACCCTAGGAGGACAAATTCCTTTGTGTGAGATGGAAAAGAATCCTGTTTTTTGACATAAAATTTCAACAAGACTCTCAGATAGGACAGAATGTCTTTTTATGAAAATTAAAATACACCATATTTACAAAATCGTTAAACAAGACATATTGCCGCCTTGGCTATTTTCCATAAATAGAAGCTAATATTCCCTATTTTCTCTATGAAAGTATGCTGGCCACAACGAGGTGTTACTCCACCACACAAGAGGCCTAGGTATCTGAATATGGCATATGTACCAATGATGTACACATTTATTTAGAGTTTTATTAAAAACATTGTCTGGCTCCCGCATTTCCATTATAAATAGGAAAATGTGTTTGTCTCCAGACTCTTTGATATTAAAACCAAACACTGTAATCAGAGGGATAGCTTCCAATTCATACACACATTTTATTGTCTTTCTTGTTATATTGCTAAAATGAACTTTTATGGAGAGCAGATAAATTGTCTGACTATAGCAAATGTACATTTGTCACATTTTATATGCAAAGCAAAATAATAGCCTTTATATTATATGCCAGTTCGACTTTAATATATAGCAGTTTGTCCTTTGTGAGCAATTCATCTAAACCCGGTTTAAAGAGAAAATGAAAGTGGGTATGGATAATTTTATTTTTCAGATGGAAATTGAAGAATTATGCAAATATGGCATTCTTAAAGCAGTAAATATACTTGTGATGAAGATGAATATTTTATTGCATGAAATGATCACTACTACTGCACTCAATGGGACCAAATTTTCAAGATGCTCAAGAGTTTGTATTTACTTAAAAGTAACATTAAAGACTCAATAAAATGTATTAATATAAGGTAGGTTTATTTTTTGTGTGTCTCTACCCAAGGGTTCCTCTTCTTTTACTAATTATTAAAGCTAAAGGCATGGGCAGTTTGCATGTTAATTCAATTTTTTTAAGGATTTTGCTAATCCTATAGGCGCTTATCAGAGTTATAAAGCAGGAAGACAAAAACATTACAAAGAAATTTAGAAAAGATAATTCAGGATACAAAATTATCACTGTGTATCTAGTAGTGTGTCAATCAGCGGCGTATTCTAGACCAGACCTAGGTGACGAAGTGGACGGCTGCACAGACATAAGCGACAGGACAGCCGTCAGGCTAAATATACTACTGTCAATAAGTGTAACTCGGCATGTTTTTTTTCTAGTTGTGGCGATGTCATTTAAGCGCCTTGCAATCTCTCTCAAGAGACAGCCACTTGGATCACAAAGCAGAGAAGCAGAGACATGGCTGTAATTGTTCTGCTTAAAGTTTCTGTTTAAATGTATGATGTAAGAAAAGAAAAAAAAATCGCCAGACGATTTGCAAGATACAAAATGTCACCTTGTAATAGGCAGAGTCATGGCATGAATTTATATTAATGAAGGTGAAAAGCAACAGCACTCGGTTATGTGCCAATTTGTGGAGGTCATTTGCAATATAATAGCAGGCATTGTTTGGCTTCTGTGTCGAATCTATTGATCTATGTTCTGTATAAATTCAGATGCCATCTAATGTCACAACATGGATATTGCTTTTGAACCATTTTATACATGGCACAGCTGCTACCATTGCAAAACTGTCTGACTAAATTAGGTTTCTAAACATCGTCAACATCTCATTTTGACAGGACACCTTGGAATGAGAGTATATATTCCCAAGACACATAATTCTCTTTTAGAATTAAAATTTCTCCCCAAATTGTTGCAAAAAAAAGCAGTTTCCCTACTCTGTAATGTGTCAGAGTAGATGTTAGATGGAGGAATATAACTCCCATTAACTTTGACTGATGCAGAACTACAGGTTATCAACTGTATTTTAACTAAACATTTACACAAGCACCAATATTTTTAACAAATCATGCTTATATGGGTCAAGTTATTCTAGAGAAACATGAAAATAGATTTCAGGGATTTATTAAAACTAATACAGCATCAATAGAGTACTACATGTTACTAACTATTACACTTAGGCATTAGTGGATTCCTTGCTTCATGCAATGTTGAGCCACGAACGTCATACAATTGTTGTCCTCTCATGTCTATTTGCAAAGATTGGAGATGTGTTGTATTGGCAGTCAAGTTGCGTGGTAATCTAGGTCAACTAATCATCTTGGAAAGTGAACGTAATCGTTGACTCGACTACGGTAAAAGCTGACTGCCCTTGAACGTTGGAAGTTGAATGGCTAACTCTATTATTCTTGTTAAAAACGTTGACTGTTCTGTAATTAGTGGCATATCCACTTAATATTTACTTTTACTTGTACAAAACACAAGATTTATACTATGTAGATGAAGCACAGAGAGCTAATATCTATACATTACTAACGCAAAACAAATACAAATACTCAAAAGTACAAGTTCAGGATTGGTCACTCACATGATATTCCCATTTCTTTATCCTAATTAATATTAGTTTATTGATAGTTTCAATGATGTCCCATAAGGTTTTAAAATAAGGGACATCAACAACAAAACATTTTCTTTTGATCTGTACATTTGCTTGCAATTATATTTGACAATGTGTCAATAACCATTATGTGTTTCGCACACACACTGTGTAAGTAGAGGTAATAATGTTCCTCTGACTGTGTTTATAGCAGAATCATCCCCATAAACTGTTAAAAGAACCATTATTGAAAAATTACATTCATAGAAGTATCATTCTGGTATTAAAAAGGATGCTACAGCAGGATAATGCACTCAGATTATTATTATTATTGTTATTATTATTATTATTATTATTATTATTATTATTTCAATAAGGGCAATGTCTACATTATTTAAGAACAGTTTCCTGGCTTTTTTGCCTTTACTATGTTTTAATCACATTGATCTGAGCTGCCAAATATCCACTGCTTGGTGTCCGCACTACTACAAGTTCCTTAAAAGAGGACTGTTTTTTTAACCAGCCACTTTATTGTAAGAGAATTGGAGAATTGCAGGTAAGCAGTGTTGTTGAATTTAATATCAACAATAAAGACTCAACTATAAATGCTAAGAATTTTGTCCCAAAAAAAAAAAACAGTTTAATGCTTTTGTCATTCCAATTCAAAGGTAGAACTCATGCAGTTACCCCTAGGCTGCATGTTCTGAAAGACCCAGCATCAATGCAAAGAAAATTCTGCAATTCTGACATTTTATTGCTTTTGTCGAGTTTTGGTGAATTAATCTGTGTGGAAAATAAAGTCTTTCACAGCTATCCTTGTAGGGGATGCCTGCATACATAAGAACTCTCTGGGTTTGATCTGAGGCTTCCAGTTGAAGCGGTGCGTTCCCTGGTCTCTAGGTCACTCTCTTTTTTCTCCAGGGAAGGAGAGCAACCTCTAGGCATGCCCACTTTTTGCCCAATTCCCCTCTCTCCGAACCAATTTAATACTAGCTAGGTCTAGCCCCACCTTTGTCTGCAGCAAGCCCTGTCCCTGTGTAAGCGTGCCCTTTGTATGTCACGCCCTGACCTCATGTAGGGTTTGTCCGTTCCCCTCGTGGCACCATTTAATGAAATAGGAAGAGCTCCGGGTAGCCTGCCCTAAACATTTTCTAGCTATAGGTGCCGTGGGCCCCCGAATTCTCCCCCCTCTGGTCTGTCCAGACACCACTGTCAATGACCATAGGGCCCCATAAAAACATTGTCAAACCTTTGTTAAGACCACATCCTCATCAGAAGCATTATGTGTGGGGCCACCAGTTATACAAAGTGGCAAGAGTTTTGGTTTGTATGACAAAGGGTTCATTTTATGGTCAACAGCATGAGCCTTAAATATTATATTTCATACATAGATATATAGTGTCTTTATTTTATCATACGGAAAAAAAAAACTTTAATTGAATATACTGAGGTTTGCTAGGGTCAAGTCATGTATTGTACGCAGGCATTATTATAATTATGTGGCAGAACTAAAATCTATACCCTCAGCATTTCAAAGCATTGCAATACAAGAGAATTGTGGATAGACCAGGAAAGAAAAAAAATTGCCTCTAGCTTGTTCTATAAACTATATTTGTTTGAAGTTTTGCTTCTTCACAGGCTTCATAAAATAAAAATGCACCAAGAATGGTTAAAAATTCAACAAGCACATTGAGGGACGAGCGGAACCAAAAGTTTATAAAAAAAGATAATAAAAGATAATAAAACAAAGCTGGGGTCTAAAGGTGAGCCCTATATTAATGACCTTTAAAATGACCTATGCGTACAAGTATAAAATATGTTTACCTATACATTGTAGTGTGGAAGCAAATAAGTAACTAAGTATTTTTTTTCTTTTTATTTAAACATTTGCTAGCCACTTACCAAAGATACCTTTAAGATGTATATATAGATTTTGATCTCACCATATACTCTACAGATCAGATTGTACTTGATATGCATTGAAACATTTTTCTAAAATAATCTACATAGGGCAAGTCATGACAAACGATGCTTCTGACAGTAATGCCCTTCACTTATCCATAATCCAGTCTTTTCTCAAGGTAGAACGTGATTACGAAAAACGTCTTTTTGTCTCCTGCTGTATATAGATGTATAATGCAATACCTTTTTTCCAATGCATACCAAGTGGAAACTTTTCTATTATGTCCCCTGGAGATCATACATTACAGTGAATGTATATCATATTATTTTTCTTTTTTTCTGACTTAAAACACTGGATTGTAATAGCTCGATGCAGAGAGCTGGTCATACTTATTCATATTTCATTGCCATACAGCGAGGTTAGCAAGTGTACGGTGTGCTCTAAACAACAAGTGCATGACTTCTTAAGGACTAGATGTTATTCACACATAGACAACCAGGGCCATCCACAAAGCTGATTACCAACATTAACCCTAGAAAACAGACCAGCCTGTTTAGCATAGAGATGTGAGATGTATCAGAACACATCATTTACAACTCATAATTTAGCAGCCAGTAAATCGGTTAAGATTTATTTAGTCTAGAGACCAAACTGTGAGTGCTTATGAGTTGGCAAAAATAGGAGCTTGCAGTCCTGTCCATCACTGTCCACCCATCTGGCACTCAAAGGGTCCTTGGATAGACTTTACTGCATTGCAGTACCCCATTGCAATATTGTCCAACATGGTATTGTCACCCAAAGGGTGCTTTAATGGACCTCACTCTCCTACCTGTGAGAATTAGAGGGGTCATTTTTTCCTCTCAGGTTACATCAATGTCCCCAAGGTTTTCAATATTCAATATTACCTTAATCATACCATTGAGATAGCATTGAGATGGAGGCACTGGATAGGATCTGAACCTCCCATACAGTTATATTTTGAGTCGTATCTTCCTTATCCTTCTGGGCAATTGATAGGTATGAGGAAAGTATTAGTGGGGACTAGACCCTCTGGAGTAAATTTTTGTCCCCTGCTCCACCACTCATGGTGGGAGTGGGTGATTGTAATAGGGGGTACTGGTACTTTTTACTGTTTAATATATTGTGGGGATGGTCTTTAAATTTTGTAAGTTTCAGGCAAGGACATAAGAGTTTTCATTCAGTTCACATGCCCTTGCCTGAAATTCCCAAACTGGCAGGCTTTCTGAAACACTTTGCATTTTATCAAATAAGTGTTAGCATGTGAAGTTATGTGACCCCAGTTGAGTCTGGTCAGTTGAGGGACTGACCCCTCGATTTTTTCAGGAAATACTTAAATATGCCTTGATCTCCAAGTGGAAAAACATTGGAAAGCGTCAGACTGATGTTACACGTTTTACAAAAATAACAATATAAAAGGTATCCTTCTCCTAAGATTTTAGCCACTTTGTGAACTTTTTTTAAACTTGTTTAGCAGAATATCTTAGTCATGTAGTAGACTAAAATGATATAGGCATTCTGGTCTAGATTCAGCAAAAGTTTCATAAATCCAACATTGCCAGACCGTCTGCCTATTTCCATATAATTTTTATTGATTTTTACAACACAATACAAATGTTTACAACAGGAAAATGGCAGATACATTCAATTTTATAAATTAAGCAAATGTATGTCATAAAGATGAATCAATTCATTAAATGTAAACTACAATATTGGAAAATGGTATGGAAGAGTGTGTAGAAGATGAGGAAGGAGATAAAGGATCCTGCCGAACCTGTATACATCATCTTAAAAAGACATTGACATATTTCCTTATTAGCAACATGACGACATCTGTTCCATTGTCACTTCCATTCCATCATATGCTGTAGCAGCCAGTGATGTATTACATGTTATGGAAATATCAATCCAATTACTCTTTTATTTGACAGGGATACGATTAAGAATCCCTTTTTGGAAACATGTTGGATAGGTCAATAGCCATTGAACAGTTTGCTTTATCCAGGTATCCTTAGATAAGAGAAGCATTTTTTTTTGCAAAAAAAATTACTGAAATGTATTTTTCATGAACAAGTTATAGTTATAATTATATGTACTATGTTGCTTACTTTACCTACATGCAATCATGGCCATATCAGTTCCAGAGCTCCATTAGTTTAATTCAGTAAAGATGTTGATGTTCTACATTTGTCAAACGTTGGAACTATTGTAAAACAGTACATAAAGAACTGTTAAACAAAAATGAGCACATTTTAGTTGTACTTCATTAAATTTAAAAACTGCATTGAAAGTTTGAAAAGTCATAACTAATAGCAGCTTCCTCCTGATGTCAGCAAGTGACAGGGTGTCATCTTCCGCTAACGAAGCTTTACTTTAAATTAGTGTTTCAATCATGCAGAGAAGGGCGGGAACGGGGTAAATAAATACAAATTAACGCATTGACACAAAAGTCAGCCCTGTTCCTTTAATGGGGATGTTGATTGCGTAACTGATCTAGTTTAATTACAAGTACACTTTAATCTGGTTCAGTTTTCTTAAGCAAGACTGTTGAAGCAGCATATTTCGGGACCCTGGGGAGCAACAGTGTGTGTAAGCCTTTCGGAAACTGTATCTAGTGAATGGAAGGACAAGAAATAAGACAATTATTTTGAGAAGTCCGCGGAATAACAAACGAGTTTTAAATGTACTTTACAAAGAAGGATATAAAACCTTAGAAGTACTTGTATTTGAAATCACTCTAGCTAGAATGTTGACCTGCAAATATATTTCAACACAAATTGATTTGGCTCTGCATCAGACTCCTCTACGTCACACAAGTCCGGCACGCCACAGCTACTTAATGTTTATGTTAAGATTTGCATGCATGTATGTAACAGACTTACAAATTCTGTAACTGAATATGATATATATTCCATTTCCCACTTGTTTGTATACTTGAAGCTTTGACCAAGCTTTGGGTTTGGCACCCCTTGTCATCACAGATGCTCCATTAATTGTGTCCAGAGAACCCTAAGAGTTGCTGGAATGTCTTTGTATGTGCAAAATAGAAAATAGGAAGGTATTCTGGTCCTTGGTAAGAAATATAATTGAAGAGCTTTAGCTCCATGTAAGCAACAGTATTTAGGGTTGTGTTGGGACAAACCTATATTGGAGTACTTATGTGTAGTGATGGGCTAAGTATAACATATAATATAATGTGACTAATTCTCAAATGTTGTTATTTTGGAAAGATGTTTTTAAGTAGCCTTAACTGTAGTTTAAAAAAAAAAACTGATGTGATTGCGCTGATCCCCTTGGACTATATATATATATATATATATATATATATATATATATATATATATATATATATATATATATATATATATATATATATATATATATATATATGTGTGTGTGCCTGTGCTAAATTATAATTCAGGTCAAATTAGAAGGGAAAAAGTTTCTCTTCTAAGCACAAAAACTAATTGATGTATGATGGGTCTACTGGAGATGAGGTGTACTGATTTGCCCATAATTATACTTTATTGAGAAACTGTCAGCACATAAGAAGAAACATACAATAATACTTCGACTCTTTGCTGTTTCATTAATTGCCTTGCGAATATCTGACAAAACAGTCCCCAGCCTACATTAACGAACCCCATGGTTCTATTAAGCTGAACTCAGATTTCGAAATAGTTATTGAAGAAAAAGAAAGGTTGAACCTTCTTCTTCAGGGACTTAAAACAAAAGATATACAGCTTTTAAACAAAATTCTATAAAGGGATAAAAAATGATTGTAAAAAATGCAGAAAGGAACATCATGTTCTCATCAGAGTGTAATAGAAAACATCGTGGCCTTATTAACCCCTTAATGACAAAGCCTGTACATGTACGGGCTCAAAATGCATTGTTTTCAATGGGTTTAGGGACGGGCCATTGTCCTTAAGGGGTTAACAATGCCACAAGGAAATTCTGCTAGCACTGTATATTGAGCTAGAAAACGACCCCCCGTTGTACTCCTGTATTTCTACACACTGCATGGCAGGGCACTGAAATGTTTACACTGAGTGATATCACATATTGGTTAAATCATTCTGTGTTTTTTATGTGTAAGAGCCACACAAAAAAAGCCTGCCGCTGTAATTTTTTTTTACATTTTTACAGAGAAACTTTAACATCGTATCCATTTTCTTTAGAATTTCAGCCACCTGCCGCTTCTTTTACAGTTCTTTACGTGTCATATAAAGTAATGAAACACCTACAACAGTGTAAAGATCACGCAGAAACTCCCCTTTGCGCAGTACCATCTATAGACACAATAACATCTTACTTAGTCCTCACTTTCTTGCCAAGGTGTTTTATTTTCTGAGTATCTACGGAATTCTATATGTGTTTTTGCATTCTTAACTATATACGATAAAGCATCTTTGTTTGAATAGGCACGGACAGGGGCACTTTTCTTCCCTAGTCCGGCCCTGTGTTAAATGATACTAAAGATTTAGGTTATATGATATCCACTTCATGACATATAGGTATTGATTATGCAATCAGTTAACTAAATAGGTTTATTTATCCCAGTCCAAACTTAGGCTTTCATATTACTTATTGATACTTTTACAAGGTTGTTGTAGTAGTCCTGATTTACTAGTTCCATTTTTTTTCTTTCCATATTTTATTTTTATTATCGAATACCCCTTTTAACCCAAAAGGTGGTACACATGCAGTAAACATATTTGCCTACCTAAGGATAGTCTCCACTTGGATACCTTCATAACCAATGCGGTCCAGTTGGACTAGGAAGGCATTGGGAGAGACGATGACATATAGAATCTAATGTATCCCACATCAATATGCTTTAGTGATCCCAGTGAGGATCCCATCTCTTCTTTTAGTGCCAAAAATGCCAAAGGAGATGGGAGCGTTTTAGTTCATAGATTGTACTCCTCTATTGTCTGATGCGCTGGGTTGAGTTAAAATGCTGAGCTCATTACTTTCATCATTTCACTTAGTGTTATGCTGTGTGTCATTTAGAATTAAAACTCTACAAATGTTCACTGTTATTAATTACACATTACCTTTAATCCAAGTAGAAATTCTTTTTTTTATATTATTATTATTTTTTTAAAATTATTATTTATATGCAGAATAACATAGCTGTTTAGAGCCCTGCTAATATAATCTTAATTTGGTTACATATATTATTTGGTTATATAAAATACATTTTATACATTTTTTTAAACACCTGATGAATCCTTAATAATTTTTTTATTTTTTGTGCTTTGTTAGTCAGTAAACCGTTCCTTCAGCGTCAAATGAGACATAATTCTTAAATCCACACAATCAACACAAAAATATACAAAGTAAAAACAGAAGAAAAGCTTGTGTCCTTTGGCTGAACAATATCTCAGAATTAATATACTTTTGAATGTGGCGATTTTTCAGCAACATTCTTTTTTTTTCCTACTAGATTTAGTGCTCATAAAACACACCAGATCAATACAGCCAGAAAATAAAAATCCATTTATCTAGAGTGCAGGTAGAGAATAGAAGAAATAAAATGCCAGTTTCTCTATACTCCTGATCAAGTTTTCTTAATCCTGCTGGGAAACTGAGTAAGGCGATGGTTCCTTATCTATTTATTTATGCTATTTTGCTTGTTTTCCGTCAACACCGGTAATCCAGAAAATCCTGTCTTTTTTATCTAATGTTAACTTTTGTGAAAATGCTCAGCAATACCAACTGTGTGCAATTCACTATACAGAGAGGATTGTACTTTTTCACATGGGAAAAATTAATACAAAAATTGTTTGTTAAACAAAAAGATTCACCTCATCTGGATTGTAGTGTACTGAATGTATCATAAACTGAGCTCATAAAGCATGTAAATCAAGATTCAGCGTCAAATGTAAAGATATATGAAATATTAACAGTCCTGGACTGGGGATCAGGAGGCGGCCCGGCACTTTAATGCCAACGTCCATATAAGACTCCTAGATATGTGCGGCTGCATGCTATGTTTTTATGCTCACCTAGTGTGCGGCTGGGTATATCCAGTAATGTCAAGTGATTGTGGATAAGCCAAGTGATTCCATACCAACCAAGTGTCCTTGTTTATTAGGGACATTCCCTCTTTGTGTCCCAAATATCTCTGCCCTTCCTTCAAGAACCTCAGAACATTTGCTGGGTGTGAGCGTATCCACAGTGTGTCATAACCATAAAAGTCACAGTAATGCATAAACAAATTCAATATATAGTTCTGTAAATAAAACACATCAGGCTTGATTCAAAAGCAAGGTTTGTCATTTTACTACATGTCTAAAATCTAGTTAGCGGTGGCTCAATTAAGATTGCTCGTGCTAGAAAAAGCTTACGCAGGGATTATTAGGAAACCACTTGAAGTGATACATTGAGTACATATTAGTACATATTGATACATTTTATTGATACATTTTAGTAAGAAGTTCATTTAGAAGGGTCTAAACTAGTTTAACATGTGTTAGAAAGGTAAAGGTAAAAGCAAATTAGTGGTTCAGCCACAGTTTACTTTGGATTATTTGACCCTTTTAATATTAAACATTACACATGTACCAGTCTTAAGAGGGTTAAAATTTGAATACAGTTTACTTTATTAGTATTTATTTTCCCATTCATAGATTTCCGAGATTTCTTCCAAAGCAGTAAAAGAGTTATTGAACCAGCCACATCCAAATTATTTAATGGTATACTTTAATACAAATGTTACATTTGTATCAAGCTATACAATTGAATACCATTGTAGTTAGTTCAATTGAACAATTGAAAATTGTTAGTATTCTGGTACAAATCTCAGATATCTATTCAGATTCATATAAAAGGGATTGTGATTGTTTTTCAAGAAGGGCACAATATTCCCCACCTACATGGACATCTTCTGAAAAAATGTTTATGAACAATGGTTGCCCTTATTGTTCCTCAAACATAGATCATAAAAAAACTGCAATTTTCAACTTGCATGTGGGTCTGGTCTTCTAAGTTTCAAAACCACAGCTATTTTTAGCAGAAATATGTAAACAGAAACTATCATAGTTTCTTGGTTTTTGCTCTCTCACACCTTTTGAAGACTAGAATTAAAATTGATACAGAATATACAGATACAACGACTTTGGCACATGACATATTAAGTATATTAATGTCCCTCTATAAAAACATATGAAAAATAAGTTACAATTTTAAAAAAGACTAAGTGAATTTACATTTAAATATATTTTAATATATACTTAATAAATATATATATTTAAATTGGTAATGTTTCTTCTGAATTTTCACCTAAAACAAATTCAGCCCTGGAATATAACTGTACATTTATTATTTTCTTAAGCAAAAACATGAAAAAATGGTCCTAAGACATAAAAGGAGATATTAGCCAAAACTTGCTATCTGTAAATTCTTAATAGCTATATATAAATGACAGCCAAGAAGCCTCCAGGTATCCGTGTACAATTAATTACTTTGAAGGCAGTAGAAAAGTAGTCTACATCTTTGCAGGCACTTTAACGTCCATCAGATTGTTAAATGTTATGATTTGGGGCCAGAATTTTCCTGTTCAGTACATTTAGCAATTTGCCCAGTGGCTGTGTTTCAGAGTTCTGAGTATAAAATCCAGAAACCAAATATTAAAAATTCAACATTGGGAACCTGGGGACTGGGAATTCTGGGGTCATTACTGCTAAGGTCTTAGATGTTTACATACAAAAAAATATTTAGCTTTTCTTCTTTAAAATTAACTCAGGATACTCATAGATATTCTGATCATGAGGGTCAAATTCTGAAATAGTATTTTGCATGGGAATACAAGGTACATACAGACCAGAACTTTGGATCATGGGGGGGGGGGTTTCTCAGCCCTGTGTGGTTTAATTACATGATATTTAGGTCAAATGTTGTCTTTGCTTGTAAGAATTTAGTTTGCTTTACATACCAGGTACCAGTTGGCAAAAAGGCTACTGGAAACCATAATTTACAAATGAAATTAAAGACATTTTAGGTAGGGGAGAATCAAGAACTTAGAAGAACATTCTAACAAACCCGGAAGGACATGAACCTAGTGTACATTATATTGAATATAGCTTTTATAATCCATGTGGTGGAATAGATAACCACCATACTACAAGGCAACGATACTTGTTTTTTTTAATAATCCAAAACATTGTTGTTATAGGTAGAGATGTCTATGCACTGTACAAGTTGGAGAAAATAACGCAATATATTAATATTCAAATATTGACATTACTGTACTGAGGACCGTAGACGCAGTGGTCAGCCAAGGAAACTTAGTGCAGAAGATGAAAGACACAGAAGATGAAAGACACATCATGTTTACTTCCCTTCGAAGATGTCAGGCAGTTCCATCATCTCCCCGCTGGCAGAAAACAGTAGGACCATGATATACCATCTACTGCCATGAGAAGTCTGGTCAAAAGTGGTATTCATGGAAGACTTGCTTAGTCACACAACTCTCATGAAAACAGGAATTGGGGTGCAGAAAATGGCAGCAGTTGCTCTGGACTGATGAATCAAAATGTGAAATACTTGGCTGTAGCAGAAGGCAGTTTGTTTGCCGAAGTGTTGTAGAGCGGTACAAGGATCAGTGTTTGCAGGCAACAGTGAAGCATGGTGGAGGTTCCTTGAAAGTTCGGGGCAGCATTTCTGCAAATTGCTGAGAAGTACCGGCAGATACTTATCCACCATGCAATACCATCAGGGAGGCAGCTAATTGGCATGAAATGTACAGTATTCTGCAGTGTGACAACGACCCAAAACAAACAGACAAAATCATTAAGAACAAGGAGTCCTGTAAGTGATAATATGGCTCCCACAGAGCCCTGATTTCTTTTTTTGACAGCTCTCTGAACTACTTAAAAAAGGACTCGTCATGACTTTATGATGGGTGTTTTAGAACTATTTGTAAAACTATGTAGGAAAGATGAGCTCAATAAAGCAGGATAATATAGAATAAGGTGAGCAGATCAGTATGGAGAAGATTTTTGCCTCTAGAAAAGCTACAAAGAGCTTTGTAAATGCACTTGAGCAATGTAAACGAGATTAATAAAATTATAAAAAATCTTAAAAAGAGAGGACAAGCAAAAATGATACAAAAAAACGAATACATTTTCGATACCGTGACCACCCAGTTTAGTTTCAAGTGTAAATTCCTGCATTTGGCCAGATCATGCCTCATTATATTTTTAATTGGCAAAAGAATATACAATTTGGCAGGAAATGCTTGAAACGAAAGCAATAATTTGCTACAAATCCCATAAAGAAAATAATAAGATATTCTGAGTGATTTTTTCAGGTATTTTTGCAGTAGACGAGAAAAATAAAACTAGACTAAAAAAAACATCTGCGGTTCTTTCTCCTGGAAGCAGGTGTTTCAGCTTTGAACTTCATCAGTGAGCAAGATCCAAGTTGGTTTTCCTGTCCCTGGCTAAACATGAGTGAGCTGCCTAATTGAATAGTAAATTCAGTAACATCTACAGCAAACACATGTTATCCAGCTCCCAAACAGCTTGTATCCTTTCATTCCCTAATCAACAAATCCCATGAAACAGAAACAGTCACAAAAAAAAAGACTAGACTTCTGTCCTAATTGGCCGCCATTCAAGGTTCAGTCCCTCCTTAAGATCGAAATTAGTATCGGAAGTATGTTGAGGACATGAGTCACGACTATAAGTGCCGTTAATGACATTCATTGGAGTCTCCTTTATTTGTTCTACACAATTTGCATGCAGCTCAGGTACAACTTATATGAGGTTAAATTAGTAAAAGGCAGAAGAATGACATTAATAAAGAAAGAAACAAAAAGAAGTTAAGGCTGAGAGTTCATTTTGGTCGGTAGACAGTAACTTTTAACATAGAATATTCTATGTTGTGCAGAATAATACATTCTTTATTTCGAATTATACTTTGCAAACGATTGGTAAATTTTCTTTCTATTTAGCCGCTTCTATAGATTTTTTTTTGTTGGAACTGCATTCATTTATATTTTGTTTGATGTAATCATCATAAAATGGTATAAAATTGCATGAAATCTGGGAATCCATTATGTAAATCTTCTGAAACAGCGTATTTATAGAAAATGTTGAAAGCATGTGCAAAAGGAAAAATAAATCGATGTGTCAACTACTATTACAATATATGTATTTATATAGCGCCAACAGATTCCGTAGGGCTGTTACAAGGGCAATGTAAATGACATCACACTCATTAAAACTTTCTACCCATATTTAACCCTATGATCCTCCTCCAGCGATATTGTGAAAAGTATTAATGCTGTTTTTTGTAGAATATGACTCACAACCTGTTGATCCATAGCCTTTATCCACTCAACAAAATGAATTGCAGATTGTTTTTCAACAGCAAAATAGCCAAATAATGACATCATATCCCAACTTCCCCCATGACTGTGACAACATATGCATTGCAGGAGAAGAGGTATTTGTATTGACAGAGGCATCAATCTTCCTCCATTACATTGGATTCTCGGGGGCAGGGCTTGCAGGAGTAAGAATGCAATTGGGTGCCCAGTGACTAAGAATGGACCGTCCTACCCTGACATAGAAAGCACCTACGAAGATTAAGCACCTGTAGCTGTCCTATGATGATGGTGCTGGTCGCTGTTGAAACTTCGAAACATAATTGTATTATCATTGTGAAATAAGGGAAAAATACTCTACTCAATATAGTGACCTAAACATCCAAGATGTATTTGTCACAAATGTGCAACCTTTACTAGGGCCATCATCAAATTTACTTAAATGTTATGGTTTATAATCAGTAAAGAATATTTTTGCCTCTATAGTGTATTTATCTGTCTATACATCCCATTTTACAATATCTCGAAATATGATGGTACCGTATAAGTCAATAAATAATGGATAATAATAATCTTTCTCTATCATTAGGGTCTCATATCTGGAAAGACAGGTGACCATTCTACTCCAATTATCCTGGTATCTGTCCATGGTCCTGAGACATTTGGCACATAGTCCATTTTTGGTTTTTTGATTGTTGACACTAGCTTAATCTTCATATGCTTCATATAAATATTTCGATATTTCTTCTATACATGTTTTAATTCGGCAACATATCTAAATTAAAGGAAAAATCAATGCGATTTTAGAAACAAAATAAAAAAAACCTTTAAAGGCTGACCATGTATGTCATGTAGCCCTTGATATTCAACTTTGTATTTTATTATACATAACATTAAAGGCATCAAAGGGAATGAGCATCCTTCAGGCAGTGCAAAGTTCACTATTCGGACACTCTACAGAAATAAAAAAAATGAAAGAAGGAAAATGAATCCAAACAAAGGTTTTTAAATTTGCAGTTAACTTGATACTTTTTGAACGCACTAGGTAGAGCTCGCTTTATAACCTTACAACTACAATTATTATTGTAGGTCTTGTTTGTAATGGTGTATTTAGGCTGAGAGCTGGGATATGACATCATAAACTAGCATTACACATCATATGATCTGGATAAAGTGGAGAATGCTGATCGCATTAAGTAAGAGGTGCACCACAGAGTCTGAGTTCCAGGGAGCAATTTGCCCCTTATTCTTTTATCCTATTTATAAAGACATAAAAGAACAATACCTTTTAATTACAATTGTTAATTTGCGAACACTATTTCTACACGTAAGCAAAGCAGGGCAGAGGATTTTGGGCCACATAGAGGGATTGTACTTCCTAAAAAAAGTTGGGAGTTATGCTTTCCGCATTTTATACATAGAACATCAGATACCAGTTTAAGTCAAACATTCATTTCTTTGTTCTAAAAATCAATATACAACTAATATGGAAGTATCTTGATATATGCTTCCTGGCAAAATACTTTTTGTACAGTGTATCTATAATATTTGTAATATAGAAACATGATTACATATTGCATATCGGTTTTTTTGTTGGAATGATGGATGATAACTTTTATAGTAGAATATGCATTTATATTTGCCTTGAGACATAGATGAGCTTTGTGTTATAACTTTATGTTTAATGCTATAAATATTTGGTATTTTCTGTTTTCTCCCAAGTACGCTGAGGCTGGATGCTCCTGCCGTTTGTTGACACTCAGCTGGTAGTTTGTATCACGCAGAAGTAATGGATTTGCGGTAATGATCAGACTGAGTGCCATCTGCTTTGAGTAGAATTATATTACGTAAAGATTACATGCTCTGGCAATATCATTTGGTAACTTGAACCTTTCCTGGAGGCCCGCTGTGTTGATGAGGACCTGAGCAGTGCGTTTAACCAGTTTGATACGCAATCTGTGCTTTACGAGGTGTAAACATTACCTTGTTTTAAAATAAATTCACTATTCCACTAGGATGTGGAGTTGCACAGCAAAACCAGTTTGTAAGTCTTATATATTCTTATATTCTAACATCAACCTTGGACAAATAGCATGCAACCCCTCAGTGTTTCAGAAATGACAGTGAATGGACAAACACTCGGGCTGAAAGCCCTTATATACGATGTTGTTTTATGTTTTAATTAATTTTATTTTATTTTTCTCAAGAACTAAACTATCTTTCACCACCTATGCCCCACTGATGAAGCCAATAAAGGCCAAACATATGTCGAAGGTTTGTAGGTTCTCTAGTGCAAAGGGATTGTGCCTCATATTTCGGTTTTGGATTGGGGGTTATGTCAGTTTAAGTAGATACTATGGACAGAATTTAGATATCCTTCTTGTACAGTATTCCCTAAAAAATACATCAATATCTCTCTGTTTACTATCCTGATTTCAAGATTTGACACATTCTACAAAAAATGTTACCACAGCTGAACCTATACCATACCTTATGTCTTTACCAGGATGAACCTGAGGAAGACTATTGTGAGGCCACAACGTTAGCTTATAAAGATTAGAGCTTTCTGAAGAATTGATAAATGCATTCATGGCACTTTCTGCCAAAACCACTTTAGCGGACACCTCTTCCCACTGATATCACAACGGACCAAAAGCAAAGAACGTTCAAATGATATAAACATTACAATACTTGTGACTCAAGTGACTTGTGTCAATGGAAAGTACAAGAACATTTTTTTCCCCCCAAGAAAAAGAAAGTCCTACTTTATATGATATTTTGGAGATGGGTGAAACGTTTTGCTCAGCTATAGCTGCGATGGCCAAAGTAACATCTGAAACGGTAGACATATAATGAACAAGCTGTCACAATGGTAGGTTTCTAGGTTGGCTTAATGTAACATTCCGAGATGTACTAAGCTGACCAGGAGAAAAGAATGCCTCATAAAGCAAAAGGCCATTAAGAGTTCAACTACTTCTGGCCAAGTATGAACTCTCAACCAAATGATCCACCACCTAATATGAATTTGAACTCCTCCAGTGCCTTAAGTGAGTGAATCTTTTTTTGGCATAAGACTTCATAATTCAGGTGACTATTAATATCTTTCTATTTACTCATCCCTGACCTTGATTTGCCCGTTCTATATCATGTGATCATGAGATTCTGTGAAGAAAATTCAAATAATGCTTTCATTAAGCATTCACAATAACATTGTACTGATTCAACGTACTAATAAATCATACTAAACTATTTAAGAAGTGAATCAATTAATTGTAACATTGTAATGATCTTGAAAGGAAACCCGACATATGTGAGTACAAAAGCTGAAATTTATCAGCATGAGGCATTTCAAATAAAAGTGATGTTTCCAATGATCTGTGAAAAAATGATATTAATCTAGGACAATCATTCTTTGTATTTGCTGAATTATTTATTACAATACATTACAGCATTAACACATTTAAATGATTCTGTCTAAGGTCATTTAACAGAAAGTGGAAAATGTTTTTTTATAAACAATTAACATTATAGTTAAATATTATCACATCACATGAGAAATCTTCCACTTTTGAATGACTAGACAGAGCTATAGTACATTTTCATTGATTATAATGACCAAAACTCACCCCATGAGCTTTTTTAACCTGTAACATAATTTATGTTTTGTTTTTTAATATAATTACATTTCTAACTTTTCACAAAACACTTTGTATTCTAAAATAAAATATGCAGTTGACCCCCAAAAATATAGCTGGCTTTAAAGACACGTCTAGCTAAACATCTCAAAGATTGTACATAAAGCAGACAACACACAGGAGCGATAACAACCCTAGAGAAGCCTGGGGTATAAATATGTTCATGACATGTGTCTGCCACAGGCATATTGGCTTTAGAGTTAAATATTTCTCTCCAAATCTTCGGTACGCCTGCCAGAAACATTGATCGATAGATATAAACCCATTGGAAGATATCTTTCAACGTCTGAGACATTAAATACAATGACATTTAAAACCTGAGTTGTTACACTGATCATTTAGCCTTCAGAGTAACCTGAGCATTTATAACCCTCCCTTAAATGTTACTTTCATTATAACATTGTAACATTGAGATCATACCCAATTAGCTAGAGAAGAAGTTTGGGGCCAAGAATAAGATTCATTAAAGCTCAAACTGGCTATGTTGTCAAAACGATGACATTACCATTTACTGTATTTTTTTCCTGATTTGTTTTACCAACAAAGAGATAAAGTGTGAGTTGAGATCATTCCCAATAAATGGAATCGGGAGTCAAATGTAACAGAATGCATGACTGCAACAGCTGTGACTAGCTGAGGGTATTCCAGAAGAAGCAAACCCAAAAACACATTAGTCAGACACAGTTCTGAAACTGGCAGCAAATTGCCCACAACCATAAGACATCAAGGGGAGAAGCATAACGTTCAAATCATAGCTCTTGTATTTCTCGATCAAAGGATTGGAAAATCTCTTCAGTTGCAATTTGCATGACTCAGATGTTCTATAATACACATCAAGTCATGGTGAGAAAGAAGTTCATGTAGCTCTCGTGGTCTTTAAGTTCATCAAGGTCAGACCTGAAAAACCCTCTGATTACCATAACAAGCCAGTCCCTCTATACTGTATATGACTTTATAACCTTGTAATGGATTGAGTTAATTTAGATGGTTTCCATGTAGCCATCGTTCAATGAAAAAATGAAAATGCTTCAACTCCGTTCTGTCTATACTGTTGTGCTTTGACATTGCCATCATATCATCGTAACCTACACTTTTTCATAAGTCTTTGCAGGTGTGTCTGATTGAGCCAAAAATAACTGCAACGTCTGCAAAAAAATCAGCCTATGCAGAACTGTTTGACATTCTCGTACACCTAGGCTGGACGGATCAAACCTCATTAATAATATCACAGAACACATATTTAGTCATTTTCAAGTACATGTCCCCTAAAAATAGCTAAGGGCTTTTATTAAAAGGTGAATAGACTTAATTATATAACGCAATGCCATGAGATCGAACTTCAAAAAATGACAATTAAAGCTGGTGTATGTGGAATCAAATTCCAGTTTGCAATGCGGTACCAGATACTAGATATTATATGATATTCAATAAAGATAGGACTATTGACAGATGACTCCTAATTATTTCAATTCTATAAAACATTAAATTTAGTAGAACATAGTGATAATGCTAATTTTGTACTCTTTGAAGAGAAATACAAGGGAGGGAGAAGTGATTTCCAAACACCAGCACAATGGATTCAGATGGGAACCATTGTGACCAGTTTTCATTTGTCCTAGTCTAGTATAGCTACATACAATCAAAAAATAATAAATGGCAAAAAAAAATCTAAATCTTACATAAATCTATGTAAGCAAGGATAGGCAAAGTGTCCATACAAGGACCCCAGAGTCTGTAGCACAGTTCTTGAAGGTCCATAGCACATCATTAAATTGTCCACCACAGACCCCAGAAATAGTCCACCATGAGCAATGTTGGTGCTGCCCCTGTTTGCAAGTGCAGGGTCATCATGTTATGTACCAGAATGTCTTAATATGCTTTTTTGCAATTTGAATGTTTTTGCTCATTTTCACTCTCCCCTGTTGAACTAATGCTATGGAATCTGCTGGCACTTTATATATAATGTAATAGAATATCCAACACCAAAGAGTAATAACTATTGTTGATTTTTTTGTAGCAAAATTATTTAATATTTTAGGGGGGCATGGGGGCAATTGAAAGAGTTCTCTGGATATTGTCCTTTGGGATTCTAGAGTACTGAGCTTGTCCCCCATTTCTAAAAGCTTCCAAGCCCTACCCTGATCCACTTTCTCTGTGGAAAGTATTGAGTTAATAATACTGGATGCGTAATGAAAAGGAAAATAACATGTTACTGTTAATGTATTAACACTACACAGATTTAGAATTATTCTGTTTACAGAAATTTGGCACAGTCCCAGATTTATGTGTAAGCTTCAAAAAGATCCTTTGTATGAAAAAAAATGCATATATTTTAAACACGTTGGGAAGAAAAGAAAAGAGTATCAAAATATTCAAAAAATATTTAATCTACTCCACAACCCCAGCACCATAGTGTTAATACAGTAACGTACAATAACATTGAGCACATCACAAAGGGTACGATGCAGGGGCCGCTGGGTGCTGATGCTGCCGGCCGGCCGGCGCTACTTTAATACTTTTTAAAAAAATTTAATATGGCAAGCCGGATCGGCTATTAAATGAAAAAAAAAAAGTATTAAAGCAGCGCCGGCCGGCGGCATCAGCACCCATCGGCCGTATGTGATGGCCGCCAAGTGATGGGAGTAGCGTGAGGGGTGAAAGGTGAGTGCGAGGGGGCGGAGCTTTCACCCCTCACGCTGCTCCCATCACTATGTGGCCATCAGACTGCTGGAAAACTGATCTAAACGGCCGATGCGTGCTGATGCCGCTGGCCGGAGCTACTTTAATACTTTTTTTTTTCATTTAATAGCCGATCCGGCTTGCCATATTAAAATATTAAAGTAGCTCTGGCCGGCGGCATCAGCATCCAGCGTCTGTTTAGATCAGTTTTCCAGCAGTCTGATGGCCGCATAGTGATGGGAGCAGCGTGAGGGGTGAAAGCTCCGCCCCCTCGCACTCAGACTGCTGGAGCACCGGATGTTGTGTCACTGACATCCTGTATACATAGAAAACAGTCTGTTGCTACCAGGGGATGGAGGTCTAGACGAAACCCCCCAAAAGTGGAAGTAGAAGGTTAGTAAACAAATTTATTTTTGTACAAGCTATATAATATTTGTTTTGTATTCATTAAAAACAAAAAATAGGTATGTGTGTGTGTATGTAAGTGTGTCCCGAGTGTCACTTCTGTCCCCAATCAGCCCCCATGTCATTGCTGTCCCCATTCAGCTCCCCAGTGTCGCCTCTGTCCCCAATCAGCCCCTTCCAGTGTCACCTCTGTCCCCTTTCGACCCCCCATGTCATTCCTGTCCCCATTCAGCTCCCCAGTGTCACCTCTGTTCCCAATCAGCCCCTCCCAGTGCCACTTCTGTCCCCCTTCAGCCCCCGTGTCATTGCTGTCCCCATTCAGCGCTACAGTGCCACCTCTGTCCCCAATCAGCCCCTCCCAGTGTCACCTCTGTCCCCCTTCAGCCCCCGTGTCATTGCTGTCCCCATTCAGCTCTTCAGTGTCAGCTCTGTCCCCAATCAGCCCACTTTATGGTATGATCCTGGTATGATCCATTGTATTTTTATAATGAATATGCATTCAGGAAAAGATGGGCATGTATGGTGGGCTGATTCGTGGCACAATAGGCCACATCCCTTGACTTGCCCCCCAGGCCTTAGGCTGCCAGCCCTTCCCTGGTACGATAGATACAATGTTACAAATGAAGGTTAAAGGGGAATTGGGCGACAAAGTGAACCTCTCACTGTAAGACCAGTGGCTACTAAATGATGCGCTTGTGGCTGCTGGCTGGATACATGGGTGTGCATTACTTGAGATGATTCTCAAGACCTGATTTCCAGAGACTTTCAGTTACAGATTTTCATTTTCACAAGGTTTTACCCGAGTACACTGGAGGTCAGTGGAAAATTAGTTCACCCCCTCTTTCCTGTTTTGAGACCATGATCACTATCCATTTTTCCTCCCCTAACCAAATGCAGTCAGATTCTTTCATGCCTCACAAGTGTAATTTTTCAAAGGGACATTCCCTATTTGAAACCAAGGTACCCTCAACAATGATGTCATATCCCACCACTTTAAATAATGTGTGCCGTTGAGTGGAAGAAAACTATGGACTGTGTTGACTTGGCAAAGCCCTCCAAAATGTTAATGGCCTGGCAGGGGAGATCTTTGCTGTTATGAGGCAGAGGGGCTGCTACCCCATGAACCTGCTGCCCTGGGTCAAAATACACCACTTACTACAACAGTTACTACCTAATTACACCTCAGTCCCAGTGATGGTATGCTTCATGTTGCTTGCCCTCATAACCACACGTAGTATGTGTTACGAAGACTGATATAAAGAGACTGCAGGGTTCCTGTAGCACAGATTTGCCCCAATGGCATAAAAAAGGACCGTGCAAAATCTTTTTTAGCAGTATTTATATTTGCTCTGACTGTACTACCACTGACATAGTTTCATTCCCGACTGTGACATTGTAAGCACGGGTGCAGGGCTCTGAATGCAAATGAGGATCTGCTTTCATCTGTGTCTTCTATTTGATGTGTCTTTCTCCAGAGAAGTTTCTAAAAATGTTTTCTCTGCTGGACTGCAAATTATTTGTTGGGCAGCAACTGTTTCACTTTTGCCAAAAAAAAAGAAAAGACAAGATCTTATGAAACAAATAAATCATTTAAGACTGGATATTCCATGTACAAAAATGGAAACTGCAATCAGGGCAATTACAATTAGCTTATATAAAACTGAATAGTGCTAACTATGCTACATTGTGAAGATGTGCTACAAAGAAGCCACGTCCTTAATTTCCCTAAGGCTGAAGGAGGTGCAGTTTTTTTGTTGTTGTGCCGTGACAGGCCATAGGTGGGCTTGAATAATTATTTTATGAATATTAAATAATGTATGAATTCTGAATCTTTTAAAATGGCCTAAAGAAATAAATGTATGATTAGTCGCATAACAAGTAGTGGAGGACCCAGTGCAGAAGCAGATTTATACTCTGACTGGTATGTCTGATATTCCTCATACTGGATCTGAGCTGGGCTAAGGCTCTATAGAGCCTTAACAGGAAATATTCCCATTCTCTTTTAATAAAATATTCTATATAAAAACTATTTTTAAAGGGATACTCCTTGACATTTTCGTCTGGTCCCCCTGCAAATGCCACGGGCATACTCACCACCAGTCAGCTCCAGTACTGGCTCAGTGAGAGTTCCCCTGTTAATGTACATGGGTAGAAAGCACTCCCATTGAGTTCAGGGGAAGTACTTTCCAGTGATTGGCCAATTTAAGCAGCCAATTGGTGGCTCAAGAACAGGAACACTGGAGGGAAATTGGGCTGCATCTCTGAGCCTTATTTTAGGTTGTCTCAATAAATATTCTTTGGGATCAATCTTTCTTTTTTCCTCTGCCCTATTGGTCCAGCTTGATTCTCCCTTTCTCTATCAGACAAAAATATATTGCCCGAAAGCCCATAGAGTCTTAAATTATCCTTGTCTCTACGAGAATACAAGACTTCCTATGAATGTATACTGTATATTATATAAGCGGAAGATTAGTGATTAGTGCTTTATGCTTTATGGTGTCTAAAAATCAGGCTTAATGGATCATTATCCAACCAGAAACCCCTAATATCACGTGCAGCAAAAAAAGTAAAAAAAAGCAGTTATGCCTACGAGTAATGTTAAAAAGTGATTATCTTTTTGCAGTAACATCAGCATTAAAACCGTTTATCAGAGTGACGGACCCTTCCATTAGTAGGTTAATGATGTCATTTTCCATACGTCAAGAGCTTTCACATAATACATTCACATGATGCGAAAAAGCACTCAATCGCTTTACTGTTACAAGTGAGAAAAGTGAAGCCGGATTAAAGAGCTTATTAAAATATGTTAATATGAAAACACTTGGTGAATTATTCATGAGCGGTTTGACAATTTTTTTAAATATGCAAATAAGCTTTATTGCGCTAGTATTATTTTTTTTTTTCCCCTTAAAACTTGTTTAAGGTTTTTATTTTCTGTTCCTCACAGCGTGGCTGCTGATGTTTAATTAGAAACTGACTAATGCTAAATTCCGCTAATTAAATCAGCAGAAGTAAATTTAGATTGACATTGTGGTAGGTATTCAAATTAAACAACTGTCCCATTGCATTTAATGCTGATCATTTATCTATTATAAATTAAAAGACTACTTATTTATGATAGCTAGCTAAGAAACAGAATCAGATCATTGCAGAGCAGAACAGATACACAGCTGTCTAAGAACTAATTAAGGCTTTAGTAAACTTATAAATAATCAAGCATATTTAAATACTGTTTTCCCCACAAATGGTGAAATTAACTTTGACTCTTTTGTTTTGTTCACGACTGGACAACAAAAAAGCAATTAAAAGTTTTAAATGTAAATTAGTTAAAATTGCATATAAATATAAAATATGTATTTATCACTTTATCCTATGAGATATCTTACATGCAAATCTTAAAATATTGATTTGGCAAGGCTGATTTTTTTATAGATCATACAAAACCAGGTCATCTGAATATGGAACATCTCCTAACGGTGCTTAGGCTGCTTCACCAAAGCTTTCCCAAGCACATACTTGATCCAGAGCATCTAGGTGAAGCTTGCTTTTCCGGGTTAGTTTTTTCCTTCAGGCAGAGCACTTCTCAACCACGTTCTACCTACTCCTTGCCCACTTTCACCTGTTTTTGCCCAGTTTCTTTGCAATTTAGGGCTTTTGGAAGGCTGGGTCTGCCCTACATGCAGCTAGCCAAACCACCATACAGAGCCACTCTCTCAGAAGAAAGCTTTGGTATTACAATGGTTAACTTTATTTTTGGTTTCCTTTTGCTGTTATGTAACCTCTTGAGCATCCTGTCCTTAATTGTTTCCTGGGGAGTTTGCATTTGCTAATACTTAATAAGCAGCACCTTTTAGACTCCCAAATGCTTATATTCACTTTGAATCTTAACCAGTTTGTCTGGAAACAAAAAAATACTCATTAAAAAATACTAAGTATGTCATGTTTATGCCTGTAAACCCCAACCAAAGTAACATCTTCTAATTAACTGGCAACCTCCCCAGAAAATGTGTGAGACGGAAAGATGACTCTCTATTGCAGGCAAATGAATGGGGGCCTTTCTCATTCTTGTAGATTTGTACAAACACACAAAATGCATGAGTCTAAAGTCTGTAGCTATGCATGTATGTATGAAGGTATGCATACATGTATTCATGTTTTTAATAATTTTTTATGACCAGTATTTTTGTGGACTGTGGCATATTTCCAAATTTATATTAGGTGGATTTTATATAGTCTGTTTTTAGCCATTTTACTTTACTTTTATTATTTAGATATTTATTCCATTTCTAAACTGCTTGAATTCTATTCCTCTGACCCCTTCTCTCTGGCTTCATAATTTAATAACTAGCGCATCGTTTTTTCTTTTCATTTTCCATGCAACTTTATTTTTCACAGAACCTGCAAGGAGGGTTTTTTTTCAGGTGTTTCGGTAACATAGAAATTGCTTTTCACAACCCGCAAATAAGTCACCATAAAAAAAATAATTGTTATGTAAAATAGTAGTAATACTTCTTAAAACTATAGAAGCTTTAAAATTGAGATTCTTTCCGTGAGCAAATTGGTATTCACAGTCTGTTCTTCAGGTTCTAAGGGTGAATAACTATTGCGAGAAGTAATACAATGCTCTTCGTTTCTTGAAAATAAATAAGGATTGCAGAGGTTATTCTCAAGTAATATTATTTGAAAAACCACATCTATTAAACAGCACTCATAGGCTTCAAGTGCAAATTATGAACTGCCGGACTAGTAGGATATTCTCATTTAAGATCACCAGAGCGGAACAGATTTCAGGTCGGCTCACAGTTGTTCTTCTGCAGGTTTTAATGTTGAGTTTGAAGTAACCTTTGACCTTGTTGCGGTCTCTAGAAACTGTCTTCCTTTCTGTTCTTGACGAGAGATGACATACCTTCTATGACTTTTTCAGTTCAAGTGAAAGGGGATTTTGTCTGAAAGGTCAGGCTTATAACTGATGTGAACTGCAGCATTGACAAAAAAAAAATGCTCCAGGTTTAAAGTGGTGTCCTCAAATTCTGTTGAAATTTTTTTTATTGTTTGGCAAATCTTACTGAATGTGTAAAAGTGCATGCGTAGAAGTGTATGAGTGTGTATGTGTATGTTTGTGTTAGAGTGTGTGTGTTGGTGCGCATGTGTAAGTGTGTTAGAGTGCGTGCAGATATGTGTACTAAGGTGTTGGTTAGTTACTGGGTTTGAGGCCTGGGCCTCGTTTCAATGCATGTGTGTGTTAGAGTGTGTGTTAATGTGTAAGTGTGTGTATATATCTGTATCTCACAATATGTGTGTAAATGTGCATGTGGCAGTACCTATACTAGTAGTTACTAAATTTGAAAGTATGTATTTTCTGGGATTCATTTTAACCCATATTAAGTAAAATTCTGCACAATTTTTGCAATCTGTCTTCTCAGCTAGGAAAATCTTGCATTTATATCAGCTTCTGTTGGAGCAACCCTTGCTGAGAAACTGTTTAATTACCATTTTATCTGCTTCCAGATAAACAGTTGGGCCTAAAGGGAATTAAATTTAAACACACACATATATATATATAAATATATCCATAACATCAAATGGATAAGAAATCCAGCACATACGGTGTTAATGTTGCAAATGACTATTGTAGCTTGAAACAGCTGTTTTTTTAATAGAATATCTTCATAGGTGTCCCATAACTCCTGTGTTCAAATGGCACGTTGTGTCCGCCAATCGAACTTTAAGTTTAAAAAACGACTTGATTATTAGAAAACCCTTTCACAATGATATTACAGACGGAAATTGTCCTGTTTTCCATGCAAACAGCTCAGTGAACAAAACTTCTGAACAGTAGTTATATATAAAAGAAGAATCACTTTTAGCATAACCTTATTTATTAATAATAAAAGTTTATTTATCAATCTCTTATGCCATGGCATATCAGCGTCTTCAAAAGGGGAGCCATAAAAATGCAAAACAAGGAAAAACTGAATGGGGAGCCGCAGCCAGGCAGATGCTAAAAACAGAAAGTTAAGATCTCTGTCTCTATGATACACACGATAAGATGTGTTTCTAAATACAAATATATTGCATATTTTAAACATTGGTGCAATTATTAATATAGTCAATCAAATCATAAAATATAAGACCTGGAAATCCTTAAATTCTTTATTGATCGTCACTTCTAGGTCACTGACGATTACAAAAGTTTGCAGATTTCTTAATGATTTCATCAAAAATATATTTTTTGGATAGGTACGGTGTAAGTCATTAAAATAAAAAGTAATCAGGGTTTCCCGTGTAGGTTTATGATTTCATCTACATACGGTAAGTAGCAAGTTCAATTTTAAAATGCATCAGCAAAAGTCTTTGTCTGTATGCAAATGAGTAAAAACTAATTTTAAATTGTACTAAAGAGCACATATTATGCATCCACTCTATTTGCAGAGCGCTGATAATGTATTAGACGTTATTTCAGTGATCACAGCTATGAAATCTTTTTTTTTTTCCTTTTATTTCTGGCGTATAGAAGCTGCAGAAAAAAATGTAATCTGGTTTACTGGTAGAAAAAAATCCTTGTGCATTATGTCAAAAACTATTTAATGTATTTGTCATTTTTTGTAATCTTAGATAAATTGTTTTACTAGTTTGCATTACCACATTTACCTTAACAATAGATCTGTACATTTTACAGCACTATACACTAAATAAAACATCGTATTGGTATTTTAAGCTTAAAATACAAACTGATATATATTCTACACATTATGTTCATACCTTTTTGCCCCGAGATTCCAGGTGAAGTGCCATTTCACCGCTTCAGGGCACTAAATCTCTGCGTCCCGGGAACAACATTAAGACATGCTCACTCCCCGACAGATTCCCTTCTCACCCCAAAACTATTTAAGGTGCTTGGGGCTAGCCATGCCCATGTGTGTGGCTAACCCTGCCCATATAGGGTATAATCCCCGTCCATGTCTGCTTTAATCCCCATCCATGTCTGTCATTAATCCCACCCCCGTACAAAGCCACTCCTCCCAAAGAGGGTGTTACGTTTGCACAGGTGTGGAAACCAGGATGCAGGATACAATGGATCAGTCTCTTATCGGACCCAATCTGGTATGAATGCCTCCTAGACAGGAGCAGTGTTGCTAGCACAGGGCAACACTAAGGATAGTCCAGTACTCAGGCAGAGAATAAACAGGCAATCCGGGTCAGGAGCAGAGAGGTCAACGTGGTCAGTAAGCAAGCCAAGGTTGGTACCGGGTATCAGGCAGAGAGTGGTCAGGCAATCCGGGTCAGGAGCAGAGAGGTCAACGTGGTCAAAAGGCAAGCCAAGGTCGGTAACAGGAATCAACATGAATCATCAGATATCAGCACCAGGTAAGCATACAGCTTAGTTGTCCCTTACAAAAAATTACTGCAGTTTTTCTGAAGTAATACTGCAGTTTTTTGGACATGAAAAAACTGCAATACTGCACTTTTACTGCAGTATTACTGCACATTTACTGCACTTTTACTGCATTTGTACTTCACTGTACTGCAGTTTTACTGCACATTTACTGCACTTTTTTTTTTATATTGCAAACCTACAGTTGTACTTCAATGTACTGCAGCTTTATTGCATTTGTACTTCCTTACAAAAATAACTGCAGTACAACTGCAGTACAGTGAAGTACAAATGCAGTAAAACTGCAGTAAATGTGCAGTAAAAGTGCAGTATTGCAGTTTTTTCATGTCCAAAAAACTGCAGTAAGTTTTTCGTAAGGGTGTAAGAACAACTGAGCACTGAACAGGCATCAGTGCTCAGTTTTTAAACTAGCCGCCCTTCTAGATCCCGCCCCCAACCGTGACGACGTCCAATGGACGTTGCTTCTCCTCCACAGGGGTATGGAATCGGAAGGGGGGCGTGTCCGGTAATGCCGTGGGTGTCCATCACTGTGCGGCAGTTCGTTCTTGTAAACCCGCCGCGTATAAGGACACAGTGTTACCGGATTGCCCCGGGAGGAGTAAGTATCGAGTACCCGCCACTCGGGGGTACTTGGGAGATGCACTCCGCACCGGAGCGCGACGCCACGAGCACCCGGGCGACGCGCCCCGGACGGGACCGTGACGCAACGGGTACTCGGGCGACGCGCTCCGTACGGGAGCGTGACGCTGTGAGTCCCCCCGCAACGTACTCCGGCCTGGATCGTGACAGAGGGAGGGCTCCCGGAAGCTGGAGCCTAGAACTTCCCAGTTATGCTTATATTTTAACAATAACAAAACCCCACTTCTTATTTTATAAAGGTTGCCTGAACCAATCAGCAACAATCAGCGATTTAATAGTGGAGGGATAACATAATGGTGCAGAATGATCATGCAAATACTGAGAAAAGGAAGATTTGGCAGATTTTCAATAGGTATATATATATATTTAATTTTTCAGAACTGTAAAAATATAGGATTTGGGGAAAAAAATATAGCTTCACTTTAATAATCATCTTCAAGAAAAATGGAAACAATAAATGTACTCAAGACATATTGTAAACTACATTGTTTTTCAATCAGTTGCATATGTTATTGGTTTTAGCCAAAATATGTAGTATACAGAAAATATTCCTATTCCTCTCTTTTAACCCAACCATGACAATATCTTCATAATGTAATTGGAGAGACTTCACACTGCAGCAGAAGGTCAATGAGGCATGAAACATACAAAAAAAAAAGCACAGTTCCAGGGAAGAATCGGTATACTGTATACGGTATAACTGTGTTGTTATAATAAAATTCAAGCAACTTAAAGACACCCTTGAGTTTTAAACAAACCCAAATGTGATTTTAGCTAAGGCAGTTCATTTTAGCTTTAGCTGGTGCTTTGCAATCCCACTGTGAATCCACTGGTCTAAATTACACTGGAAAACATCTCTGCAAGCAGAGAAAGCTTGAAAAACAAAGGTTTATCTTAGAGACAACTAATCATTATAAATGAATGACTCGCGACACATCTTAACACAGCATGGGGGCAACCAGTTCTAAACCATAGATGAAACTAGTCCACTTAGTCTATATCTGTGCAGGATATGAAGGTTTGCTACACTCTCAATAGCCCTATAGAGTTCAGAAGCACAGAGAATTGCATTCACTAACTCTGGACTTGCAGGAGTTAACATTTCAGCGTATATCACCATACATAATAGAATTGTGTGCTTGGATCAAAAAACGGTTCAGATAATTTTTTTGTTTCGTGTTTGGTCCATTCGTTTTCGGACATTGAATTATGTTTTCTGTCCTTTCAGTTTGGAAGAAATTCAGAGGGCTTTTCCAATTCGGAAATTCAATTGTCACTCTCTTTCTTTCATTCACTCTGTCACACACTCTCTCTCCCTCTTTCTCACTCTCTTTGTTAATGTCTCCCTACCTTCTCCCTACCTTCTCTGTGTCTACGCTTCTCTATCTCCTTCTTCTTTGTCTGTTTCTTGTCCTCTTTTTCATCTTTTTTCTGTCTTCTTTCTTCTATCTTTTCTGGTGGTCCGCTTATCACGGCCTGGTGTCATAGTTCTGCAACAAGGCAAAGCTTCAGGGTGCACCCTCGCCCCCAATTGGAGCAATTGGGGATAGGCTGCTCATTGGTGTATGCCAAGGCTCCGTCTTGTTGCAAAACTATAACACCAGGCTGGGAGAATGCTGCGGAGGGCTGGCACACGAGGACCAAGCAGAACAAAGAGGGAAGAAGCGGAGTTAAGGAGAAGAGGAGACACAGAGAAGGTAGGGAGACAGTGACAGAGCGTGTGAGAGAGCATGTGAGTGATAGACAAGTGATAGACAGTGTGAAAGAGTGAGAGAGCGCACAAGAGAGCATGTAAGAAAAAACGCAAAGAAAAATTCAGAGCTCTCTGCTTCGTTTTGTTTCTTTGGGGTCCATCCTAGTTTTTGGACATTTTTACAAATTGTTGAAATTGGCAAAGTCTAATACTTGTCTAATTAAGGGTCCTTCAGTGCTTCTTGAAGGAGAAGCCTTTAATAAAGCATATGAAGGCAGTTGGACCATTCCGTTCTCCTGCAAGTTCCTGGGACACACTCGTGTTTATATTAAAAGAAGAAAAAAATGGGGAAAAAGGGATATTCATAAAATGTGACTTTATTTGGGTACATAAAAAAAGTGTGTGCTATATTCTACTATATAAACTAGAGTAAGAAGAATACAGAGTGAAACACAGAGCATAACAAAGACACTTCATTGATATATATTCAGTCAGTTACAACAATCAACTTTTGATCATGTATGCATTAAAATATATCCAGTTTATGGTTTTCTGCCATCAAAAAGAAAAAATGTCGCTATGGGCTGTCTACAAAATTTAACAGAAAGATGCATTGAAGCAAGTGGATTCTTATAATCTCTAATCTATTTTGCTGTCAAAGTGACTTTTTAGCATCATGCTTGGGATTTTTCATAAGAGGGCTTGGTGCTACCATATAGGAAGGTTAAGCAGCTGCTTAAGGACTCCTATGGTCTAAGGTCTCTCTTACACGTTGATTAGAACTGATTGAAATGTCTTCTCATCGACCTGTACAATATACTTCTAAAAGATTTCGAATCTTCCCTGTTTCTACCATCTCATGCTGGTGTTATAGTGACATGTTTACTGCTCTTAGGTCACAATTCTAGTTTGTATGAATTCGGATTCTAAAAAGTCTGTTTTAGCCATAACCACAAAAAAACGTTTCCTAAAATATCACTCTATTTTTGGATTTAACAAATAATTAAAAAAATTATCACTCACGCAATATCATCGTTGCCCTGTACTCAATTAATTACGTCACTCAGCAAGACCTTTGTTTCATAAAGTTGGCATTGAACTCTTTATTTTACCTGAACTATTTTCTGGTTCACTCATTTATACCTATTCATTTTTTAAAGATTTTTCAATACATTTGGATAAAGTCCAATTTTATATTTGAAGCAAAAACAAAGCAGTCACCTTAATTATTGTTAAAAAGGTAATTATTGTCTTTCGAGGAGATAGCTTTCTCTTATCTTACTGTTGCCCACACACTGCATGAACAGAGTCAACAGCGTATATATCACCCCCTCCTTGTCCAGAGAGTGAAGGCTGAGTCTTCATTGTTCTACGTGCTGTGTCACAAAAAATGTGTCATATTTATATTAGAAAACCATCATAACCTTTATATATGTTTTGGGCTGCCTACATATTTTATACCAACACTAAAAGACGGTTTGCAATCCAGAAATCAAATAAAAGAGTTTAAATGCTGGTGTCATCTGATTGTTGCTGGCAAAAAGCACTAAAAGAACCGTAAAAGCTTTTCATATTGTATAAGTGACCTGTGACCTTAAGACAAAGAACAGGTGGAAATAGCATCCCTGAAATCATCTAAAGAGGGGCAATTGTCTTTTAGGACTTGTGACATTATGACCTGTCAATAGCTATTTGTGGACACAATTTAAATTCTAAACACATTTTTTGTGACACAGTATTGTGTCTTTTAGGGCTGTAGAATACTGTGATACCCTCACATCCAGCCAACATTCTGAGCTCCTAAAAAAGAGGCACATCAGGATAGTAAAGAGGTGCACAATGATTTGGGTCCCAGAGAAGAAAATTGGATATAGGCATATATGCCCAAGAGAAACACATTGTCTAACACCTCACTTTATTAATATTAAAGGGTGACATCATGAGCATCATTTGTTCATAAGTCAACATCTTCATCTTTCAGAGAGATGGATCTAAAAAAAGCCTACAAACTGTTCTAATCAATCCCATCCCCATCTCTGATTTTTCCTATTTATTATCACTATCTGTTAATCGTCTCAACCACTGTCTATTTCTATTCATGATGTGTGTGTGTTTAAGAACTCCCATTGCTTAGTCTGCAATTCCAAAGAGAAACATTTAAGCTCCCAAAAATCTTATGTAGATATAAAATGAAAACTATCGTTCCCGAAGAGGTTTGAAAAAGTGAAGAAATAAAGGATAATATCAATAATAATTACATACAAAAAAGTTTGAGAATAACTCAACTGAGAACAGACAGCCGCTTCACAGCGTGCCCTATGGTGTGTCCCTGCCCGGAGGCATCTCGAGTTTTAGATCTTTTTATGTCATTACAGAGGTAAAATCTCCATCAACATATCAGCCTGATTCTGCCACAAATTCTAGAACTGAAAGGTGAGGCAAATTTCCTTGGGACAAGGGAACCAGCGAGTTGTTCTTTAAACCTTTTTGTATGTTGACAATAACTAGCCAAGAAAACAAAACTGGGGATTCTTGTCTTTCAGCAAAAAAGGAAGGTAATTATTGTCTGCCATTTCAATATAGAATATATTATTTTCTGAATTCTCCAATGAGAAAAAAATTATGGTTTTCTAAGTCAACCTAACATTTTTTGTTACTTTTAATGTTTTGTATATGTTTGCTATATTGTTTAAATGTGAAAATGCTTTGCTTTAATTTGTACTGCTAAGAGAATACATTATATACAGGTTTTGAAATTAAAATGCAGGGATTAATCTTGTTACCTGAAATTCAGTTTGCTAAATATATAGCCATTTGTACTGTAATGCCATTATAAGATAGGAGCTTTTCACTTTAATTAATAAAGCTCAGCTGGCAGGTTATTTCACAGTCTAACAATTTGAACAATGTGTAAGTTTTACAGCATGTAGTTTTCTCACTTCTGCAGGTTTTGTCGATAAATAGTCAAAAGATCATTTATCATCAGAAAATGGTGTATTCTTCCCTAAGCAATCAGCATGAAAACCATAAAGGATAATGGCGAAGCATTTCACAGAAGGGCAGAACAATTGAGGTCTTTTACCTAACCCTATATTCTCTGACCATTATGTTGATATCCTAATATCTATATACTAAAGAACCTTGAGAATTGAAAGTAAAATATGATTTCTTGTTCATCATGGAGTTAATATGCCATTTGTCAATTTTATAAAAACCTCTGACTCTAAATGACCAGCATTTCAAAAGATAAAAGGGGTGATCATTACGTTGAAAATGCTGACCAAAAATCGGATAAATTGAGCATTATTGTCTATAAAAGAGACCTATTAGGGGATAACAGAGGAGTAAAAGCGAAATAGAGCACTTACAGCTCATAATCTACAGAGCAACTGAAAGACATTTAACAAAAATAGCTAGTAATATGTAGCAATTATAGTAATGGTTTGGTAAACAAGTCTAAGAGATGAGCTAAAACTTTTGCCTAGACGCTCTTCTCACAACAAGTTTTTGGGTATTCCACAGTATGTTTTTATTGACTAATTTATTATAAGGAGGCCACACAGATAAAAAGGGCAGGGACTGTAGGAGGAAAAGGTAAAACAAGATGGCATGGTTGATTAAAATGGGTAGGACATAGGCAGAAGTGTTTGGGGCCCCCTTTAAGATCTTTTCTATGTGCTCCTTAAAGCATCTGCTTAGTAGACTTGTAATTTTAACAAAATTTGACTATTTCTGCAATTTGTACAACTCTCCAATAACGAGGAGGAACCCCCAACAAAAACAAAGCAAACAACTCACCCTCATTTACTCTCTCATCTCATTTTTCATTCTCACACACATTTTCTCACACACATTCTCTCACACACTCTCATTTACTATCTCTCAAGCCCTTTCTCCATAACGTCTCCACTGACCTTTTCTGTGTCTCAGCCTCCTTGCTGTGCAGTTTCACATATTCTCTTGCATCTTCTTGTTCTTGTCTTCTTTAATTTTTCGCTTGCGCTAAAAAGTATTTTTCTGAACAACTAGACATGCCATTAAACTTCCAATCAGCGGAACGGAAGCTCTCCCTGTGGCTCTTTTAAGTCCACAGGGAGGCCAAAATAAGACTTAGCTTAGAAGGGAAAGAGAGATGCAGATACGCTTCCCTTTCTCAACAAATTTGTCTTCCTTATTCTGGCCTGCCAGTGAACTTCGTCAAAACCCTCTCCCCCCATTGAAGACAGAAGAACAAGAAGATGCAGAAGCAGAGCCAGCTCAGCCCTTACAGCATTAGAAGCTCACTGGGGTTGGCTCTTCATAAGATATAGTGAAATCTATGAGTTCAAACTGTTACTCTCCCGCAGACTCCCACTGTATTGAATAAACCCAATGTGTGGGACAGTCTCAAGAAAGTTAAGGTTGTTGGCAATAAATTTTTCTCAATATTTGTGTTTTATATACTGCATTTATACCAAATCATACAATACAGAAAATGTTAACACTGAAATAGTGCAGCTACACTTTTAATACTTTCAGACAACACACGCAAATTGTCTGGCATTTGATTTTTTCAGAGATGCTTTCTCATCCGAGATGACAGACTCATAATTGCATTCAAATATCGGAAGATAAGATGATTACTCAGATCTTAGATAATAATTTCATTTCAAGAGCAGCAGTTGAGATAGATACAAAGAAAACACTGCACATCTTTCATGTTATTAATAGGCAGGTAATAATTAGTTAGAAGTTCAAAAATTAATTTAAAATAATGGGTTATATATTAATTCAAAACAAACAAATTGATATCTACCACCCCTCATTATAAAGGGGAACTATTATAAAATGTAAAGGGTTACATACTGTAACTGCTAATCAATTTATTTTTAATTAATCATATTAATACAAATTAAATAATTTGAGGCGGCAGGGCATAAAATTACATCATTTGTTTTGATTACTAAGGCCCGCATGCCTAGGATTAGAAGGCAATAGCATCATCAGGTGGCCGCTTACCAGGCCCCCCCCATAAATGCCAGTGCAGCCCTATGTGATGGGTGAGGACGAAAATAGACTGAGTTTCTCTTGCTAGTCAATTATTCTCAATATTTCATGATAATATTGATTTGTACAACTTTGCTTTAGTTCAGAAAACTGGGAATCTTGATATACTTATCAGTTTCTGTTTAGAAGATGCAACACATACATTGATTTTCTACATTACATCTTTATAATAATTTTACCGTAGGCAGGTAAGGAATTAAAAAATATATTTTTTTGTCTTTAATACATTTGGATTTGTTGATAATGTCTGGAGAAATGATTTTGTATTTTGGATCAATTGCATTTTATTAATATGATGAAATATACTCAATAGCGAAAAGTGTATTAGTGAGCGGATTGGAATTACTAAATCAAGGATGAATGATACCGAAGATGACCCAGAGTAATCATGTGTCAGTCACAACAGCGATGTTCTTGGCTGTCAGGTGTCATTTACTCTCCTCTGCTGAAGCAGTGAAGTCAACTTCATATTCTTTTACCATTTGAGCATCTGATTTGCGTACGCATCTGCGTATGAAAGCATTATGGATGACAATAAAATCCCTCTTGAGTTAATTTGGCCAACCTCATTCTACAGAGCCTAGGCGATTTATAATGGACATTATACTTTTGGAGGTGTCAGGTCTGGGGCATAGCGTCTTAAAAGAATGCAGACTCTTGAATGTAGGTTTTCTTTGTACCATCTTGATTGGGAGGCCATTTTCTTGTGTGAAGTCCCACATTCATTCACCCACTCATCATAACCCAGGGGGTTATATGGCATCAAATCACAGAATAATTGAGCATTGGAACTCTGAGTAGGATAAAACCTGGCCTGTTGGCAGCTGTAATGCTATAGAAGTTAAAAGTTATTTATGATGAATGAGCTTGTGCTGATTCTTGCTATTTTGATATGCTTTATAACTGTTGGCGAGACATAGTATAATTCAAGCAGTGATAATTAGAAAAGTTATACAATATGTGTAATGTCATGACAGCAGAATTCTATAATGGAATCTGTGGCCAACGTAAATAGATCTAACACATTGAAAAGTCTATAAAGTATTTTTTTTTAGATTTTCTGGGATATTTTTAACTTTAAATTATGTTCTCCTATATGAATTGAGGTGACAACACCATTTATTACAAAATAGTAACTATGAATATACCAAAATGCAAAAAGAAATGAAGACTATGACAGCATAAATGATTGCCCCATCTAGTTTTCTTGCTAACAACTCATTCAACCTACTTGTTTTCTATCCTGAAGATCTACTGCCTTTACTGAAATAAAGTCCATTCATCAGTCTTATTTCCTCCACCTTCATCCAATAAGCAGTACATGATGAAACTTGTTTGCATGGAGTTCCTTGTATGAAGTCTATATGTGCACATTCCAAGTACCCGCGTCTTTCTTTCATCATCTAAAATCTAAGCACACGATTTTAAAGATCTGGACTGCTTTTGCAAAAAAAGGTCTGATGTACATGCGGGAAAACATATTCAAACACAACATAAAATGGCAGTCAAGGAGGAATAAAAGTCTCTACACTTTCTGTATTCTCTTAGAATGCAGTTTAAGAAAAATGCAATCATTTAAAGCTTCATATTTGCTACTATAGCCAATATAGAAGAAAAAAATTAAGCCCTCTTAGGTTTTCATGGGATTATTGAATGCTGCATCATTAAGTTGACAATATTTTTTGGCAAAGAATTAATCTTGCCACATTAACAAGTTGGTATTGCACCACAAGTTCTATAATGTTCCCATTGAAAGGTCCTGTTTTATGCCTCTACACGTAGGCAAGTATAGTGACTGATGAGACATTCGTCATTACACAAAGTATGTCTTTTGTTTTGTTTTTTAATTTTTAAGTATTGCTCTTTCATGAATCCCCTAGATAAAGTTTTGTTTTAACATAACGATTGAAGTTTACACACACAATGTGGCGGTTTATGCTACTTGTCAGTTTGACGTATGAGATACTTGAGGATGCTGAAGCCTATGCACCTATGGTAGGTAATTTGTATTGTAATTCGACAACTTTCACATTCTTGCATGTGCCGGGACGGTGTTTGTATGACATGTACTGTATAATAATCCAGGTGCAGCACTTATTTTACTTAAGATATCTTACATTTGTTTACACTGATGGTATTTGTAAGTGATACGATGTAATTTGTAATTACATAGACATTTTTTTATTAGATTATGATGAGTAGGCTTGTTATTTACTATAAACGGTTTGCTTTTTTCAGATGCCCTCTTATTTATGTGTATATATTGTGACATATGAATACGTATATGCCAATTTATCATGACGGTGACTGTTTAAGTGCATGTTATTTTACCATTTGGAAGATGCACCTTGTATTCAGGTTTTTGTTTATGTTTATTGTTATAATGGAGATTAACAATGTACCCATGATATTGGCAGGTTCTTCTGGATGTTTTCTTACTATGTGAGTGAGACATCTTTGTAAGGAATGTGATGTTATCATCATGTTGAAATGTGACATATTGCCTTCTCCTCATCTCATGTTGGATTGTGTCACCTTCTGCTACGAATAGGTGTTTACAGATACATTTTGTAATTTTATGGCCCATCATTACTATGGAGGAATTCATTTTGAATGTTGAAACTTTGTGTTGATCCCATATGCCTGTCTGCTACTTGGCTGATTTATATGTTATATTTCCTCTATAGTAAAAACACAACTTTTTCTGCAGTTTGTCATTGTCTTCATTGCTTTATAGAAGTGCAGACACAACATTTTTAGTTTAAGCAAGGTACCCAGACATCATTTCGTGCTCTGAGACCGAGCTGTTAAAAATGGTTCTTAACCAGTTGAGGAATTCTAAGAAAAGCTATCCTCAATAATTGAAGCGTTCTCAAAAACCTTCTAATATTATCTGAAGCATGTAGAAATCCCACGTGAATAACTGTTAAGAAGCATACAGGGTTCTGATTTACTTTAATACAAAGTGAGTTTAAATTTCCCCAGAGGGCAAATAGTTTAGGAAAATTAACATACAAATATGTTGAATGATAGATATTTAAAGATATAACATTCATTGCTAAACCCTTAATTATCAGCAGAACGTTCACAATCTGCGTTACTGAAATAGAAATATGTGAATTTGCCCAGGACCTAGCATAAAATGGGTCTTTAAGATAAGACAGACCTGAACCTATGGAGGATTGTCCACGAAGGAACCAATGAGTAACGAGTATCAAGTTCTGCTAAGTCCCACTAGGATCGTTGGTGTTGAGTGCTGTCTGTTTCACTCAAACCAAGTACACCTGTGTTGCACTCAAGTTTTCCTCCTTGCTTTTACTTTACTGTGAAGCGGTGTCAAGTCATAAAAGCTTTAAGAACTTAGAACTGACAAAACATATGGATTTTTATGGCAAGTAAAGGAGACTATTTTGACACATTCAAGTAGCAGGATAAGAACATCTTCAAACAGAAAATTGAAGTACGGCTGAAGACCGAAACACAGTGATATGTGACTAAACTCCAATATCCAATATAGAATTGACTGTGCAAAATCTATTTAATTCACGACTCACGAGAGTAACAGTCTAACCACTAATAAAATAGCCTATTACAGACCAATAGCAAAGGGAAAGCTCAACTGTGAAAGCATATTACAACAATATATATTTACTTTCCCGGGTGGCTGCTAAAATAATAAGTAGACAAATTGTGTCCTCTCTAATTTTACACCATTGGTATATTGCTTACCAATGAGCTGAATCAGTGGGACATTTTAACCCACCAAGCAATTTAAAGCCTTCTGTAAACGCCATAACTGAGGGACCTGTGTGGGAGGTGGAGTGAGTCCTACATTCACTTATAGATACATACTATGCATCCCTATTGTATTTGTAGTCTTTACAGTTAAAAAGGACAGCAAAGGTGTTATTAAAAATATAACATTAAGAAATTTTGTTTCTATTGTTTAAAAAAAGGGACAAATTGTGAGCTTGGAAATTACATAACATTAAGCCTACCATCTATTGCAGGAACATTATTTCAAGAACTCCTAACTGGAAGTGGAACAGGTGCTGTTTAGGAAATAGTTCTATGCAACCATATCCATATGAGTCAACATGGTTTCATGGGTACTAGGTCATGTCAAACTGTAAGTAGCAGTATTGACCAAGGAGATATCTGAGAGTTGTAGTAGATGTGATCTACATGAGTTTCCCAATGGCTTTTAATACCGTACCATACTATACATTATTATAGGCAGACTCAGGGCCGGCCCAAGGCAAAATGCCGCCTGGGGCGAATTTCAAAATGCCGCCCCCCCTCCCTTATCTACCCTTCCTCTCCCCCCTCCCTGCACTTACCTTTCAGCAGTCCTGCGGCGAGTCTCCCTGTTCGGTCTCAGTGCCGGCTTGTAATGCTGAGCGCCGGAAATCTTCCGGCACTCAGCATTACAAGCTGGCACCGAGACCGAACAGGGAGACTCGCCGCAGAGGAGAGAGAGAGGGGCGCCGATCGGGTACTGACAGCTTGGTAAGCGAAATCCACTCGGCGCCCCTTTCTCTTTCGCTTTTAAAAAAAAATAAAAAAATAAAAAAAGGGCCGCCTGGAGAGGTTGCCCCACTTGGCTCCATTGTCGGGCCGGCCCTGGGCAGACTGGTTAGTTCAATTGCAGATGTATTTCAACATAGAAAAATGTAAAAGTGTGCATTTGACGAGGAAAAGAATACATGCTAATTATACATTGAAGAGCTGTTTATTTAGAGAATCCTCTATAAAGAAGAATCTGTTAATAATTGGCTTTCACCACTGGACAATGTTCAGCAGTTGCTGCAGAAGTAAGTTGTTAGCCTTTATTCAAAGGTGAATGAGTGTCCAGGATGATAATGTAGTTGTACATCTCAATATATCATTGGTAAGACACTGGTGCACCTTGAATATGCAGTACAATTTTGGGCACTGGTTCATACAAAAATATACCATGGAACTGGAAATGGTTCATAGGAAACCAACCAAACGAATTAAAGGAATTGAAGATTTAACGTGTTTATGATGAAGAAAATTTGCCTAGGTGGGGACATAATTACCATTTTCAAGTATATTCAACTCTTGGTGGTCCTCTTTTTTATTTATAGAATGTTGCCAATAATGATGGTATCCATTATGGTTAGAAGAAGAGAAGTTTCATGTTCAGGTAAGTTATTACCAAGTGAAGTGCTTTGGCCAAATTTAATGAGCATTCAAAAAAAACTTGAGTTTATGATATTTTGACTTTACCATGGTAATCCAGGTCAATTTATGGTAGAATCTGCTTGATTTTGAAGTTGATAAGGACTTTTTTCTTTGGGACAATATTAAAAGATCTTCTTCGGGATCAACAGATATTGCTACTTGAAAAGGGTGAACTTGTTGGACTTTTTTTCCAACCATGTAATTATGTAACCAAACATAGAATAGACTATAAAGCCCACTAGAACCGTTACTTTGTTTCCATAGTAAAAGACAACATAGTATCAACCATAATTTATCTTCAGCTCATATATTTAACAACGTGCCAATTTGTGCAATTAAGTTACTATATACCCATTTATATAATTCTGAACCTCCGCATCTACCAGTACTACATGCATGTTCTGAAACCCTTCTTCAAATAAAATGCTCCAATTATGTAACTGCAAATTACATCCTATAGATGAGCAAGAACATTACTCCTGGGTATGAATAGAATACGTAAAATGCTTTACATTAACCCCTTCAATCCCAGCGGTTTTTGGTACCTCAAAGCCCAGAGCAATTTTGCCATTTTTGGAGTATGTCGGTTTAGCGATGATTCTCTTTTCCTGTGAATAGTGTACCCATATAAACTATATATTGTTTTTTCAAGGAGAGATAGAGCTTTCGTTTGATACCATAGTTGGATGATTAGCTGAAAATTTAGAATGAGAAATTTAGTAAAAACTAGCGAAGATTAGAAAATGAAACTCATTTTTTTTACATTTTCCCTCTGAATCCTCACAAAATTAGGTAAAATGATGGAAAATACCCTCCAAGTTTATCAATTCAGCTGTCCTGATTTCAGAAATACCTAATTTATATAGATTTTCCAGACTTTCCCAGCACCAGGGAGCATACTATAAGGTGTACAATTTTATATAATTTTTATGCCTATGGCTTAACGGGTTTGGGGGTTGTGAACAGGGGCAGAAGGGTTATACTGGCTAGATGTTATGCTAGGGCAATGGGAAGTAAGGTTTTTTAATAATTTTTTTATTATCTTTTTTTATATATTTTTTTTTATTTTTTTAAAATTTTAATTTTTTAAATTTTTTTTTTCGTTTTTATATATTATTTTTACACAGAAATGGTTAGAGGTCCTCCAAGGGACCTCCTGAACATGCCAGTGATGTCACAATGACATCACAGCTCACATTATAATTTTTTTTGTATTATATATATTATTATTTTAATGATTTATTTAATATTATTTTTTATTTTTCTGCTTTTCTCTTTCAGGACGGGAGGGGGAGTGAGAGAGATGGTTTCTCACTCCCCTCCCCGCGATCCCCCTGCACCGATCACACTGTGATCTCTATGCAGGTCCTCACAGACCTGAATAGAGATCGCAGCGTCTCTGTGCCTCATCTGAGGGCATATCCTGTCCTCCGATGACCTTCCGGGTTACGTCAGCAGTGACGTAACCCGGAAGGGAATGCCCGATCGCGCGTTTGCAACTGCGTGATCGCGCGATCGGGCACTTTCAACCGTAACAGCTTACCGGCTTTCATGCCGGAAGCTGTTACGGGAGATCGGGCAGCAGATCTGTCAAACGACAGCCTGGTTTCCCGTGCAGCGGCAGGGATGTGTCCCTGACGCTGCACGAAGGGCTGGACGTACCGGGACGTCCATAGGGGTTTCTTTGTGGGCGTTTTTTGGACGTCCCAGTACGTCTATAGGGGATTGAAGGGGTTAAAGAGAAGCCTTAGCATATAAGACTTTTAGATCCATGAATACATTTGGTGTTGCATTAACATCCTTTGATTGGTTTCAATGGCTTTTATTTTTAAACAGGTTGTTATTAACATTACTTGTACTATGTGCATAGAGAATAGTAATTTCCAGAGAACATGTAAAAACTGGTTTATTTCGTCCGCTTACAGTTGTAATACCATGAAAATGGATGTATAGTCCCATAAACTTAAAAACTTAAGTCGTTCCTCCCTTTACGTCTTATTACAACGTGAAACGCAGTTTCACAGCAATCAATTATTGAAGAGCAAATGCCGGTAAAACACTCTGTGGTCTTTTTAAGCAATTCTGTTTCAATCACAAGAATGGAAAAAAGCACCTGTCAGTGTCATGTGATCGAAGGGAAAAAACTTTTAGAACGGCTGCGATTTGTGGCATCTGAAGTGCCGTCGGATTAGACATTTTGCACTGTGGCATTTACACAGACAAGTGGTTGGATGGTGGCAGATCCTGTTCAACAACACCACCATCTATTAACAAATGAATATTTAGAAGCAGACACACCATTATGATGCGGTGCCATGCCTGATTACAAAATTAGTTGTATTACAATAAATTGTATGACCAATGCAGGCTTCAAGTATTCCCCGACTAAATACTAAAGGCTTTCTACAAAAACATCATTCTAATATATATATATATATATATATATATATATATATATATATATATGTATATTGCATTTGACTAAATGCTTTAAACAGAAATAATGCAAGATGCATATAACCACCTGGTACATTGGCTGAATTTATTACTTTCATTTTAAGTAAGATTAATGTGGGCATGAGAAATCATGGAAAACATGGTAGACAGGCAGCTGGTGATATGTGACATCATACATACTGTTTTCTGAAAAATAATCCTATAAAAGGCAATAAAATAAAATAATAAATATTCTAAAAATGCCCAAACTCCTATGGGACAAACATTGATCCCAAATTTAGGCTTCCACCAATATTTATGTTACATCACAGCTCATGACATCATGCAACGGATGCAAGGTTTCAGGACATGTTGGGGGTTTTTTTTAAGTTTTTTTTTTATGGTCTTATTTTCTTAGCGACCAATGGCATGGTAAATATGAACAGAGTGGGACCTTCCATTGAGTTATGAAAATACCTATAAAAATTTTCATTAGAGCTGCTTTATAAGTAGCCCTCATTATTTTAACTCTATTGATCTAACCACAAGTCTAATTTTTATTACCAACAATTTTGATTATGTTGGATAAACATAAGGTCACCAAAATAACCTTAAGGGATCAGAATAAAGAACCTTTTATTAAAAAGAGGACTTCTAGTAATAGTGAGCATAAAACCACTATTAGTAAATAATTGTATTTATCAGACATGTTTCAGACCATATGGAGCAAATTTTTCTGCCCACTTTCTCACCATTACCTTAAATGGCTAATTATGATAACTAAACTAATATTTACATTTCTTTGGAAGCCACGAACATTTGTATGGATTATGGTTTTAAAATACACTTTATCTTCAATTATTATAACTAGTATGCACATCTAGACTTCATGTTTATCCATTCCTATTAAATGTAATGGACCTATTGTACAGCACGCATTGGTAGAAAGCCAACTAAATAACCTCCATGCTGGGATATCTATGGGCAAAAAATTACTTAGAAAACAGAGATTAACACATACTTATTCAATTGATTTTAAAAGCACATTATGATGGCATTCTCCCATTACTACTGTGTTCCTTTGGGAAGATAATTGTTATATAAATGTGTTATATTTATGTTCATTACCACTGTAGTTACCTTTAAGCACAGCTTTAAACGTGCATACATTTCAGATCAATATAACTCAGTTTATAGTCATCTGTAAATCCTCGGCTCTGTTGTTTTCAAAACACATGAGATTCTCTAACTATCTTTAACTTATAAGTGCTAGGTCTATATTTATGCACGCCTGCAGGGAGTTCTTGTCACCATAGCAACCAATGGACTGGTCCAATCAGCAGTGTGTTTCCATGCGGCTGCTATAGAGATATGACTTTTTGTGCATAACTTCCCTAATGAACTATTGGCCTCTTCAGGGAAGTTCCTGCTCGATATTTAGCTCATATTTATTTACACAATTAAAGATTATTTTTATATGTACTAATAATGTTATATAGTGTAATATAGTATAGAGCAAACTTAAAAAATACAAAAAAGCCAAGGAAAAAAATACCCCCCTTATAAAGCCAAACTCTGCAAGAATTCCTCCAATCCCCAAAAATATATGTGTAATGATACAGCGAAAGCGATCTTCTGCTCCTAGTACCAAAATGAGTTAATAGGAATGAAGGAAGAAACAATAGTATATAGTAGATAACTTATTACATATGCACTCACAAGTTAAATTGCACTGAGATCCAGCTCAAGTGCAAAAAAAGCTTAGAAGGTATGCAGGTCACCGGTACTTTAAACAAGAGGAAACTGAAGCAGGAGCCTTACATACATCCACCACACTGATACCAAAGTACTTTCACAGGATATTGTAACACGCTGGTTCAGTGCCCAAATCATAAGATCAGTGCCCTACGTGTTCCATCTGTAACTACCGACTTCCTCAGGGGCTCAAAGTAACACAAACACAGGCTGCGCTACAATACCTTAAAAGCCAATGACAATGGGTGGAAGGGAGGTTTATAAGGTAGCGCAGCTTGTGTTTCTTTCAGGCTGCATGTACACGCCGCCCCTTGTCCCCATAAGTAACGTATGCACTGGCACACATGGCCCCTTCCTCCCAGTAACTTTCCAACGAACCTGAACAAAAATGGCCCCGGGGACATCCTCTCTCCCAATTGGAGGATCGGGGGAAAGAGTGTTCCCGGAAGCTCCTCCATTTTCAGTGAAGATAAACTCATATGAAGTTCCAATGAAGAGGATGCTAGAGCTGCAACACAAGGAAATGGCCAGCGGAGAAGGTAGGGAGACATTTAGAGAGTGAGTGAGAGTGAATGAGAGTGTGAGTTAAAGTGAATGTGGGTTTCAGATAACATATTTAACCCCCCTCCATTTATGTCTGAAACAAATGAGCAGAAACGCAATACGCTGCCCCAAAAAGAATGGGTGAGTAATTGGCCGCTCAATATCCCTACCTCTATGAGTGGACCACCTTTTGTGATGTAAAGCATGACTAGATCTCTTGATCTATGTACTTGTATTCCCATTGTGCCTAAATTCAAAGACTACTGGTGTCCTCCAAGATACGCCCAAACATTTTTCAAAAATGCTAATTCTCGAGGACATATTTAATAGCATTCCCCCAAAAGTGAAGCACCCGGTGGATTGGCTAATATCAACTGGGTGTAATATACTGTTAAGGTGTGATAGGTCCACTTTAAAGGTATCTACGAAGCTTTTTATTATATTACATTCACATCACATCTTGTTGTACAAAACCTCTCACGAGATTCTGCATCTTCTCTCTCAAGGCATCGTGCTGATAACTTACCATACATCATTTTGGATTTTTTTTTCAGATAAAGTTTGCTCAACTAAACACAAGAATGGAGCCATCTGTTATGAAATGTAAAACAGCTGTTATCTGATTATGGTTTGCTTCACTAAAGCCAAATTATTAAACTTTCAATCCGTAAATACTTCTTTCTAATTAAAATAATGCTTGGTTACTTAGTTTTACATGGCAATTGTGAACGCTTTGTGGCCAACATACAATTAGAAGGTACTTCGTTTTCAAAATGATACAAATGTAATTGAAATGCACTGTCAATTTACGTGACACATTGCAGTTTTAAGAAACAATTCCAGAGGGCTGGCAGATATATCCTTCATTTGTCGTAGGTTTTACTTTGTGATGGAAAAGGCTGGATCCTGGGTGCGAACCAGTAAACACAGTGGTCTAAACGTATTTACTGGCGTCTAATGGCAATTATATCCTCATTATAGCTAGGGCAGGTTTATTCTACACATCTGGTTTCCCACTGGTTTGTGCATTTAAACTAATACATTTTATCTGGGAATATCAAGTTCAGTCCCCAGCTACCATCATGCTGCCAAAGATTTTAGATTCATTTAATTAGGATTTCCTGAAGCAACTATGAGCTGTGTGTCATATTAGAATCGTGTTTCTAAGATAATATTAACTTCCCCCACAAAGGCTACCTTCTATTTTCAGAGAAAAAATATGACACCAGATCAGACCCAATTAGTCCCATCTAGTCTGTCCATTTTTCCTGATGTAAAGAATCAGCCCGTAATCAGTCTTCGGTCTCGTCTTAAATGGAAGAGCTCATTCAAGGCTGCTAGTTATAAACCACCTTCCAGTTAAAGGGATGCTATCACATCTCTACATACAGAGCTGTGACAATTGCAGAACTCCATCACTACAAAATAGTGAGATAGAATTTGGCAATTAGTTCTGCTTTTAGAGCATACTGGACACAGGGTAGACATACTGCATATGCTACTTGTCTTTACGGTTCATAATTTAACAGTCAGTGGCTGGCAAGGTCACGAAACTCAACTGCAGACCCGACAAAGCTGTTTTCTCAGCCATGAAATAAAAAGTTTATTTTGGATGAATGACTAAATGAGCCTTTGGTTACAATTTCAGCTGTCATTTCACATTGACTCAAACCTTTCCCTTTAAGTCTTCTTTAAAAACATAAAAAGGAAACCTGCAAACACACAGACGCTGGTGGAGAAAGCAATGGAAGGTAAGGAAGCATCTTAGCTCTATTTTGTTGTTTCTTGTCATCCTTTACTTGGAATTCTTCAGTTTCATTTAACTCTATTGAAATCATACTGTGGTATCCACCCTGCACATGTTTAATATAAATTCCATTCTAGTAAGTGACAGCTGAACTCCCATCAAAATGAATGGCAGTAGCAGCTCCCAATCAATGGAAGTAGCAGCTGCCACGTTAGGACGTGACAAGGACTGCCTGCTACCGTCAATGGGCGTTCCCATCAAAGTCAGTGGGCGTTCCCACTTACGTGCCAGACACCCCCCAAATGGGCAAGGAGTGGGGCGTGTCAGGACCCTGTGACCCGAAGGATTCAGGTGTTGACCTGGGGAGCCGGAGAAGTGGAATGTTCAAATGTTTGGGGTCGCTTAGCTGTTTACTTGGAAAAAATATTCGAGCTGTGCTAACATAATTGCAAACGGGTCTACTAATCTCCCTGGTCCCTTCCCCATCTAGCCTACCTTATCTAGGCTGCATCGCAGGGTTTGACGGAAGCGGAAATCCGTAGGTTCACTGTCAGGGGTTAAGGGGCCGTGCAAACAACTCTATTGGTCGCCTGCAGGGTCCTCCTCTGGCATCAACCAAGTGGTCTCTGCCGGCCAAGTTTCTTGACCAGGATTTTAAAAGTCTGTACGAGCGACCCTATTGGTCGCCAGCAGGGGGCTTGTCTGACATCAACCAATGAAGTACAGGTGTACTTCATTGGTTGATGGCAGAGGAGGCCCCTGCAGGTGACCAATAGAGTTGCTCGTATGGACATTTAAACTCCTGGCGCCAAAGCTGCTGCGTAGCCCGAACCAAACACAGGAACGGGCGAATATTCGCAGAATACAAAGATTTTTTTCAAACACGAAGACGAACACGAAGACGAACACAAAGAGTTGGCGCCCAAGTCTAATAAGCAGAATTTCAAAGTAATTATTTCATGCTCACATCTGTAGATATGTAGTTCTCTGTTGAATATAGCGAGCTGCAAGAAATTGGCTAATATTTGGGAATCGCATGGCTGAATTTTACGGCAAACTTACAGAATTCAAATACATTTAGTCTCGAGAAGCAGCCTAATTTGTTGCGCTCTGCAACTGCTAACTAAAATGCCACATCTTTTAGACATGGCATTTCAATTCTGACTGAATGAGCAACGTTCTTTTAGACAAAATACTCCGAACTCCAACATTCCGGGTTCACGGGCGTAATATCAGAAGACAAAGACACTTCTAGACGATTTATATGTAACCTTTAAGAATCTAAACGTAAACTGAATCATGTATATTATTATCGCAGAATGTTTATGTTGTCTTGGAAATGAAATAGTTCAGGAATATAGCCCCTGACATTGTCAGACAAACATCAAGAAGGATTATCTACATTAGGGTGTTAACCCCAACTCAGACATTGCAGAGACTTCTCCTTGTGGCTTTCTCTTTTCTCTGTCAAGGGAGGTAGTAAAATTGGTTCATATCAACCAGATAACAGAGATATTTCAAGTCAACAGACTTCCCTCTCCCTACCTCTTTGTTGTATCCTTATTCATCTTCTATTTGCCCCTGGAGCATTGGTGAGTTTTATGGAAAAGCGTTTGCAGACTAGACCAAAAAAGATCGTAGAAAGTGAATGAGAGTGCATGGAGGTATAATATATACATATTACACTTATCCATTCAACCTCAGCAAATGAAGATAACCGTCAAACGTTCTGAAATCCTACTAAAGAGGGACATCAACAGTGGTAAGAGGGACTAAAGGACTTGGTTCCCATGGAGTGTCTGGATGACTTGGTCCCCAAGTGGGGGTCTGTCTCTCCAAACAATTTACAAATTCTAAAAAAACGAATTATATAATTCATAAACAAAATTTCAACAGCGCATGAAGACTTTTACAACCTCAATAACTCAGGAACAGTAAGATGAAATGATCATAAATGATCTTTACAGGTGCACAATTTAATGTTTCATAAGCGAACACTACTGGTAAAACTAAACATCTCAATTAAATATACACCCCCCCCTATTGCCACACATCATTCCTATATCTTTTTACCAGAGAACAGTTTAACAAGATACATGATTTTCTGTAGGTATCTTTTTTTCACATCTATTTCCTTTGTTTGGGCTATTAAGGAAGATGTAGTCTGGTTCACATGGATCCAATTGTCAGTTGTTTTTATTAAGGATCATTGCTTAGCTCCAGCTTACTGTTTTGTTCGGTAGCCAAGCTTTTATTAGTATATATTATTGCAGTCAATGGAAGCTCTATTAACAGATTGGCTTCATCTCTCTTTTTTTTTTTTTTTTAAACTGCTTGTTAGCTCGTTAATGGCCAAAACAAACATCTGCTCCAATAACGCCAAGAGTGTCTCGGCACAATTATCCTAGGAGTCACATTTGGAAATTCATTCTAAAATACCTTTTATAGCTTTGCCATCTATGGCCTCCATTTTTGTAGCGCTGTAACAATACAAACAAATTCTAAGAAATATCACACCTCTTCATCACCAATTCTGGATTTCAGATATTTATGATGACATTTTATGATGACATTGCTGTATATGCCCTCTCCCTTTGATTGGGTTAGAGTTCCAAGAGAAATCTAATGTGCAAAAGATACCTCTGAAACCTGAAATGGGCACATTCTCACAATCCAATTGGGCAGGTTTTTATTTCGTAGTTAAATATTATGAAGAATCATGGGACTTGTTAAATTTAATCACAGAATATTTTGGCAAGTACATGATCGTATTGCTTGCTTGCTGAAATATTGGATAATCAATATTTTTCCTTTCTGGCACTCAAGGATCGTTCAGTGAAATATAACATTTTTGGCTGTCCCAATGAAATTATTTTTGAATCAAATTGTGAACTACAGCGGGAAAAAGTTCTTCAGATACAGTTCATTCCAACTAACCTGTTATGTTTATTTGCCTGAAGGTTTTTGAGAATATAGTGTTTTAGAACTGGTGATAGTTTTTTGGAACTAAAACATTCCAAAATGTTTTACTTAGTATTAGTAACTGAAAAATATACATTGACTGTTATATTAGACACATTTTATTAAAAAGAGATAAAGTTTTAATTAGACTGTTGCATTCAGATTCATATTAATTTTACCAAAATTTGCCAATTTTGTTAATTTGTATGAATATCTGAAAATTAGGGTGGACCCCCAACAAAACAAATGAAAACGAAGCAGTGAGTTCTGAATTTTGCATTTTGTTGCTTTCATTGCTCTCACACTCGTACTTTCTCTCACTTACACCATCACTCTCTCTCACTCTCGTAAAACTCTCAATCTCAAGGTCTGTCTCAATGTCTATTTACGTTCTTCACCTATCTTCTGTCTCTTTTTCCACACTCTCTTTTTACATTTTGTCCAAACTGAAAGGGAAGGAAATATAATTTCTAGTTTCAACTCCCTTACTTACATTGCCAACACTGCCAAGTTTCTCCAGCAAGAAGGGCTGAGTGGGTCCTGTAAAATGTATCATTCAATGGGTCAAAAGACTTTGATTGAAGTCTCAGTGACTTAACTATACTTCACATAGGACCAGCACACCTTTATAGCGTATAATGGTGTCAATGAGCTGAAAATCAACTCTAATGAAAACTCTCCTGTATCCCTTTAGTGAGACAGAGAGTGCTCAATTTTCCTCCATGTGAGAGTGGGAAGGCAGCAGAGCAACGCTGGAACGTGGATGTGAATTACATGGATATGTCTAGTAATTGGAGTAATGGAGTAATTGGAGTAATGGATGGACTATGACTTCAAGGCTAAGAATTCTTCAGTGTGAACAAGATTAATCCAAATCTTGCAACATTATTTTTTTCATGCAAATATATAATTAAATTGTTTGGTTGTGTTTTATGTATTAAACCCAAACATTTTCATTTAGCTCCTGTAAATCCTAGAGTAATCAGATCTTAACAAGTGTTAGCTTTCCCTATAGCGTCTGTAGGCTGTACTGATAACGCATTCACAGGTCATGCCGTACCACCACAAATGTGAGCACTTTAACCTGAGTTGTGTGTCTGCTTTCATATAATTGTTATTTTAATAGAAAAGAAACCACAGGAGAGAAACCAAGAAAAAGAGAGAGCGCGAGCAATAAGGCAATAGAAATATGGTATTCTAGGCACAAAACCGGTGCTCTGTAATACAGACATCAGCACTCGGAGAGACATTTCAAACACTAATGAATACACTGGATTTTAAACAAAATATATACATGGCCCGTACGTTAAGCTGTGAACAGTCGTGCATACTATTCTGTCTCAATTTGCTGGGATCTAATGTGTGCATCAGGGCTTTTTTATCGGAAGAAATATATGCTATGGAGACAAGGCTGTCCCCTGAGAGACCGCTCTTCCTTCTGCCACCTGGGAATAGATCAGCATGCTTCGCAGCACTCAACAAAAGCACTGCGTGCATCAATAAAACCCTGACTTCAGGGTTCGGGTGACTCCATAGTGAGAGAGACTAAGCGGGTGTTTGAAAACTCAGACTGGGCCAGTTTGTGTCCACCTTCTCATTATGTTTCGTGAAAAAAATCTCTTTCGCCATGTGCTGGAAACTCCACTTATGGGACAAACGTAATCTTTAAGTGATAGCAAAAGACACAGAAAGACCAGCCCCGGAGCAAGAAATAGGTGTAGGGGCACCATGACCGGGGAAGGAACGAGGAGCACCCCATGACCTAACAAGGGGTTAAAATATTGGTTAGATACATACATCCTCTGTGACTGCTTGGCCCCTGTGTGAACTTTTGCCCCCACACTCTGAATGTTCAGGAACAGGAAGAAGGGGAGGGCACTGGGTGTCATCAACTAAATAAATTTGGGAACCTGCTCACAGATGAGCTTGTAGGTTTTTTAAGTAGGCGAAATTCTTGTTGGTCCACGTAAATATTTCTGCTGTGATCATGGAAGAATTGTTGCGGGAGCTTCGTTCCAGGCTTACATCCGAAGGGACGGGTTTGCTGCGTGATCGAGTGGCTGAGCTGTTGTCCGAGTCTCAACAACCTGATGTGCCGGTGTCACCCGAACCGACTAGGGCCCTACGCTCCACGAGGACCCGGGTGACTCGCCCCCCGTCGCGCCTTAGTCCCGAGGCGTCTGGGCGCTCACGACCCGCTTCGGTTGAGGCCAGGCGTGCTGGCCGTTCGTCCGCTAAACGGAGCAGGGCATCAGCGAGGACTGGACGTTCCAGGGAGCCGCGATTACCGAGACGGTCAAGCCCTGACATTCCACCTACCTGCGGTTCTCCTAGCAGCGCTTCCGAAGACGAGATGGCGGGCGTTTCGGATGTTCCGGTGCGGCAGGATCCGGCTGCGTCGTCTGGCTCAGCTGATGGGGTACGTCCTGACGATGCTTCTCATTCCTCACGCTCCGGGGCTCTCGCCCGGAGGCAGCAGGTGCCTGAAGGTGGTTCCAGCGGTGGGCAGGATTCGCGTCGTCGCGGCAGAGTGGGCGGTTCTCGCGGGAGCAGGGCTGTTGATGGACGTCTGGATGACCTCGTTCCTGCCAGCACAGTCGAGGACCCCGGTACGCCTGAGCTGTTCACGCCGGTGCCTGGTACTTTGCCAACTCGGGAGGCTATGCCCTCTACATCTTCCCCTGCAGCTGGCCTGGCGAGGGGTGAGCATACTGCTGATCATTCTTTTCCTAATTTTTCTTCCCATGCTGCTAATATCCCCAGTAGTTTTTTAGGTTATGCTGGGTCACGGGGTCAAGTGGGGTCACAGGATCTTAGGGGTTCAGTGGTTGCTAGTGCAGGTTTGCCTGGAGCTTTAAGTGTTTTTTCTGCGCCTCATGTGTCTTCGGCGGCTGTGGATACCGCAGCTGGACATGTTTTACCTATGCAGCAGGGTGCTATCCCTTCTGGGCAGCAGTTGTTAGCTCAGGGTGCTAATTTGAATCCACACAGTGCCGTTTTACCTGCTTTGTCTCAATTTGTTGATGGTTTTAGAGATTTATTAGTACGTTGTGGTTTGCAGGGTGCTGGAACCCCGGCGCAGGCTTGGGGGTCTTATGGCGTTGCGGGCAGTCAGGCGGTGTCAGTGCCCCCTGTGGCGACAGTGGCGGGGGTAGGATCTCCGGTAGCTAGTCCACTGCAAGGTCCTACCGGACCTGTGGCGCCTGCAGTGCCTGCTCCTTCTGGATCGAGCGGTTCGGGTCCTGTTGTGGGGGACAAACGGGGTGATCAGGCTGCCGTTCGTTTGGCGGATGCAGCCAGGGGTGAGGTTTATGTGTGCTTTGAGGCGCCCTTGGGTGCCCATCTGAAAGACGAGGTCCGGGAAAAGATTTGGAAAGGGGAGTACGTCGAGATTTTTTCTTTGCTTCCTTTGGGTAAATTTAATTTGGACAGGGTGAAGAAAGGTGAAGAGGTTAAGAAGGAGGAGGAGGAAAAAAAGGCGTTATCGTTTAATTCCAAGAACCTTTTCAAATTGGCTTCAGGCTTTTGCCATTTTAGCCAGTGTAATCGGGCAGAAGAATCCTGAGCACTGTAGCGGTCTATTTGGTTACATGGATAGTATTGGGGAAGCTTACCGGGTTTATGGGGGTCAGTCGTGGCTCCGCTATGATGAGCAATTTCGACAAAGGATGGCTTTTCAGAAGGGTTTGCGATGGGATCATAAGGATATTTCTTTGTGGCTTAGGGTTATGACACCTGGCCACAGTCAATCCCAGCCCTTTCCAGCAGCGGCCGGTGACAATTCCAGTTCTGGCTCATCGGCCAGCATGCAAAAGGGCTATTGCTGGAAATATAATGAGGGGTTGTGTAAATGGGGGTCCTTGTGCAGATTCAAGCACGAGTGCTCGGGATGCAATGGGTCCCACCCCTTCTCCAAGTGCTTTAAGAAGCAAAAGAAGGTTAAAGGGGCGGCTGGAGCAAAAGGGGGTGACTCCGGTACTGGTAGAGAGGATGGTACCGTGGCTGACTAACTATCCTGATCAAGAGGCGGCTGCTTTGTTACTTTGTGGGTTCAGGGACGGTTTTCGGATTCCTTTTAAGGAATGCGCAGTTACTACTGTTGTTCGGAATTTACGCTCCGCCTTGTCCTTTCCTAATGTTGTGTCCGATAAATTGAGTAAGGAAGTGGCTTTGGGGAGGATGGAAGGCCCTTTCCTGTCTTGTCCTTTGCCTAATTTACGTTTATCCCCTTTGGGGGTTGTTCCCAAGAAGGAGCCGGGTAAATTCCGGCTCATCCACCATCTGTCTTACCCGAAAGGGCAATCGGTCAATGATGGAATTGACCCAGATTTGAGTACGGTGTCGTATACTTCCTTTGACCGGGCTGTAGAGTGGGTGCGTTCTTTTGGACGAGGGGCATTGATGGCCAAGACTGATGTGGAGGCGGCTTTCCGGTTGTTGCCGGTACATCCGGAGTGTTTCCATTTGCTGGGGTGCAAATGGGACGGGCAATATTTTGTGGATAAATGCCTCCCGATGGGTTGCTCGATCTCTTGTAAATATTTCGAGGTTTTTAGTTCATTTGTCGAATGGGTTGTGCGGGAGGTGTCGGGTTTACCGTCCGTCATTCATTATCTCGACGATTTTCTATGTATTGGCCCTCCTTCTGCGTCTCATTGTAGTGTTTTATTGGCTACGGTGATTCAGGTTTCTCGGGATTTCGGAATACCTTTGGCACCGGACAAGACGGTGTCCCCTTGTACATGTTTGAGTTTTCTGGGTATCGAGTTGGATTCAGAGGAGATGGTTTGTCGGTTGCCGTTGGATAAGTTGCATGATATGCGTTTCATGGTTGCAAGTTTTTGTGCAGGTTTCTAAGGTTACCTTGAAGCAATTACAGTCATTGATTGGCAAACTTAATTTCGCGTGCCGGATCATGCCCATGGGGAGGGTTTTCTTACGACGGCTGTCCTTGGCTACAGCCGGGGTTAAGGCCCCCCATCATTTTATTAGGCTTACCGTGGCTTTGAAGGAGGATCTGAAAGTTTGGGATACTTTTCTTTGTGAATATAACGGTTGTTCATTGTGGCTTGCGCCTCCGGTTTCCAGTTCGGAATTGGAACTGTGGACCGATGCCTCGGGTTACTTGGGTTTTGGCGCTTATTTTAAGGGTTCTTGGTGTGCTCGGCATTGGCCTACGGGTTGGGAATCTAGAGGTTTGACTAGGAACCTGACGTTTTTAGAACTCTTTCCGATCTTGGTGTCCTTGGAGCTGTGGGGGGACCACTTGGCCAACAAACATGTTAGGTTTTGGTGCGATAATTTATCCGTTGTTCATGCTGTGAATAATATCTCCTCTTCTTCTTTGCCGGTTTTGAAGCTATTGCGTTGGTTAGTGTTACGTTGCCTTCAGCTGAATATATGTTTTCGGGCTATTCACGTGCCGGGGGTTGATAACGGTGTAGCTGATTCCTTGTCTCGTTCACAGTGGGACAGGTTTTTCCGGCTGGCGCCTCAGGCTGCCCGCGAAGGCTGTCGGTTTCCAGATTGGATGTGGACGCTGGCAGAGTGATGGCTGAACAGCTTCGATCGCGGTCGCTGGTTCCTTCCACGCGGGCCTTTTATGACAGAACATGGCAGGAGTGGGAGTGCTTTGAGCGGATCGCAAAGGAAGCTGACGGGGAGGTGGACAGGGCTGAGGTATTATCGTGGTTTATTGGGTACTTGTTTAGCAAAAAAGTATCCGTGTCAGGTTTGGATCGCCGTATGGCGGCCCTGGCTTTTGTCTTTAAGGAGAAAGGTGTTCCTGATGTGACTAAAGTTTTTTCGGTGCGACTGGCGGTTAAAGGGTTTAAAAAGGGCCCCAAGGTGGCGGATTCCAGGCGTCCCGTGTCGTATGGGATGTTGGTGGGTCTCGTGGGCAAGCTGCAAGGTGTTTGTTCATCGTCGTTTGAAGTTTTGCTCTTTCGTTGTGCATTTTCATTGGCCTTTTTCGGTGCATTTCGGATTGGGGAATTAGTGAGCCCCTCAAAGTCCGTTCAGGGTGGGATTCAGGCTGTGGATGTGGTTTGCCGTGGCAATACGGTTAGTATTCTGATTAGGCGTTCCAAGACTGATCAGGGTGGTAAGGGGCTGTATGTGGAGCTCGTGGAGTGTCCAGGCAGCCCGGTTTGTCCGGTTGCCGGTTTGCGTGCCTATGGGGCTGTGAGGCCGGATGGCCCGTCTTCTTTTTTGGTACATGCGGACGGTTCCGCGCTGTCCCGTTTCCAATTTCATTCGGTTTTTAAGCATGTTTTGCGTACGTTGGGTCTGGCTGAGGCTGAATTTGGCACGCACTCCTTTCGCATAGGTGCGGCCACCGAGGCTTCGAGGTGGGGGTTGAGTAGGGACTTAATTAAGAGAATAGGCCGGTGGGAATCCACTAGGTTTAGGTCCTACATTCGCCCTCATTTGCTTTTATAATTGTTTCTGTCGGTTTTGCGGCGGTTTGTTTGTGCTGTGCTATGTTGTTTGTTTTTCTCTTTTACAGACTCCGTCCGCCGGGAAGTGTGGATTTTGGGGCACTCGTATGTGTATTGGGCGGCCAGACGGGCGTCGGTTCGGCATTCTGGGCGGCAGCTGGGTTTCGATAGAGATACGGTTGCTATCAGATGGCTCGGATTCAGAGGTATGCGCTGGGATAGGGTTTCCCGGGAATTGTCTCGGCACGTTCAAGTGCATGGTGTGCCCCATATCGTAGTTTTGCATGTTGGGGGAAATGATCTGTGTTATGTGCCGCTGCGTGAATTGGTGTGTAATATTAAGGCCGATCTTCGGCAATTTTGGGCCGCCTACCCGCGTACGATTTTTGTGTGGTCTCACATTGTCACGAGGAAGGTTTGGAGGGGTGCCAATTCCCGGGAGGGAATCGAGAGGGCCAGGCGGCAAGTTAATAAGACTATCTCACGTTTTGTTGTTTTTCAAGGGGGTCTCGTGGTGAGGCATGTTGATTTGGAGGGTGATTTGTCGGGTCTCTTTCGTTGTGATGGCGTCCACTTATCGGAGGTGGGTTTAGATTTATGGAATCTGGCTATTCAGTCAGGGATAGAGCGGGCCTTGGAGTTTTGGGGGGCCAGTAACGGTGCAAGGGGTCGCACGTTACAGGCTGTGGCGGTTGGTGTTTACATTTTGGTCATTGTTAATATGTGGTTGGCTGGTTCGGTGCTTGAGACAACTATCTAAGGTATGGTTGTACTCGTGGTGCACATGCCTCAGGGCGGAAGTGCAGAACACTCCCTGGGCGCCTTGCTCAGGTGATACGTTGGGTGACGTGTGGTTGCTGGGCTTTGGACGCCGGCAGCCTCTACAGGTGACGTGGTTTGTTACGCCCTTACCAGCCCTATAGATATACGGTGTTATATGGTGTAAAAGATTCTAATAAACCTCAATTAAGAAATGGACCATATATAATTATTGGTATAGGCAATAGTTCAATGATAGGCTTCAAGGTTTCCTTGACCTTAAGATATGGAATGAAGGATTTGCTGAACAGGCATTCTATAGATAGGATAGTAACTTGCTAATGCAGGGTATAGTTGTAACTCTAAAAGGGCATTACAGTATGCGTACAGCCACCACCTAAAATAGGGTCTCGACGTGTAAAGATCTTAGTGAGCATGTTTACCCAATTAGGTGAAGACCAATAGACTGACAAGACTGACATCATTATTCAAACTGTGTATATAAGTTAAGGCCTTGGAGAAGCATAGGAGGAGAGGTAGAGGGGAGATGTACTTGCCATCCATGTACTCTTCACGTCCCAACACTCCCTCCCTCCATCCTCAGGAATGCATAGGACAGATGTCATGAACTAAAATTCCTCTCCAAGGTTTTGTAAGACTCGTTTTGTATTATTTTTGTTATCTACTTTTAATATTCTTCTTCTATTTTTGTTCGTATTAAATGTTTTACCTTTGTTTGCATCTAAGTGACTCTGCCTATTTTTGACGCACATATTTATGTGTTGTTCCTGATACGAAGTTTGTGTTTGGCCCTATATATTTTATTACATATGGTTGGCTTGTAGCCAAGAATTTGTAGTTTATAACGTTTAAGAAATATGATAATGAGTGTCACGGTTGGGGTTAATACCGGGATTTTGACCGTGGCCAAATTTATCCAAAATCGAACAATAAAGCAATTTTAATTACATACATTGTCTATGTGTCTTATTTGGGGAATGGGGCCGAAGTTGACGATACTAAGATCAAGACCAGCCCCGGAGCAAGAAATAGGTGTAGGGGCACCATGACCGGGGAAGGAACGAGGAGCACCCCATGACCTAACAAGGGGTTAAAATATTGGTTAGATACATACATCCTCTGTGACTGCTTGGCCCCTGTGTGAACTTTTGCCCCCACACTCTGAATGTTCAGGAACAGGAAGAAGGGGAGGGCACTGGGTGTCATCAACTAAATAAATTTGGGAACCTGCTCACAGATGAGCTTGTAGGTTTTTTAAGTAGGCGAAATTCCCACCCTCCCTTCCCTCTTTTTCTTTTGTTATATCGTCTTGTGTGGCGGTTGGTGTTTACATTTTGGTCATTGTTAATATGTGGTTGGCTGGTTCGGTGCTTGAGACAACTATCTAAGGTATGGTTGTACTCGTGGTGCACATGCCTCAGGGCGGAAGTGCAGAACACTCCCTGGGCGCCTTGCTCAGGTGATACGTTGGGTGACGTGTGGTTGCTGGGCTTTGGACGCCGGCAGCCTCTACAGGTGACGTGGTTTGTTACGCCCTTACCAGCCCTATAGATATACGGTGTTATATGGTTGGCTTGTAGCCAAGAATTTGTGGTTTATAACGTTTAAGAAATATGATAATGAGTGTCACGGTTGGGGATAATACCGGGATTTTGACCGTGGCCAAATTTATCCAAAATCGAACAATAAAGCAATTTTAATTACATACATTGTCTATGTGTCTTATTTGGAGAATGGGGCCGTAGTTGACGATACTAAGGTCATGAAAAACGTCTACGATAAGGTTGGGTGACAGCAGCTGGAAAACATTGCATGGCTCGACAATTAGACAATGTCCTAGATGCCACTTCTACAGCCATAAATGTTAGCAAATCCCCCCCCATATAATATTATTTAGAATGATTAGAAGCCGCATTGGTACAAGGGACCTGCTGTCTCAGTCACCATAGAAACCAATGAATGGTTCAATTAGCGGAACGATTCCATAAATACTTTCTAAACCTTTGCGCCAAACACGCCACTTTAACACACATACACGATCACTCTAACACACTTTCTCTAACACACACTCACTCTAACACACACTTACTCACATCAACAGGCACAATATACACACCTCACTCTATACCACACCTCACCTGCAGCCTTTCTTTATAGGTGCTCTCACCAGGGCGAGTGGCCGCGCAATTACCACAGGGTCACGTAAAGTCAGGTTACTTGAGCCCACTGCGCTCCTGCCTCCATTGTACATTCGGACGAGCCCACCCCTGGCTGGCTAGCAGACATGAAATCACCCAAGAAGGGGTATGCCTTTCCTTAATACACTTTTTAAGATGTATTTAATTCGGAGTGATCATATAATCATATGCCTTCCAGACAGGATGGCTTAAGCATCAGGCTTATACCTAGCTTTATTGATTTCATTAATCTGTGAAGCGCTCTTTTGATCCAGAGTGTAATGTATTTCAAGAACAATATTTCTTTCACAAAGTGTTACGTTTCTTGCTGAATCAGGCATATGAAGCCAGCAAGGTTATGCTATTTACCTTTTAATACCTTGTCTTCAAATGCCACTGCATTCTGCATAGTAGTAGCCAAGGCATAAATAATATTATATGTCGTTTCTGCCTCATCCACATGCTTATAAATGTGAAAGAATAGCTTTTTATATTAGGGAGTTCTGACTACATTTATATGGTTAACCTTACAACATATTTTTCAACTGATGCTGCTTATACTACTTAAAGTAATAATTGATTTCTAGTTATTTACACGTATATTTATTAAATTTGTCATATTCAATAAATGTATTCTACGTGCCTACATCAATGAACAGTGAATATAGAAACAGAGACTTTGACAGCAGATCAGACCCATCTAGTCTGCCATTTTTTTCCTGCTGTAAAGACTCAAACCTTAATCAAGCCTTAGTTTTATATTAAATTCGAGATAGACATACCCCATGCATGTGTAAATTTCCTCAGTGTATTATCTTCTACCACTTCTGCTGGGAGGCTGTTCCATTTATCTACTGTTCTCCCAGTAAGGTAAAACTTCCTTACATATGAGAAATACTGCGGTTTGAAGTTAAGTCTGTATAGAAAGTGATAATAGAATGATCATAACAAGCAAGATGAATTTAGTTCATTCTGTCATTCTATGAACATGGATTATTTTATGGAGTACCACATTCTATGAAACTGGATTATTTTATGGAGTACCAAGTGCATTTACAAATGTACCGTCCCTGATAGATGTCTGTTGATTCCAGTCGGACCTTTGCCAATTGATTTCGACACTCTTGGTGTAGATAATACTATAAAATCCATCTTTACTTAAAAACAATGGAGAGCGATCCAAAAGGTCCCACATTAATCCATCACATGGGGTAAAATCACCCGATTTTTAAAGCTGCGCCATCTGTGGTGTCTAAGCTCCTCCAATTGATACCACCTAGTATCAGCTAGAACTACTGCTGAGCTGGAGACATTCGAGTGTACGATTGTCATAATGTTAATCCAAGATATGAAACCTGAAGACGTCTGCTGAAATAGAACGGCATTCTCCACAATACGAACTTTATAGCTCTTCAATACACTACTTATAGAACTCCATGCCAAGTGATAGGGCTGCTTTTAAGAATAAACTGATATTGATTTTTGGTAACAAATGGTTTTCAGGGGTCCACCTTACTCAACAGTTGACTTTTTTTCTCTCTACTGTGCAAAGTTGACGTGAATTTTGTGGATCAATGCAATTAAGGGCCTTGAGAAGTTTGAACTTGATTGCTTTATGTTTGTTTGTTTTGTATTGCGTGTATTCTGTTTGGAGTGAGTTCTGAATTAGTCATTAAAATTCCATTAAAGTCATCTTTATGTAATTCTGTTTTTTTGTACAACTTTAAACATAATCTACCAATTATTTTGTTTTATCTTTCATTGTCTGACACTAGATTTAAAATGGTGAACTCCCAGTTGGATTGTGAATATGCTCTGTCCTGAAAGGCTGGAATAGATAGTAATGATATCCAATGTATGATAAGTAACAATGAACTACTGAAACTCTTAAGTATATTTCTGCAAAGGACCGGAGAGTCTGATAAACGTTCATGCAGTGCATGGCACTGATAATTGAAGAAACACAGAGAACATCACATAAACGTTATCACAGAGTGTACCATGATAAATGATTCATTGCCTAGCAATCAAAGCAGCATTATAACTCTTACATAGATTTGGTCAGATTTGGCCAGGATGGTCAGTAAGGGAGACCACAAATTCCTATAATTTCAGTCTAATTATTTCCAGGAAATTGTCTATTGTCCTAGCAAACTTTTTGATCTCCCCAGACTACAATAATTGTGTTCCCCCGAATTATTGCTACAGCAGAAGCTCATTACAACCAATATGGTAATGCCAGTAGTGTGGGTACTTTGTTTAGTTGTCTGTTGATGTGTGAGATGAACCTATATTTATTTTGCTTTTGCATGTTCTAATTAATAATTATGTTCTAAAAAGTAACATAAAAACATTAGCGTCAAATATTGGGACGAAGGCAAAATATCTGATAGGAAGCCGTCCTTATGGAATTGAGCATGAATGTGGTCTATGTAACTACTAACTGAGTGACACCTACATTATCACCAGTTATCACCAATTAATGGTTAGATCAGTCACCAAATTGAGACAATTATTTTTTAACTTATTTATTTTTTCCTTAAAATCAATTTCCTATAATTTTGCTGGTCCTAGTAGTCAGAGTTTATGTCCAAAAGAAAGATTTTATCATAGAGGTTTGCTCTTTGTGAAGCAAAAAGTGGAATACAGAAAATACAGTTACAATAACTAAAGTATCAGGAAAAGCAGACACATGTGAAATAACGCTGTCTTTCATTTTAGAAGGTAAAATATGCATATTAGTCCCTCTTTAATACAATTACACAACTCTATTAACATAAGTATTCTTTGCTGCTGGTGCAAGATAATTATGTGAGAAACAATACATACAGCATTATAATTATCCTTCTGCATAAATTATGCCCATCGTAGAGACAAGGCAAAGTTAGTCTTTCACCACGCCACATGCAGTTAACAGAATAAGATAATAATGCCTTTTTAGATAAATTAGCGCACCTTTATTATTCACATATGCTGGTTGTATAAGTGGATATATGGGTCTAAAATACAAAACGTCAAGTCTTTCTAAAAATGTGGCATTTTGTCTTGAAAAGAAACATTCTCGTTCATTAATTATCCATTTTTAAGCATTTTAAACGTCCCAGGGGTGCATCAAAATCAAAAGAATTTAAGTGCAAGCATTGTGTTAATAAGTCATTTCTCATTCATTAAACGAGTTTCCTAAATTAGGTGGAATGGATAGCATTTTGAGACCTTAATAATAAGATGATCTCAGAATTACAATAGATTAATGATACTGTGAACACACAAATCATTTAAATGGATATTTCAATAAGTAATTACAGAAAATAACCAACTGCCAATTCAATTTCAAGGATTATTCTTGATGACAGCAGATGACATGTACCATAATATGGTATATAATATATCCATACGACAGCAAAGGAAAAGTCAAAATACTATTTTTAATGGAAAGAGTGAACCTGAACTCACCAGACACTAGTCTATTTTATTTATATTATTATTTATATAGCATCAACATTTTCTGCGGAGCTTCTTACAGTCCATACGTTCAAAGGGTCCGACAAAACTAGAACCCACAGGCTAAGACGAGTCGATACATTCGGTAAAAAATGCTCAGCTCGCAAAGCTTCCAAACTTCGGATACACGTGCTCGGGAGACTCCTTGGTCATGACGGAGAAGTTCTAGCCAGCTTTCATACAATCATTTTTATCTAGACTTAACAAAGAAAATTGAACCTTACGTAACACCAAAAAAAAACGTTTTCTTTGTCGGTAAAAAAAATATATGTATTTTAACACTGCTTAGTGAATGTCACCCCATCAAATGTATAATTACTATACATCTAATAAAATATCCGCATCGTTCCGAAAACATCTTATGAGATTACAAAGGGGTATAGGAGGCACATCACATGCATCACTGTTTTGGTACATCCGGCACACCAGATGAACGGGTGCAATTCAATTGCAGAAAAGAAATCAATACTCATTTTCCGTATTACATGTAAATTCAATTAGTCATTAATAAGTGAACTAACCACTTATTTTAAAATAATCAAAAGGGAACCACAATGAGCTGATCATAGCAATTCCAAAAAATTAACAATGTTGACCATTTTTTTGTAGCACAGATATGAAGAGCCTAAAGATTATGTCCTGTACGATTATACCTCTGAGTATAAATACTGATGTCATCAGAAAAAACCATTGTACATATTGAATTGTTTTTACTCAACACACTATTTCTATGGAAATAACTAAATCTAGGTTTGGAGACCTGATAAACATCTCATGAGTGTCCATTAGACACATGTTTTGAGTTCCCTATAAGAGGTAAAAGGGAAGAGGCTCCACCGCTGTTTCCTACTTTCTTCTTCATATCCCCACACCTTTTGTGCCTAGGGTGGCCCTAGGTCGAAAGAAACGGCTGATGAACATACTAAGAAGCTTTTGTCTACAATCTACTTAGATACTTAAGAAAATGTTAACTGGGCCGGAAAGTAAAAAAACAAGCCATATATTAACCCCTTAATAACATAGTTCATAAGGTTGAAAAAAGACCAAAGTCCATCAAGTTCAACCTATATACATATTGTGTCCCTACTGTGTTGATCCAGAGGAAGGCAAAAAACCCTTAATGACAAAGCCCGTACATGTACAGGCTCAAAAATGCATTGTTTTGAATGGGTTTAGGGACCGCCCATTGTCCTTAAGGGGTTAAATGCATACATGAGGCTAGATTGCCTATAACATCTATAATATACATATATAGTATCTACCAGAGCAATTTATAGGGGGCTATAGAAAGAATAGCTGGCAGGGCAGATCTGTCCACTCATATCAATAGTCACCGACTGGGTTCCTGGGTTCCACACCTTTTTCCTTGCATTCTATCCTTGATCCCACCTATGCTTCACATAATAAGCTTTTTTTTCCCAATTATCTTTTCTAGGATAGGACTTGGCCAATATCTTGGCAAATAGAAGAATAATTAAGGCCCTGTGTCTTAAAAAATAATTGATTGGTCGTACTTGTAAAAATCTCAACGGTCTATTTAATAAGCAGAAATATAAGTGAATGATTCAAATGCTAAGCCATGTAATGTTTGTACCCATTATGTTGTAATATTATATTTATATATATATATATATATTTTTTTTTTATATATATATAAATATTAGATCATGAAATCGGATTACATTATAAAACAGGTAAAGCTGAAGGTTTCCCCTTTTTGAACATTGATGTCTACATTGATCTCGGAAATAATCTTCAATAGTGTTGCTATGGCTCCAGCTGCTATGTGTACATTTAGCTCTAAGGGCACTTCTTTATAAATCTTGAGACTCCTGAAACCTTTCACTTTCTAGCAGTTGTCTGCACACCGTGAACTCTTAATACACCAGACATAATACCCCATTGCAAAACAGATTAAACTTTAATCCCTTATCTCTACATGTTTTCGCAGATATATATTTTTTTTAATCTGCTGCTGTATGCCGCCCTTCCTCCTTAAAATAAATTTAAAGTTCATTCTCCTGGATTGCACCTCTATGGTTTTGACTTGATTGGTACATTTGAAACAAATAATTTGGGAAAAAAAAGGAAGGTTAAACAAAGTCAGAAATGCCTGCAGGTTGGACAAATGATCCACAGTCTTGGATTAGCAGTTGGGCCAGATTCAGTGCTATACGTTGACCCAGGGTAATGCCCCAGTCGACCCCCACCATTTAAATCTACGGTCCCCTCCCTGTATGCTGATCTCGCCATATGATGTTATATCCCGACACCCTGCGTTTGAAGGACATTGTCAGGACTCGGGTGATCAGGTCGGGTAGGAGCCCATGCGCAGGGGATACTTGGGGTTCAGTATGTAACCCACGGTGCATGATTATGCAAACAAAGACACCACAAACAGAAATCCAGGTAATGCAGTGTATTTCATGTATATAACAGGGCCAGCAAATAAGGGTAATATAGTCTAAGCAAGTAACCGGACGTATGGCAAAATAAAATACAGGTAATAAGTCTTTTGGCAGGGAGCCCGCTTGGAAGGGCGCAACAGACAGAGAGCCCGCTTGGAAGGGCGCAACAGACAGAGAGCCCGCTTGGAAGGGCACGAAAGGCACACAGCCCGCTTGGAAGGGCACGACAGACAGAGAGCCCGCTTGGAAGGGCACAACAGACAGAGAGCCCGCTTGGAAGGGCACGAAAGGCACACAGCCCGCTTGGAAGGGCACGAAAGGCACACAGCCCGCTTGGAAGGGTACGAAAGGCACACAGCCCGCTTGGAAGGGTACGAAAGGCACACAGCCCGCTTGGAAGGACACAAAGCAGGGAGTCCACTTGGAAGGACACAATAGCAGGGAGTCCACTTGGAAGGACACAATAGCAGGGAGTCCACTTGGAAGGACACAATAGCAGGGAGTCCACTTGGAAGGACACAATAGCAGGGAGTCCACTTGGAAGGACACAATAGCAGGGAACCAGGAACAGTACAGGTGCAGAGCCACAGCAGGAAGGTCCATAGACTTCAATACAAAGGCCCTGACTAAAGGGCAGGGCAGGTTCATAAAGGCAGGGTAATCCAGGTAATAAGGCCCAGCTGGATGTAGACTAGTGCTCAACCCAGGTAACAAGGCACACCTGAGTTCTGAGTGCTCCAGAGGGTGGAGGGTGGCCACTAGTGGTTGCAGATGTAAACACCACAGGTATTAAAAAAGCCATGGTTCAGGCAGCGAAATATTGGTTCCTGACAGTACCCCCTCCCCAAGGAGCGGTCACTGAACGCGAACAGACTGAACAAAATCTGTACACCTTTAATAAACTGAGCAGAAGGGTGTACTTAACGTGATTTCTTCTTCTTCTTCTTCTTTTTCGGTAAAGCTTGTTCACAGATCTCCAGGTCTTCCTTTCTGATTATATTGCCATTAGAGGTAATAACACAATCAAAGGAAAGGTTATCTGTGGTGCAATCGTAGGTCAAATTAGGACTGGATGCTGAAGAAGTTGATGAGAAGGTATGATTCAGTGCTTTCTCTTTCCATGTACCAGGGGTCACATAGCTGCCCTGTACCCAGGGCACTACTGGGAGCAGGGGGGTAGTACCAGAACTGCACTGGGTCAAAACGGGAGAAGCAGGCTTGGTATGGGAAGCATTGATGGAAGGCCCCTTCTTCCTCAGAGATGGAATAGGGTCATGTATCTTTGCTATCAGTCCAGAGGTGATACTAGGGGCTATGGTAGTCTCTGGTGTATCACACTTTGCTGAGGTAGCAGTGATAGGAGTTGCAATCACGGCTGAACAGAAAGCAATAGGAAGTTCATCCATATGGGAGCAACCCACACTGCCACAGACTGTAGGATCACAGACGCTGCATTCCATCACAGAACAATCATCAGGCTTCAGCTGGACATCCACCGGAGTTTGAGAAGCACCAGGAATCACCAGGGTTGGTATATACTCCATGGGTTCACTATCCTGGGGAATAAAGCTACTTCCCCTTTTAGCAGAGCTCTGTGGTTGTGACGTAGACTGCTCAATCGGTACAGAGGGTTTAGGAGGTTTCAGAGGACATTGGGTGATCCAGTGTCCCTTTTTGCCACAGTAAAAGCAAGATTCCTCATCACGCCTTTGTTGTAATTCGGTTGTGGTAAGGGGTTCACGTTTCCTAGATTTCCTAGGAGATTCCTTTTTAACACTGGTAACAGGCTTGTTGGATTTCTCAGGTGATGTAGCAGGTGTAGGTGAATGGTCTTCATGAGAGTGATTGGAGTTGGAGTCCCAGATTTGCATTAATGATTTGCACAGTTCAAGCAAGCATTCTCCTATCATTTTGATGACTGAAAGTAACCCCGCTGACTCCTTGTAATGGCCTTTGTATTCTGTCAGGACTCGGGTGATCAGGTCGGGTAGGAGCCCATGCGCAGGGGATACTTGGGGTTCAGTATGTAACCCACGGTGCATGATTATGCAAACAAAGACACCACAAACAGAAATCCAGGTAATGCAGTGTATTTCATGTATATAACAGGGCCAGCAAATAAGGGTAATATAGTCTAAGCAAGTAACCGGACGTATGGCAAAATAAAATACAGGTAATAAGTCTTTTGGCAGGGAGCCCGCTTGGAAGGGCGCAACAGACAGAGAGCCCGCTTGGAAGGGCGCAACAGACAGAGAGCCCGCTTGGAAGGGCACGAAAGGCACACAGCCCGCTTGGAAGGGCACGACAGACAGAGAGCCCGCTTGGAAGGGCACAACAGACAGAGAGCCCGCTTGGAAGGGCACGAAAGGCACACAGCCCGCTTGGAAGGGCACGAAAGGCACACAGCCCGCTTGGAAGGGTACGAAAGGCACACAGCCCGCTTGGAAGGGTACGAAAGGCACACAGCCCGCTTGGAAGGACACAAAGCAGGGAGTCCACTTGGAAGGACACAATAGCAGGGAGTCCACTTGGAAGGACACAATAGCAGGGAGTCCACTTGGAAGGACACAATAGCAGGGAGTCCACTTGGAAGGACACAATAGCAGGGAGTCCACTTGGAAGGACACAATAGCAGGGAGTCCACTTGGAAGGACACAATAGCAGGGAGTCCACTTGGAAGGACACAATAGCAGGGAACCAGGAACAGTACAGGTGCAGAGCCACAGCAGGAAGGTCCATAGACTTCAATACAAAGGCCCTGACTAAAGGGCAGGGCAGGTTCATAAAGGCAGGGTAATCCAGGTAATAAGGCCCAGCTGGATGTAGACTAGTGCTCAACCCAGGTAACAAGGCACACCTGAGTTCTGAGTGCTCCAGAGGGTGGAGGGTGGCCACTAGTGGTTGCAGATGTAAACACCACAGGTATTAAAAAAGCCATGGTTCAGGCAGCGAAATATTGGTTCCTGACAGACATGCGGGGCTGAGTATGTGCGGTAGATCGGTAGTCTGTCGGGGAGCTAGACCTAGTTGTCTTGAGCCAGAATACACCACTGGTCTTAGGACAAGCTTTTAGACAGAATGAACCATGCAGACTTTTTATATGTTTTAACACGCCTGTGCGCATTCTCATTTTTTTAAATCCTGGGATATAGGGGTTTATGGGTCTGCAAATGACCCCTGCTTTAAGAATGACCCCAAACTTAAAGCAGTGAGGAGGTGAGAGATATGATGCTGACCCCATTCAGTCCAAGGTTGACCTTTTAGGTACTTCTGGGTGGATATCTGATATCCTGATTAAATGAACATTAATTATAATGAGAAGGTTTTAAACCAGTAATCATAATGATTTATAGACGTTCCTTAAGGACTCAAATCGATTTGATTCTAAGAATCCCTTAATAAATTACATGAAGTTGACACAAATGATACAGCCTATCTAAATGTTTATTTCTCCTTTTGATCTTTCATAATAACGCCTTAATTTTGTTCCTAAGAAAACAAAAAACAACATAGGAACGTTCAAAGATCATTTTCAACTTTGACATGCGCAATACTGCACTAATCGTCTATCACAACTGATTTCTATATTTCTGCAATTCATTTATAAAAACTACTACTTTCAATCACTTTGAAAGGCAACCAAAATATTAAACTTCAGACAATAAATACATCATTGTACATAGAATCATGGATGATGTAGAATTATAGTTAACGGGGAAGTACCATGAAAGCATAAACCCCAGCCCTGTATACAGTAATGTAGATCGGCGCTGACAAAAACCTGGTCTTATTTCATTTTTATCCATTAAACTCCCTTTATCTGCAGACCTGGAGGCCGCCATTGTTGTCAGTCATGTTATATTTTGGGTGACTTTCCCTGCTTAGTCACCACACTGAGCTGATGCTTTATGGCAGTGCTAATAAAGTCAGTTCCAGTATAGACTTGGTGAGTAAGACTGAGCCATTCAAGTGTTTACCTCTAGCAGTACGACAAAGAGTCAGTGTGTTTGTCTAGCCAATTGGGCTAAGAAATTATACTATGAAACTTAACAACACATTTTACCCCCCCTTTCCTAGATATGTTTACTATTACTTTGAGAGGCTGGGCTTCCCGTGTATCGGAAGAGTTCGACAACTTTTTGACTAATACCAGCTGTTTTTGAAGGTGTCATATTTTGCTAGGAAATTCATGTCTATGGTAGGTCAAGCAACTTCAAAAAAGAACACAGAATTCCAATATATCATATTTTATACTGTACTGCAGAGCCAGACGGCTGTGCCTTTGGGATATACATACATTTTCTTTGTGGGACGGTAAAAATTTATCTTCCGAAGAAGCAGCTTTCTTAAGGTCCCTGCCATATAATAAATCAACAATGGAAATGTTTATGGAGCATATGAATCAAAAAGAGACACATGTAGAAACGACAGACAGGTTTGGAAATATGTCTAATTATATTTTCAGTGATTAAAAAAAGGGAGTTCTTTGTTAATCTCATCATGCTTACCTGTATATATTACATGTATTATATTCAATGTGGGTGTCATTGCTTCATTTTGTCATCTTGTCATCTGATCAGATACATATGTTAATTCATGTCATGTCAAGAATCAATTCAATAGCTGAAAGACGAGCCCATAGTATCTGTTAAGGTGCTTCAGCTGAGGTATCACTTCTCCGGCTTATCAGATACTACCAGAAGTCTTCTAGTGATTCACTTACAACGACATCATCGCTAAAACACATCCTCGTGTTATCTGATCTGGTTCCTCCATTTCTCTAACTCTTCATTTGTATAAAAAATATCTAGCTTTGATTCCACTACTTATCAACATGGGAAACAGACTTCATACATCATCTGGATACTCTTAATTGCCATCACTATAGAACAATTGATGGCTTCAGGGAGATGTTGTACCTTTTATGGTTTCAGTGTCAAGGTGACATGTCGAACATTCTATAATCCTGCATATTCCTCTAATACCAACACAATCCACAAGATAATCAACATAGAATTTGATGGCAAATGAGACCCATTCAGCTCATCAAGTCTGCCCATTTATTCTGATGTAGAAACTCAGAGCTTAATCAATCCTTGGCCATAGACTCAAGAGCCATATGCCTCATGCATGATCAAATTCCCTCATTGTATAAGCCTTGAAAACTTCCCATGGAAGGCTGTTCCATTTTTCTAGCACTCTCTCAATAAAATAAAACTTCCTTAAATTACGTATAAGACGTCTAACCTTTCAGTTTTAGATTATGACCTCTTCTTCTAACATTTCTCCTCTGAAATTAACTTTCCTCCCGTAACACTTTGTGAATAGACTCTTTCATAATGAAAAGAGAAGTCAAGGAGCTCCTTTTAGTGAATAAAACCATTGCCTAAAACTCCACACCTTTGCCTGAACTTTGTACAAAGAAGCAGATGATGGAAAATATCATAAGTTCAATAACTAAAGTATTTAAATTGCTATTTTGTTCTAAAATTGTCTTGAGTCTGATTTTGTATTGATGGAGGGAGCCGTGTGCATGCTGTGATATTTTGTGAATATTCATTCTTTGCAATTGATTTGTGTTTTATTATTATTTTTTTCTAAATGGACCAATATTTTTTAAACAGAGACAATCCTAACATATGAAAGCTTGTTTCCCCCCATGTAGTTTAACCTTGATTTTTTTTGTGTGCATTGATTTCTTGGAATAAAAACAACAAAGAAAGTTCAGAAGAAAATGAATTAATTTGAGAAAACTTTCTTTTGGAATACAGCCATTTTTTGTGGTTTTGGAAAACGAACACAAAAGAATAAAAGCCACTAATCAAAACTACTATATCATAATCTCTATGGCAACAGCCAATATCCTCTGCTTAAGCTTTTGCAAATTATATTTGAGAACAAATGACAAGAGAAACACAGAGGATTCTGAAATAAAATACCATTTTGCATTCTATATTATAAATGTCATATATTATTGATATTTCTCTGTAATCTTATCAATTTCATGTTCTTTCCTTTTTAAACGCATCATGTAAATGGTTGATTTGGGTTGAATGGACTCAAAATACCAATTGTATGCCAAATGGTATGATTATGTAGATATTTAGAATCTGGAACAAGCTTGGCTGCTTGATGACGTAATATCACGAAGGTTATGTATAAAAAAAGTGATTCTGGTGCAAAAGTGTTAGAAGTGTTCTTATCACCATAGCAACCAACTATATGTTCCTGATGACTGGTCCATGGCACTGGTTTCTATGCTGACCACTTTTCAAACTTTACATCAGAATCACATTTTCACATTTTATCATATGTATTATTATTTTTTGGTCAGAAATATCATGGTAATAATTAATGATCAAAAATGACCAATTTTAGATCTGGAACAAGCTTGGCTGCTTGATGACGTAATATCACGAAGGTTATGTATAAAAAAAGTGATTCTGGTGCAAAAGTGTTAGAAGTGTTCTTATCACCATAGCAACCAACTATATGTTCCTGATGACTGGTCCATGGCACTGGTTTCTATGCTGACCACTTTTCAAACTTTACATCAGAATCACATTTTCACATTTTATCATATGTATTATTATTTTTTGGTCAGAAATATCATGGTAATAATTAATGATCAAAAATGACCAATTTTAGATATCAACAATAGAGAAAGTGACTAATGGTGGAATGTATGAAAACTTGAGAACATACAGCGGTCTCTCTCCAACAAAAGCTAAACAGAGTCCCTTTGTTCTTATTATGCGATATGTTTTATGACATATGTAAATGTGCAATATCCATAATCACAGTTGGACTGTCCATAGTATCCGTCATGACAACCGGACAACCTTTGATTCTAACTTAAGATCCTAACACTGAAACTAACCTTCATAGAGTCATGGTGGGGTAGATAAGAAATGTGATAATATTTTTAAATCATATGTATTATATTATGGGAAAGTCTATATGCTAACATATTTAAGTTCCCAGTACGCAAGCTTGCATAAATTGAAAGGCTTCTCCAACTCGGGTTACAACTCTCCAGCAAAATATGCTTTAGTGTATCTCCGCTTTGGTGTCGTGACAAAAATACACAGTCTCTTATCAAAACTTCCATATGGAGCCTCAGCTTCTTCAAAACTAATCCAGTTGTATAAACACGTCAATTTTTATACTCGCCACATGCCCTTTAAGTCAATGGAGTTAATAACTTTCATTGAACTCCTCAATGTTTTGTCTCTCTATCTGCAAAGAAGTCTCAGCACCCAGTTACAAAGTGGATGCTGTCATTGTTATCACAGAAGCCGGCTAAATGTAAAGTCCCACGGCGCCATATATCGACATGCAATCGTTTTAATGAGAAAACACAGCACAAAACTATAAAGGGACCTCATAGCTAGAGGGAATAACCAGAGTTAGATCACACAATCTGTCCTTCTAAATTGGACTGCTGTGAAGGACACACTTTGTGTTCATATAACTTAACCAGCCCAGGGTACCAGTCAGCTTCTTCTGTCCTACAGGAAATATCTAAATACATCCAGTTAACCAACTTTAAAAAAAACAAACACATGCATGGTTTAATTCAGGGAAGAACTAAATAATTTGGATTTATTCCAACATATATATTTCATTTTAAACTAGCATAAAGAATATTGGGTAACTTTGTACTTCTTAATGTTTAATCCCAAACGTTACAATGTAATATGAAGAATACCAACACATTATATATTTAGATGCCCCACACCTATGACATCTAATTTGATGATAATTTTACCCCCCAATTTTGCCTCATCTCAATATGTATGAACCAGGAAGGTTATAATTATAATCCTTTGGTTTTAATCAGCAAAGGTGATTTTTTTTTTATCAATATAATCACAGCTATAACACAGTTTGGCAACAGAAATCACAACTGCAATTATTACACACACACAACAACACATAATATTGGCATATTTGTATGGTGCATTTTGTGTTATTACACATTTATTGAGCAAGTCTCAAAATGTACATACACATTGTTCAGATTTATTATTAAATAATGCACATTTATAAATAAAACAACTTTCACTCATGTTATCCCCCCCCCAAGTCACCCCCCACTATCCCTCATCCAGCGTAGATCCCATCAAACCAGTACAATAGTCCTAAGATCAACAAAGGTATTCTTCAAACTTGCCCCTATTGTGTATCTACAGGCACAATGCTTTCAATGTTACCAATAAAAGACAATCTCTCCATTCTAATCACACACATGCAGAGTGTATGTGAACACAAAGCTTAGTAAAAAAAAATGCATCTTTGCTCACCTGGTACTGGAAACCAGTGCAGGCATCAGAACAAACAGGGATAAGTAGCAAGCAGAGATGGATTTCATACTGCAGCTTTCCTGGTCTGTGCTTGTTGTGTATTATAATATTGTTTTCCACCCAGCCTCTCCTGGTTTTGAAATAGCCCTTCCTCAAAGCAGGATGATCTAGTATAAAGATACCACAGATCTGGCAAATGCAAGAGAGACCCACAGACTTGCTAATGAAAGCAACTCTGAGCTGGATCTGAGCTCCAAGTGTGATGTCACAGGCTATGGACCTGCTGCTGCTGCAAGGCTCCTGCCTGATAGTCTGTGATTATTCAACACACTGACTCTATTCATATCCCCAGGGGGGGGGTCTTTTTTTTTTTTTTTTTTTTTTTACCAGCAGTTTAAGTGGCAGTCAGGGAGAAAAGAGGGGAGAGTCTGCTGGATGCTACTTAACTCTTTCTTTAAAAATGGGGATCCAATTGTATTTGTTGGAACAGAATGTTTCCTAAAAAGCCAATTCATTGGAATTCTCAATCACAAGCATCTGTTATTAATAGGTCCTGATAATAATACAGTGCCATCTATAACACATGTTCAGGGTCTTATCTAAATATACTGTGAGTTACCCCAGCCATCATATGCACTTTAATGAATATTATAGCTGAGACCTCCCTTTAAATGTATGTTTTTTTCCTTATGCAAATTCATGGAGGGATTCTGCAGGAGCCCCCAATATGCATTTTCCCTGTTTCCCAATTCCCAAGCTATTTGCATTACAGGAGATGTGTAAGATGTGCCAAACAAGTCTCTTGACAAATGATTTACTTACCACCGGTCAGAGCTGGCTCCGCTAATGCTAAGGACAGGGGTCTAATAAAACCCATTATTGTGCATAGGGTGTTTTTGCACTCTGGAAAAATTCATGATCTGGACTGGCACACATCGTTATGTCATCAATATTTTCTTTTGCCCATTTATAGTAATATTAATAAATATTTTAAAGACTGTGGATATTCAAAAATGCAAAAAAGTTGAAATTTCCATCTATTGATCATCTTTTTATCTATGTCAATATCTCACTAACTGACTGCAATTTAAAATCAATGATAACCCTCTTATTTGCTTAAATACTGTCTGTTATTGACATATCTAAAGCGTAGGTACACAGGGCTGCAGAAAGTCGGTGGTTTCTTTTGTTGACATGAAGGCAATTATATGTGTTCTACACCACTGGGACCAGTTTTGAAATGTATTGGTCCACAAGGAACACCTTTGCCATCCTTTAAAAACAGAACAAGAAGTTTGGAACAAAGCCTAAAATGTTACTACCTTCTTCTAGTTTCCAATCTTTGCAGATACACAAATATAATTGGTGGCATCTCTTAAATCATTCTGAAGATGACTTTGGAAGGTCCCTAGGACCCCTATTGGTCTTCAAACTATTAAGAACTGTCTGCATTATACAAGCTTTATTACAGTGCTGTGTAACTGCAGTCCTTGAAGGTCACAATTTTGGGGTATCCCATCTTGAACACAGCATCTTCATTAAACTACACAAAATTCTTGGTTTGTTTGCTGCCCTCGAGGACTGGAGTTGTGCACCCTTGTTTTTTCAATGGAATGACAGCTGTGTTACTTTTCTGTATTGGGGAAAACGAAGCTTCTAGAACTCTACTCTAATTTGTAATATGATTTTGGTAGGTATTGTGCCCATCCACCTCTTGTGACGATGCTACCAAATGTGATAGATACATCCATCCTTTGCGGGGTTTCGGCAGGAGATTGCAAGGTGTGTATCATATGAACAAGCTGCATGCCCTTTCCTTCCTTAACTACATTTTTCTGCAGTCCTCTATCTTGAGATATTTCCGTTATTTTGCTAAAGTGATGAATTTTCTTAAATACATATCAAGGGAGGCACGACATTTTAGAGAAGGCTACATCCTAAACATAATGGTCCTTTTTTCTAAAGCATATCTACCTTAACAAGAAGGGAGAGGGGATGTTGGAACATTTAAGTCTGCAGCTACATGGTTATGGTAGCAAAACCTGGGGCAACTCTCTATACCAGGTGCAGGGCAGTAACTACTGTGGGACAAGAAGGGATGCCAACCCTGGAGCGGCAAGGTGACCGACATACTTAAACTGTCTGGCAGCGATAGCCCCTGGCCCCCTTCCAAAAAACATATGTAATGCCAACATGGGGCAGGACCTATGCCCCATATGCTGAGAGCCTGAGTTATGACTCTAATTTGGAGCATTTAGCATAAACACCGCTCCATTAATAAAATACATTTAGTTCAGTACCATTTAGAATAAAAATACCACAACATAAATATGTTTAACTTCTTGGCATGTTTAAAAACGTAAATAAAATATGCAGTAAAACTCACAGTTTGTTTATTTTTAATTCACACTAACCTGTTTTAGAAGTAGTGCGTTTTTAGGAGGTTGGGAATAATGACATTTCAACTTAAAATTTAAATCAGCCCTTCTTTCAATCTTGCAACTACTGCACCAGCGATAATCCTACCCCAGTTATGGATGGGGTAATATATTCTCAAACACTGCATGCTTTGTAAGAGCTTTTTGCACAATGAATAATTCAGGGGACATCAATTTATGGCTGAGAAACTTTGTGTCCAAAACTGCTTCCTCAAATATTTCAAAATAAGCTGTAAGGTGAACAGAGTTATTTACCTTTTCCATACAAAGCATTATTCTGTGTGTGATCAAATCTTTTTTTTATGTAATTTGAGAAACATTTGTTGTTAATATTATTGTTAAAGTTACATTTGTGAAATATTATACTGAATAGAATGCCACATACTCTGTGAATATGTACTTTATTTAATATTTAAACAAAATGTCCAGTAGGGGGAGCTCTTGGGCATTCTAACCCATACTAAAGGTATACAAGGAAATGTACCATTTCAGTGATTTATTTGCTGGGGATGAATGCACAGATATTCACAAACATAATCTTATCCTAAGCACCATATAATATTACACATAATTAATCTAATATTGGAGTTGGAGTGATTAGAGATGGTAATATTGTAAAAAAAAAAATAGGGTTTAATATTATTAACTGTAATACATGTAACTATGCATTATAATAAGGATTCCATTGTAGACCATACTGCGTGTGAATCGTTAGTGCTTCAGTATCATCTACAATAAAACCCACATACATATATAAATAAATATATATATATATATATATATATTATATAGAATTCTAACTGCTGAAAATCTAATGCAGCAGTAAGATTCTCTTTTCTCATAAAGATTCTCTGTCTTAGTTCATCATAAAGAAAACTGTAATATTAAGGTATTAACCATTAAAGAGAATATATCACTGGTTCTTAAGTCACTTAACTATAAAAATAAACAGGACATTTTGCTGCAACAAATTAACCCCTTTATTAGCAAACTTGCCAAAGGTAAAACAATTATATAAATATTTACTGAAAATGCATGAACAGCTGACTTTTTAAACATCTTAAAAAATGTCATTAAATACACTTTGTACATACTCCTGGCAGAATAATGCCTCCTCGCCTAAATATTTTGGACAATGTACAATCCCGTTCAGCAGCTTAGACAATGTGAATAATGTTCTCTCCGCATTGTAAGAGATTGTGCCAAAAATGAACAATAACACCACTCGTTACCCCCACCTCCTTCTTTGACATCTTTTGACAAACTTGTTTTCCAGTGTTAAGAAAGCAATTGGAGATTCAATGAAACCATTTGTACCTGTTACGCTGATTCTATTGTTAATATGGGTTTCAAGATTTGTATAATAGATTTTCCAATCAGCCCTCGACATCAATAATGTTGAGTTGTTTTTAACCCCTTGCAGTAAAAGATTTGTAACTTAAGAAAATACATTATACTTAAACTGATTCTAACTGCTTGAGTGGTTTTAAATGGCCATCCATTTATCCAAAATATTTTATATTGAGAATTGTGGTGTTTACCTAGGCCTAGAGTTTCCCTATAGTCCCTTATTGGATTCTAACTTCTCTCTGCCCCTGTCCTCATCTGATGTCTCTTAGGAGCTCACAACGTTGGCTGATTGTGAGTGCATACCTCCCAATATTTCCAAATGTGAAAGAGGGACACTTTTTTTTTTAAATCTCGCGGAACTCACCGATACAAGCAAGGTAAGAAAAACTGATTAAAAAGTGACAATCACAACATAGAGGGACCTATTTATACAGGACCTCTCAAAGTCCCCTAATCAATGTCCCTTAACCCCATTAAGCTATGCCCACCTCCTCACCCAGTCAAGGTCCCTTCCACTTAGCTATACTGGTTCCATGGGCTACAATCCAGTGCAGGAGTGCGAGGTATATTTCTTCAAACCTCTGCTTCAGTGCTCCCTCGCAGGGGACATGGCTTCAATAGAGAACACTGGGCTATGATGTTATAGCGTTATGCTCGGCAGTCCTAGGGAGCACTGAAGCAGGAATATGAAGGGACAGACCCCCGGCTCTATCAATTTTGGGCCAGTTTGAAGCATAGTTGTCTACTGTGCTTGACCTAATGTTCAATCACGGTAAGAAACGAACTTACACTGCAAGAACACTTGATAATGCATCTGTAATGACAAATAAAATGATTCTGCTTATCTGTGCATGTTGACTATGTTGGTAAGGCAGTCAGGGACCGTTAACTGTCATTTTAAATTTCAGCTATTTTAGCTATTAAGCTATTAAGTTGATCATATCAAATAGAAGTAAAAATTTATAGAATATTTGATTTCCAAAACAGTCAAAGTTTGCATTTCTAATTTTCAGATATGAATATCTACTTAAAAAATATAAATATGGCCATTTCAATGCTAAAGATCCAGCAATTAATAATAATAATTTGAGAGCACTTTTTTGATAAAATGGTATAGTTGGCATTCAAAAAAATGTCACAGAAGACTTTGCTGACAGCAAACCCAGCAGTTCCCCTCTCATTAGCCATACACAGAAATGCTCCCTCATCTATCTGTTAAGTGAAAAATTTTACATTTACTACGATTTCTGGATGTTTTGGAAAACCTGTGGAAAAATATTCACTCATCTCTTTACTTCTACAGTATGAAGTGACAGCAGGACACATTGTTTTCTCCTCAAGTCTAGAAAGTAACTGGAGAATGATATTTTTTTTAACTATCAGGCATACTTTTAGAATTATCCAAGACAACGGATAATACTCCAGAGGTTTGTCAAAAAGTGGAAAAAATGTGTTCAGATATAAGACTGCCAATTGGTGCTTTTGCTAGCAGTATGTTATTGTTGATATCCCTGGTTGAATGCAGTTGACTTAATTAATCACAAGTCAAGGTTTCCTTGAAAACAGGTATTATAGGCATACCTGAGAACTTTTGAGCTCCAGCTATCCAGAGACCACCCTTGCGAGACATGGCGAGGACTACTCGCTGACATCAGTGGGTGGTCCTGCTGAAGGTAGTGGACATTCCCGAAAACGTCTGTGGCCGATGTTGTGGGACACATCTCCATTTAAGGGGGAACTGGGCGGGGAGTGGGGAGTGTCAGGATCCTGTTCCCACAACCTGGAGGACTTGGGTAACGACAAGGAGAACCAGAGACGCAGCGCTTCTCCCGGCGAAACCCGTAGAGTTACCAGGTATGATTAGAGCCATTTGGATTTGGCGAGTAACTACCTAGAATCTTTACAATGGGCTATTAAATGGTTAATGGTTCCAGTGCATCATGGTCAGCTCATTTAGAAAGCTCCCAGGTATGCTTATGGTCAGTGACACATTTTGGCCTAGGGTGACTAGGTCTAGGCCCAGGGTGGCAGGTCCAGGGGAGCCAGCAACACTGCCGCATAACAGGGAGTCAATCACTCTTTTTGGCGATCAGAGTCCCTGTAGCACCACTGCTCAATGGGCCTGTTAAAAAGGAGATCACTGATTGTTAACACTATAGAGGACAGTGGTGTGTGGGCACCATGGACGCTATGGATTACTTCCACCCAGTGCTGCATGTCTTTAAACAGTGGAGTGCCAGGATATGACATCATTAAGGGCCGTGACAGAAGATACATAAGACACTAAATATTGAATGTAGTAAGACTGGCTGAGCATGGTGGGCATTAAAATTTGGAGCAAATGAAGTGAGAAGAGTTCTCTGTCCTTTTTTGCAATTGCTAAATAGAGAGGAAACAGTCAAAAACTGGAAAGGAAAACAATTTTTCGAACATCAAATCAGAAAGGCAATTGCGTGGCCTTTTCTTGTGTTGTACATTAGAATAATTTAGGAAAACTCATTAGTAAAATAGTACATTTGGCTGTATTACTACAATTTTAAAAATATTGTAATAGCTAAGTATCGTTCCAATGTATTTATACTCTCCAGGACTGCGGAAACTGCCTTGCTGATGAACAAGCAAAAAGGCTTTGAAAACCATAAGCAGTTTTAATTTGATCACTTCACCCAGGGACTGACTTAAAGGAGTAGGTGTTCCAATTTTCAGTATGGGGAAAAGAATGAAACATAGATTTTTGGAGTTTTTTTTAACCATTGTTTAATTTTTTTTATAGCACAGATAATCTCTACCTATTTTACTGACATTATTAAGGAACCCAGCAAGATGTTTTGGGACTTCTGTACATGAACAAGTCTAGTTCTCCCAAGTGATCTAGATCAGTCCCTGATCGTGTGACATCCGCAGTAGGGTATGTCAAAAGGTTTGGCAAAATTGTGATTTTCTTAAGAAAAATTAGATTTTTTTCTCTCTCACTAATGATAACACAGTTTCTGAGGGAGAGGGGCTTACTGGTTGTGTAGGTGAGGCTAGACCTGTCCAGAGCTAGCCCCGCATAGGCCAGGGCTATCACCAGATGGTCCTTGTTGACTTTGATGACCTGTTGGCTGTGCAGCTGAACCTCTTAGAGTTGGGATCACTGGACATCATAATGCTAGAGCATTCACATGCAAATGGAGGGCATCTAAAAAAGTAAGAACAAGAATAATAAAATAAAATATATCATATGATGCAAAGTGTGCTTACTGGCAATTGGTTTTTTTTATGCAAATTGGAAAAAAAAAAGTTTTTTAACCATTTTAACCACTTTCCAGAACACCCAGGTTTTATTGACTAAATATTGACAGCATATTTTACTCAACTTGAATATTGAACAACTGAATAAAACATGAAGCATTGCAATTAGTATAATCTGATGAGCGATGCGAATAATAAATAATTTACCACTTGCATGTAGCTGTTTGGAGAATTCGAGTAATACTCATTACAAGCTAAGTGCAATGTGTGCTACAGGTCCCAGCCCTACTATAGTTGCTAGCGTATATTTACATTTACACTAATGAAGTATTTATTTCTAGCCTCTGTAATTACACAGTTTATTTGAGCATGATACATATATATTTAGAAGCCACACTACAAACACTGTTCATGTAACATGAAGAAGTGGAACAGGAACTTAGGTAACTATCATGGAACTATTGTTGCCGGTTTTGCGGTTTATGTGGAACTGTCACATGGGGACATTACTCGAAAGCAGGGGTGTCACACTCAAAACGGCAGATTTGGGTCTGGTTTCAATCTACAGGCACCTGTCATGAGCTGCACATTTGTAAATACCCTTGGTATGCCATAAAATTATCCAGTTCAGAGCTATACATTACATCTTAAACACTAAGGAATCTCCGGGCATTCACACAACTCATAAACACAGAAACAAAGGTTGGAGTACAGCACTCAGTTGTGAGATCCAAGTCCTTCAATATATTCAAAATAAAGAAGCAGAGGCTCAGCACTCAAATGGTAAGGTGAGTTTATTTCACACAGGCAACGTTTCGACACACAGGTGCTTCTCAACTCAAAAACAGACACAACTCACACTCTCAGTCACACAACTCACAGCATCCATATATATACACAGAGACACAACTCAACAATCAGAGGAGGGCAGAACATACATTTCACTCACAGACATACACTCACACAAGAGCTCATAGTGCTCACAAACATACACTCAATCAAGAACTCACAGTGCTTACAGAGGTCAGCTTATTTAAAAAGTGCTGAGATATGGTCCTAGAATTTGATTCAGATAAAACCCAGCAGTTTCTGGATTCATGGATGGTAGGCAACATCCATCCACAATTATAAAACAATAAATGCAGGGCTCCTCTGCAAGACTTACAGTGGGGCTCCCAAACAACGCTTACACACACGGTAACGTGCTTACACACACTAACATACTAACATACACACATACTAACACACAGTGACATACTTACACAAATAACTAACATACTTACACACTCTAATACGCACATAATCACACTTACATATATTTACTTACACACACTAACATACTAACACACACAGTAAAATACTAACACACACTAACATACTAACACACACAGTAAAATACTAACACACACACTAACATAATCTCACACACACATACACACACATCCATACAGTAACCTTACACACTTACACATGGTAACTTGGTAACTTACACATATACACATGGTAACATACATACACACACAAAGTAAATGACATACATTAACCTACTTAAATACAGTAACACATTTACACACACACATAGGAACACATTAACAGTAACAAATTACACTCACAGTAACATACTTACACACACATACTTACATACACATTAAAACATACACACAGTAACATAGACACACACAGCCAGTACCATACTTACATACACACATTTACTCACACGCAATAACATGCTTTCACACACAGTATCATACGTACACACACAATAACATGCAGAAAAATATTCACACATAGCAACACGCTTGCTGAGGAGGAAGATACAGTATCCAGTGGCTGGTCCTCACATGTTGCCTGCCTCTGAGTTTTTTGAAATGACATCATATGCCTCGCCCTGTGGGGGGTATTGGAGGAACTGGTATTGGGGGCCTCCACTGGACAGCCCTATCTCAAGGCCACCAAACAACTATTCTGAGTTTTCGAAGAAGATTTGTTTTTTATTTCTAATTTCTTGTTGTTTTGAGGTGAGTGAATCATTTCTTGGCATTTGGCAGTTTTCCTTGATGCAGTGTGACCAACGGAAACACGGCGGTTCATGCATCATTTCCCTCAATATGACTGAACAGGGCAAAGCAATCACATTATCCAAACACACAATAAATAAGGGATTTGTTTGACAGCTTTTGGCATTTGCTTGAAGGCGGCTCGTGTGTATAGAAATGCCGGCTTTGTCAGTCCTTTGGGCTGAGTCACTATAGAAATTCAATAACAAGAATAATTCCAGGTTTTTAGCAAACTCTTCGTTGTGGCAATAAGTGCTCAAACTCCGCTGTTCATTTTATCATTTATCATTTTTATCACTTTACAACAAAAATAACCACAGGGATTGATATTAACTCTTTGAAACCATAGGGAAGAGAAAGCAGTGTTTTGACATATGCATACGTTGGTTAATTAAAATAAATTAATTATTGATCGGCAACAAAATTAGGCATCGCAATTACATTAAGTAGCTGGCAGTACTAAAAATTTTGAACCTGTAAATTTTAGCAACATTAGATTTGTAATCATTCCTAAATCAAATGCCTATTCATTGCAAGAAGTTTATTTTTAATCTTCAGCTTAAAAAAACACATCTGACAATATGTATCTGAAATTAGTTTTCCAATTTTGCTGAATTTAACAATATTTTTCTAAAGCACGGGAAGCTGGATCTCCATGGCCAGTATTTGTCTTAGTTAAATTAAAACTTGCCTTGATTTATATTATTTTGGCTCGTTCATGTGGATAGCACTGTTTTTTTCCTGTTTTGACAATTCTCCACATCATCATCAGATTGATTTTTATGTGAATTAACCATTTCACTGGCTGCGTGACTTGTCTTTTCATTTACTTTCACAGAGACAGGAATGCCACTTGAAATGGTTTGGCCATGGTATTTTGGGTCAACGAGATGATAAAGATTATTTCCAGACTAGTGACGCCTGCTATCCAAATTTGTGCTTTTAGAATCCCAATCCTTTGCTATATATGGTGTTTTCTGGGGGAAAGCAGTATAGAAATATACATACCTGATGAATAACATAAAACGACAAACAATGAGAACCATTATACAAGTAGCCTATCCATTTTATATCTGATGTTAAAAGCTAATTTACTCTGTTGGGCTTTTTTCTGTATTCAGAATCCCTGTCTATTGCATGGTAAAGTTCCTGCACTGTGTTATCGTTTACCACTTCTGCTGGAAGACTGATCCACTTTTCAAATGGACTTTCAGTAAAGAAGCACTTTCTTAAGTCTAAGCCTGTTGTGTTTAAAGGGACACTCCAGCCGTCATGTGCACTAGACTTCATTCAGAGTCATGCGCAGCTTAACTTTAATTAATTTTTACTAATTGGTGAATTTGTACGAATCTCCCAAGATAAGGATGGACCCTCAACTAAATAAATGAAAAATGGAAAAGAGACAAATTTCCATTTGCTTAGTTAGTCTGTTGTAGCCCAGTAGGCCCTTTTCCTCCCTCTCACATCTTCTGGCAGTCTTGCCAGCAGTTAATTAGCAACTGTCACGTTTGGAAGCTTAACACAATGTAATTGGCTTTTTGGCAAAGTTCCCAGAAAATCTGGGCAAGGTTTCAAGTTGTTCTTAACAGAGCAGAAATAATACGCAATTGAACGCTAACCATTTCAGTACCTGTAAGAAAAGCCGTGTATTAATTTACCTATGCAGACAAGTGATCATTATATTATATATTATGGCTTTTTATTTTGCATTTTCTCATCTTGAAGGATACTTTTGCACCTATTATAGATTTGTGTTTTAGTTCAGATTTTCTAAACATATAATTAAGAGTTAAGGATTAGAATGATTCTGTATAAGTATCCCTGGTATTACAATGGTCAACATGCATGAGGTAGGCATATCACGTCTGGATTTAAAAGAAGACCAAGGTCTGATTAATGTTTGAGCATTTACAGGAGAAAATAACAGGCAGGGTAGATGGGACAATGTGCTGTCAAATTCTTTTTCATGATTTTCTACAAAAAACATTCCAGGGAGGTATATCTTTCCATAATATTGGGTACTGGTAATGTTTTTAAATCAATACATCTTTTGAAAACTGTCTAACAGAGCAAAAATAATATGCAAATGGTAATTACCCATTTTAGTACCTGTAATGAATGCTGTGCATTATTTTACCTCTACAGGCAAGCAAGGGGTATATAATAATTTAGTGCATCTTCTATTACAGGCACTGTGTTCACTACACAAGCTCACTCACCCTCCCTATCTTACTCACCCTCCCAATCTCACTCCCCCTCCTCTCTCTCCTGTGAGTTTTTCTCTGCAGCTGCACACTCTCCAAAATTGCTCCAAACATGGACAGCAGAGAGGACAGAACACTATATCTCTGAATCTGTAGCATTTTCCCAGTATAAGTTCTTTTTTGGTGGAGCATGGTGGGGACTGTAGTCACAAAGTGACTACAGTCTAAATGGACATTAATTTATTTTTAAACTTAAATTTGAAAAAAATGATTGAATTCAACCTTCTTCGTCAGCTCATAACCATAAAAAACATAAAGCCATAAATCTAAAATAAAAAATGTAAAACACTATTTTGTGTACTTGAGGTTTTCAGATGTGTGGACTTTGTTAGCACTTTTTTGCTTTGTCATGGCGTACAAACCTTTCCTGGAGTTTTTATGTTATATTTGACCTTTTGAAGCTATTTTGATTTGCTATTTCTGTGATTTCTATATTTAAACCATGTAGCTGTCATAAAAAATAGATAGGACTCATTTATTCTCAATTGTATGAGACACTGTTAAGGTATTCTCCCAGTTTGATACTTACTGACAATATCATTTCCCTTCTCCACTGCAAAACCTTGAAATGCTCAATAGTCCCCTGGTGCACAATCTGTGAAAAAAGTAATTTGGTCGTTTTGAAAATTCAGAGCCGAGCTGCATCCAGTTCTTTCTGTGTAATATTACAAGCTCTTCTTGACAGCAACTATTTGTGTATCAAATACATATGTCACTATTTTTATAGCAACTTTCTTACTTTTTCTAGGTTTTGTTCTTCACTTAAAGGGACACTCCAGCCATCATATGCCCTTTAATGCATATGATACCCGAGAGGTCCCTTTAGATTTTTATGCTGTCGATTTTGCAAAAACATGGAGGGAATTCTTCAAATTGATTATTGATATTAATTTAAGTAATTGGACAATATGTGGGATTAAATCAATTGCCGATCTTCTTCAAGAACAGTGTATTCTATCCTTTAAAAAAAATTACGAGAATATTCTCTTCCAGTGCACCAACTTTATACATATATAATAATTATAAATCTTATGAACTTGTCTCCCCACATTTCATAGATAAACAATATAGATCAAAACTTTTATTTAGATTAACATTGGGTGAAGACTAGGAAAGCTTTTCACTGTTCAATTCTGCATGAAACCTTTCATAAAGTTTTACACCTTTGGTACATGGTACCCTACTGTATCCAAATGTTTCAAGATACAGTCAGACGTCTCTGCTGGGGATGTAATAAAGCCAAAGGAAATCTCTTTTATATATATACTTGGAATGTGAAAATCTGACACATATAAAGCATATTAACCTATATAACCTAATCATTCATTTAGACTACATGCTTTCTCATCATACTTTTCTGTTCCATTTTGAGCTACCAGTCAGAGAGAAAAGTGACTCAGCCCTAGCTATTAATATTCTAGCGGATGTTAAGATCTGACTACCTAGGAATTTGGAAAACCTTTGATATTCCATCCTGGGCTGAAGTCCACAAATTTCTCACCAATCTTTCATGTAAAAATACTTATTTGCCCAACATTCCAATCTGACGCTATACGTTAACTTCTGGCCTGCTACCTCTGTGGTGATATGTTACAATGAAATGGCCGGCAAGGATGCCAATCTAAAAAATACATTCTAAAATATTGCTGTTTAGTAAAAAATTTCTAGTCACATTATTTCTGTTTGGTATTTGGAAACAGTCCTATCTTAACCACCAATTAACATCACAACAGTTGGTATAAGATATCATTTGCATTTATGATGCTCTATAACACTATAATACATTGAAAAGTAGCAAGAAAATAAAATATTAATAGAAGGTACGAGTCCCATGAAAGTGCTGCCAAAAATAAATACTCTACCTACTCTAGTATTGCCAACTACAGCATGACGTTAATCACAGGTAGCAAAGGCTTCAATTCCTTGGATAATACAACAAACAATTCAGGATCAAATCAAAATATATGTGGAGAAAATTCAATGCAGTCCCACTGGGTAAAAAAGAGATGAAGTCATATAATAGCCTATACTCCCCGACGCAGCCAGCAGGACTATGGGGTTTCAATACTTATTCAAGCTGCCTTGTGCATTGTGAGAGCTCATTACTTACCGTGCAGTCTGTCTGTCTATCTCACACTTCAAATAATTCCATTCATTACAGCTGGAACTTTTCATATTGCATTCTCTACCAGGAAGATTATAGACTAGATGAATATGAAACCGGGTGTCTTTTCAGTTCAATTCACATTCGTGCCCTGACATTTCTTGACTTAGTTATTTAGAGCTTTACATTTATCCAGAGAAAAGAGAGCTTCGACCTGCATGTTTTTGGATTAATAATCATCTGGAGCCAGAAAAAAAATTGCTAGATATACTCAGCATGTTTGTATATATTTATGGGCTTATATATGCGTTATGCTTCTTGTAGCAGTTTCATTATTTTCTGTTCCCATTACAAAGATAAATAAGCAGACATAAAAGTGCTGGGATTTTTAACCCACTAAAATTTAAGTTGTAGCTGCGGTGGTAACTCACCTGACTTAAATGTCCAAGTAAGTCACCTTGAATACCAGATCATTTACTCGCACAAAGTCAAGTGGCCTTCCAAGACCTCTGAGTTGGTGACTGATTTTGTCGATTTGTTGGTTGAGTCAAGTGGGTAACAGGAAAGACGCACCGAATCATAAGCAAGTGAGTAGTCAGTAACCCAAGCCAAGGCCACTTATCTAATAAAGGAGATAATTCAGTGAGTCAAAGCCGAACGGGTAAAATATAAAACTGTAGTGCCCAAGCCAAGACCTGAGCAACTGATCAACAAAGACAGGACTCGGCAAGTTAAATAGGTTACCTAAACAAGAAACAGGTGTACGTTGGAATTGTATAGCATTGCAGGCTGATTGGAATGTGAAGAATAACTTGAAGAAGAGAGATACCGTATTTTTCGCTCTATAAGACGCACCTGCTGATAAGACGCACCTAGATTTTAGAGGAGAAAAAAAAGGAAAAAATATTTTGAGCTAAAAAATGGGCTAAAATATTTATTACAATAACTGAATAAGCTATGAACACAGTAAGACACACACAGTAAGACACACACAGACACAGTAAGACACACACAGACACAGTGAGACAGTGAGACACACACACACAGTAAGACACACACAGTAAGACCTCCCTCCCTAACCCCCCTTCTCAGTATCTCCCCTCTAACTCCCTAACCCCCCCTTCTCAGGATCTCCCCTCTAACTCCCTAACCCCCCCTTCTCAGGATCTCCCCTCTAACTCCCTAACCCCCCCTTCTCAGGATCTCCCCCCCCCCCGCCCCGGTCACTTACCTTAAACTCCTGTGTTGGAAGCGTGAGGCGTAAAGCGCCGGCACCCGAGACAAACGCTTCCAACACAGGAGTTGAAGCGCTGAGGCAGGCGGCGGTGGCGGCCGCCGCCAGCAAAGGATTCCTGTATATCTGTCAGGCAGGGGGGCCCGAGAGTTGCCGAGCGGTTGTCTTCAGCAACCGCTCGGCACCCCTTGGGCCCCCCTGACTGGCAGAAATCCAGGACTCCTCTGCTGGCGGCCGCCGCCGCCTGCCTCAGTTGCGACCCCCGGATTTATCGGCGTATAACACGCAGGTAGGGTTTAAGCTCCGGATTTTAGTTAAAAAAGTGCGTGTTATACGCCGATAAATACGGTATATCGTTGCCCCCCCCTCCCTGCCTGCCTGCCTGCATCTTCGCTCCATAAGACGCGGCTGATTTTTCATCCTACTTTGGGAGGAAAAAAACTGCGTCTTATGGAGCGAAAAATACGGTAGGTTACTAAAGAGAAGACCTTCTTACCTCAAGTCAAATGTTTGTGAATAGATACGTTGCCTTATTTCAATAGCAAGTCATTATTACATGGAGCACGAACCAACATGAACTGTAGTCAGCTTGATAACTAAATTAACACAATTGGTTACACAAGTTACTAAATTTCAGCCAACTCAGTTGAGTTTGCAACTGTGGACCTAACCTGTGAGCTTAACACAATTAGAACCCTTCTAAAATGACTCCATAGACAATATAAACTACAGACTAAATATAAGATTATCAAGCAATGCAGAAAACAGAATTCATAAAAAACTTGCAATTACATTAAAACGTGAACTGGGCGAAATATGCCTGCCTTTTGGACACTGTAGGTTGGTTCACACTGCATTCAGGGTGGAATTAGTTTGAATAGCTGGACACCGTCGACCTTTTCACATAATATCCAGCATCATTAAGGTCGGTGCAAATGTCAGTCTTCCCTAAGGTGGATTGAGAAATAATGAACCCTTTAGAGCGTTTACATTTTAAAGCTTTCATTTAAAACAGCAAGCATCAAATCAAAAGTGTTTTCTCAGCTACTACACAAACCTAAAGTACAAAAACTTTTCGTCACCTGCCCTTTCCTCAGCATGCAGTTGGTGACTCAGTTTCCAGCACTTAAGTGTGATGTCATCTACACAACTAGCAAAAATAAAAAATAACTTCTTAAAATGGTCTGAAGCTCATACTGTTGTAATGTTGTTTTCTCTGTTTATAATTGCTTTTACAACTTGATTCTGATTATAAGGCAAGGAATTATCTGTGCTAAACTCAAGACACCTTGGCTCCTTCTTCTTATCCTGCTAGAAACATCACGAACCAAAGGGCAGGAATAACTTGGGGGCCCAAAAATGATATGCACCCAGAGGATGTTAGTATGGCTGCTTTCTTGGTATACAAATAGCGGTGATTTGTAAGAGATGTTTTGTTAATTGTTATCTAGTCTGTTGCCTGGAGCGTAGAGAACATGAACAAGGAGAAGACCTGCTTTTGGTAGAAATGGATGCCCTCTCGAGTGATCTTATTCCTAAAACAATGTGATGAAAAGGGATAAATGTTAGTGTGTGCAAAAAAACAGTAATTTTCCCCTGAAAGAGTAGACCATCCTCACCTTCTAGCTTTCAACACAAACCCAGAGATGATCAATGAAACATTGTAGCACATAGGACCTCTTGCTGCTGACCTAGAATGTTCTTATTAGCTTCCAACTGAGCTGTCAGTATCAAACTGGAAGCACTCCTTAGTCAACTTCGTTTGGAATCTCATATTATTTAACTATTACTTTAAGAGTGGCTGCGGTGTATTCTACTGGAGCTGTTTAAAATAACACTGGTTCTCTCTGTCCTATTTTTGTGATCTATACTCAACAACTAGCCCCTTACATCTATCCCGCAGAGCCTTCACATCCAGTCGAGATACTGACAATTGATGACAGCAAGTAGCAGTGCATCTGGTGTGAAAATGCAGGAGACAGACCCAGACACATTAGAACGGAGAATTCAATCCCCTTGTTAGGAGCTGTTTGGATTAGACTACTGTAAATGCAATTTAATTTTTTTCCCCAAAGTGTTTTAAAGGAAAAAAAAATAATTATATGTCAAAATCAAGATAAATTATTGAGAATGGAACAACACAACACCCCCAGCCCCCTCGTGCAGGAAAAATAAAAGTAATATATATATAGATGGCAAGGGCCCCTGAGCATATAATTATATACTGACCTGATATATGAGGACTTGAAACATGACTGCCACAGTGTTTCATTAAAATCCTACTTTGGAAATTTCCCTGACAGTAATATCAAACTCTACTACTTATCTTTTGGAAAAAAAAAAGCAAAATTTTAACATGATCGTACGCTTTAATTGAAAGCTAATGAATGAATGAAAAATATGTGAACGCTACATTAAATATTAAGGTTTGCGCTACAGAATCTACCATTTTTATCCATATGCAACAAATGGTGGAAGGTTACCACAGCTGTTCCTGTTCCATGTGACGACTCATGAAGTTATAACGCAAGCAGCCCTGTAATGTCTTATGGCAGAAAATGGCAATATCTGCCGCTTTTACTTAAACAGGAAAAAAGTTTGGTTTGCCCTATGGGAGTATTTTCCAACTTTTTGTTTTGATCTGGCCATGTACCATGTTGACTGCTTTGGCACTCCATGGATTAGCAATCCGCCTTCACGTCATAATGCTTTTAAAAGTGTCACATTACATGCAATACCCAGGGAAGGCATCAGAACAATTATATTCTACTATTACAGCGAACAGGCATAGAGAAGGAATCCAGGAACCTAGTTCTGTATCTCATTCTCACAGCAAGTATATGTGTCAATCACATAACATTTACTTAAATCCAAAATAAATTGGAACTGTATATTTTGGAAACTCAGGCATCACATTGTACATTTTCTTCAGTGCATACATTTTTCAGGATATTTAAATTCAATTTATCACTGACAAAAATTGAGACCTATGATCATTGAAGCAATTAAAAATGTTTTTTTGTAATATCTTGGACCCATACAAAAGCAAGTTCTTTTCCTATACTTGTCACCACAGATGACAAGTAACGCTTGTCATCTATGGTGCAAAAGTGCTTCACAAATCAGTGGAAAAGGAAAACATTTAGCTAATCCATAAAATGTTGGTTTATTTTATTGTTATTTTTAAAAAAGAAAATATATACATACAAAGCGCCAAGTGCTAACTGAGCACCAAAACATACTTCGTGTCAATCTAGAAAAAGCAATAGCTAAAGAACAAAGTGGTAGGGTGTGCTAGACAATGTGCCTCGTGAACACACAAGAAATGTTATGTACTTAACTTTCACCTAAGGGAATATCCATATCCAATATGACACATATACATGAAGAAGAAAACAAGAACCTCATGGGACAATAAAATATAAAATTCCAGCAATAAAATAAAAAGAAAGAATAATATTCACTCACGCTTTTTATGAAATATTGGCACTTAGGTACACGGAACAAAAAGAATATGCATGGTGCGTGTCAGTGTACCATCAAAAATGGGGGGTAGATCTTTCTGATCAGTTTCTACAGCCATACCTGGTGTTACGGAAAACCAAAAGTTTGTATAAAAAGGTTTCCATTTACCTTACCCAGGTTGCCATGTTCAACCAGCGTGAATTGTTACATTTTTGAGGGTATTTTCTATCTACTCATACAAAATGTTTGTTTAATCATGTAAGTATGGTATAAAAAGAAATTCTCACTCTCCTTGAATAAACAAGATATCAGTTACATGGGTACACTATTCACAGGAAAGGGTAATAATGTTTGAACCAACATATGGAAAAAATGGCAAAATAGCTCCAGAATTTGAGGTACAAAAATATCCCCAGGTAGGTAGAGGTTAATGTTCCATGATTCTGATTTGTTAAATCTTTTTGTATTCAAAAAGCTTTATTGATATTTCTGAAAACAAAGAAGGCAGCAGAGTGTAGTTGAAGTATCTGCAAAATAAATGCTTGTAGGTGGTGATCTGTCAACCTCTAGCTCATTACTTCACAGAAGGGTGAATTCATCAACCTATCTAAGTCTAAATAAACGATAGCATTAGCAATTGAAATTTAAGAAAAGAAACTGCATTCTCTTGTTCATATGTATTCTTGTTTTGGTGAGGTTATCTGGAGCATTAAACTGTCCCATTAAGGACAGAATATGCACCTACAGCTGGCTGTCCATTCTGGTAGATGTACAGTCGTGTGAAAATGACAGTATACCTTTTTACCATACTACTATTCCTTTTGAATTCTATGGTTTTACGTATCAGGACATAATAACAATCATCTGTTCCTTGGCAGGTCTAAAAATGAGGTAAAAACAACCTCAGATGAACAACAACACATGACAAATTATACCGTGTCATGATTTATTCAACGAAAATAAAGTCAAAATGGAAAGGCCATGGGTGAAAAGCTAACACCATTACTGCTTCCATAGGAATTAAGATGCTAAGTAGCAAACAGGCGCTGCTAATAAAATGTCCTTGATTATTTAATCATCAGCAAGTGTCGCAGTTTTAGCGGTTTGCTGATCTGGATCATTCAGGTGTATGTTAACACAATGCCAAGGAAGAAAGATATCAGCAATGATCTTAGAGAAGCAATTGTTTCTGCTTATCAATATCATAGACCATCAATCTACAATAGGAAAAAACCCAAACACATCATATCAGCGAAAACACCTCATACAACTGTCAAGCATGGTAGTTGCAGTCATTGAGTAGACCTTGAACTCCTCTGTATTCCAAATGTAAGGCCATCTGTCTGACAACTGAAATTGGATCATAAAACAGATCCCAAACACACCAGAAAATCTACAACAGGCCCAGTCAAAGTCCAGACCTCAACCTGATTGAAATGCTGTGGCGGGACGTCAAGAGAGCTGTGCATAAACAAATGCCCACAAACCTTGAGGAACTGAAGTAACTTTGTAAAGAAGAGTGGGCCAAAACTTCTACACAACGATGTCAGAGACCTATAAAGTCATACAGAAATGATTACTTCAAGTTATTGCTGCTAAAGGTGGTTACACAAGCTATTGAATCATAAGGTGTACTTCGTTTTGCACAAATGGCTTCTTCATTTTGGCTTCATATTTGTTGAATAAATCATGACACAGATGTTGTTGTTCATCTGAGGTTGCTTTTACCTGATTTTTAGACCTGCTATGGGACAGATGATTGTTATCATGTCCTGATATGTAAAACCACAGAATTCAAAGAAGGTGTACTTTCTTTTTCCACATAACCACTTAAGCTAGAGAGCTGCCTGTTGCCTACCCTACCATTTGTGAGCCCTGGCATCCACATGGGATAGATTCATCTTCATAATTTGGTACAGGGTTGATCTCTATTTCATTTTTTTGGTTAGAATCCCTTAGACGCATCTGACAATCTCATAGATCCGATTACTCGGCATGGAACCTTAAATGGTTTAACTGTACTTTATCATACACAACACAAATACTGTTTTTCTACTATACCAATCATCTGTTATTTTCCTGTATACTAAAAGAGTCAGGAGTCTTGTTTCAGTACCTGTGAGTGAATTGTAAATGCCGTTAATAGCTCTCAGTCGAGTTTTGCTTGCAGCTGCAAGAGTTCTACATCAAACAAACTTTGATAATGTACAGTGTGACAGTAAAATATCACATTAGACCATTTGTAAAAAAAAAAGAAACAAAAAGGGTATACAAAATATAAAAATCCTGCAGCTTACCTTTGATATTAGCAGATTCGAATAAAACTATACAGAAAAAAAAAATGATTATAACACCAGATACCACGTTACCAATCAGATCTGCTTACTACAACATTAGGGCTATTAAGATTATGAATAACAATTTGAAATGCTACATTTAGGAACCTAACATTTTTAAATATTAATGAGATTACTTTAAACTGAATTTCTGTTTGCTCAGAAAGATTTTAGTGTGTTTTATGGTTAATAATTTATCACTGGGAATTTATGAAGCGCACTTGTAGCGATGAACATGAAAACTAGTGTTTTGTTACATACATAAAGTGCCAATACATTGAGTTGTCGTTTGAGCAGCTAATAGGTGGGGCAGTTCCTCAAGGAATTGCTTATTGGACCAAGACATACATCTTTATTTCTCAGAATCACTTATAATCAGGCTGCCAGGTTTATGGTCCCCTCATTACCGCATTGGGTTACATAGTTCATCGGTTTAATGGGCTTGGCTCTTTTTAATTAAAAAAAATGGTAATTTCCTTAGTGATGTTCTTAGCAGTTACAATTTAGGTGATTAGGAGTTAAGGGATAAAATAGGGACCATGGTGTCATGTGAAGCCTTAAGAGAACAAATAAAAGTTGGTAAGGAATCAAGAAAAGGTACGCATCAAGTCATTCTGTGCATGTCTCCACCTTTGTCAACTCTTCTGACGTGCCTGGCACTCCTATCAGTGTTCGGAGAATTTTTGACCATACCCAACATATGTTTTACTATGCTTTACCTAATGCCCCCAACACAACCTTTTTTTCTGTATCTTGTAGGAGTTAATAGTCTTTGTACCCAAAGCCTTCTAATGTAAGGTATTCTGGCTGGTCCAGAGGGGCGGCAGCAAGCCCGGGGCTCCTTACAACACCAGTACTCAATGAGCCAGTTAAAAAGAAGATCACTGATCTCCACAACTGTACTATCAATGCTATGGAGGGCCGTCCCCATGCTCAGAAATAAAGACAGCAGGGAAAACATAATATGTTTGTCTATTTTAACCATCTTTGTACATTGTTGTTTATAAGCCTCAAAAGCGTTGATGCTTTTCAGAAACTGTTCATTAATACATGGTACATGATGTGTTTTACTAAAAGTAGACTTCCACATATCCGTGGGAGCATTATTTATTTAGGAACAGTAGGGGACACGTTTTGGTATATAAAGAACTGTTTTTTTGTAGCCGCTGCTTACAAGACTCAATAGTACCCACATACTGTGTATGTGTGTGTTTTTTTCCCACACAATCCAAGGTGACAAAAGCTAGAATTTCACGTTGGAGTAAAATAACAAAACTAATTTAAAACGTAAGGCCACCTACTAACATGGTACATTAAAAGGAAATTGAGTTTTCGAAGAAGAGACGTTGAAAGGATGATTTATTTATTAAGTTATACTGTGGAATTATCAGCAAGAAACACAAGTTCCCCAACTAAAGAACAGAAGCTAAAATGGTTTTACAACACTCAGTTCGATCATTCTTCTTAGAAGAAAATATATTTTTCTGTGATCGATTTAACTAGAAATTAAAGGTCCTTGAAACAAGGTGAATGTATCGAGATATTACATTTCCCTCAGAATCTTGTTAATCCCGTGGTTTGCCATTTTGATTTCCTGACAGAACATTTTCTTCATAGACATGGTTATATGAACCTGTGAAAGGTTTTCATGCTTGAGTTTAATATATTAACGTTTTCCTAGCTTTGTATTTCCTCCTCATTACAGCTAAAGTTCTGTGTCACATAAGGACATTTGCAGTCTATAGTTCTATCAATCTCGGCTGTCTTAGACTACTCGAGTATCTCGGTTTAAGTGTGATAGTTAATCAAGCCTACTCTTTTTTTTAGGCCCAAGGTTCTAAGAGGCTCACACACTTCATTCATTAGGAATTAAAAGATCGGAGACTTCAAAGTTTTGTGCCTAATGAACACAAGATATCACCAAAGCAAAATACAGTCTGAGGAAAAATAGCGAATTTCAATAATACATGAAGAGAGGTAGTTGATGATGGAGGGACCATCACCTACACAGTTTTTTTAGCATCATATAATTTTAATAACTGTACTTCATCCAAAAGCAAATTATTTTGAAATCTTTGCCAATTAATTGATATTTTTTAATTTGGGAATTATTTGGTGTAACATTTATGGACAATTTAACCTTATTAAAGTAGCAAATGGTGGCATAACTTGCATCTTTAATGAATATCCTGTCTTGAAGTGGCTTCTTTTCTCTTTACAAAGACTACCCAGACTAATAAAAAACAAATTCAGGCTCCCCACTCCAAGAATAAATGTAAAGTACTTTAATGTGCAACAAAGCACTGGCACACAAGCATAAACAGTGAGAGAAAAGCTTAACGCACCTCGTGACCTAAGTAGCACCTACACCGATAACCTCATTCATATAATATAACATAACATATAATTTAACATAATGAGATGGTATTTCACACGCAGGTCTATTCACTAAAGGCTGAGTGGTCAGTCGCTTGAGTTACCTCAAACACTTGGTTATTCACCAAAGATGAGATGGATTTAATAAAGATCAAGAGGGAAAGTTATGAAAAATGTTAGAACAGGAGGCCATAAATGGTTCTGAGGCTTAGATGTAATGTAAGGAAGCTTTACTTTACTGAGCGGGTGGTAGGCAAGTAAAATAGCCTCCCGGGTTAGGTACATGGCTCCTGAATCTAAGATAAGACCAAGAACCAAAATAAGGGAAAACGGCAGACTAGACAGGCTGAAAGGTTCTAATGTTTCTACCAGCTGAGTGTTGAGCTGCCCATTGGGTTTGTCAGTCTGTTTGAAGGACACAAGAATTGTATTTATTCCTCTATGGAACGCGTACGCAAATTGGAAATCTTTGCAAAAAACTATAACTAATCGTGTTTCTCATTCCTAAGCCATTTAGTGATAACACCACGCACATTTCTGTTTTATTTGCAAACTATTTTTATATTTCAACATCTACTACTCTAGTTAGGATATCATTAACATGTCTTGCTTAATGAATTCCCATCACTGTATATGCCAATGGGAATTGTTTTTTTTGTATAGAAGCATTAAAGTGTTCTGAGTCATTTATTTGCCTTTTAACGTATAATTTGCCATTGATTATTCTTATTGTTTCTTTATCAAAGCAATATTCTTTACAGTCAGCTCGTGAAACATGATGAACGTAAGCCTTTAGTGTTCAGTGATGAAGATGGATCTCGAAGAACGATCCGTTTAAAAAAGAAAAGTCATGCCAATTTTTTGAATTTAAAATGCATTTGCTAAATATTTAAAGACTCTAATACATTTGTTGTTCCTCTGTACAGAATTTTATTAGTGTTTCATATTGTTTTATGATAACGTTCTTAGGAGATCTTAAATCTTTGCTGTCAGTGGTAGACTTACGAGTTTACCTAATAGCACTCTCTCCCTTGCTCTCCCTTTTGCTCTGTCTCTCTATTTTTCCCTCTTGCTCTCTCTCCTTCTTTCTCCCACATTTGTTATTTCCCTCTCTCTCTCTCTCTCTCTCTCTCTCACTCTCTTCCCTTGTTTCAGATCTATCCAACAGAAGAAATTAATGGGATTTTTGTGATGAAAGAAAAAATTGGTATATTATTTGCCAATTTGTCTGATTTTATGATATATTCCTATAAATAGTCCTTATTACTTTTATTGTGCAAATGCAAGCATGTGCAACGCATGTAGAGTGGAAAGGTGCCCTAAGGTGAATTTCTGCAAAAATTGCAGCACTTGGTGATGTCCTCCCACCTGATTGGAGGATCGGGCTAGAGCAAGGGCTACCAATTTGGAAGGGCTATCACTGGAAGGGCTACCAATTTGGCAGAAGTTTGTGCCAGGTTATGTATGTTATGTCTGAAGAACAAGAACATGGAGAAGTGGTCAACAGAAGCAGACGTGGTTGACAGAAGCGGAAGTGGTCGGCAGAGAAGGTAGGGAAACATTTAGAGAGCATGAGAGAGAGTGAACAAGAATGTGAGTGGAAGCGTCTGATAATTTTGACGCAAAATCAGAACTTTTTGCTTCTTCTTCATTCGCTTTGTGGGGGGGGTCAGGCGACGTTTTCGTGGCTTCGTACAAATCATCGCATTTGCTGAAATCTGCAATTGATACAAAGCCAAATGCAAATATCTGAAAATATCTGACACTTTAAATGAAATAAAACATACAATATGTTTTTTATGGTTGTTTTTTGTTCTGTTCTCTTAACTTAGTTGGCTGAAAACAAGTATTGTTGATGGCAAAAATGTTGTTAATAATTAATGAGGCTTGCATAATATGGTCATAACCAGGAGCCCAGCTGACAAAGGAAAAGGAAAAAACTGCTGGAGAATCAAATAAGAAAAATGTATGTATTTAAATCCTACCTTATATATCATAGCCATCTTAGCTTCCTGTTCATAGAGTCTGACTGATTATTCTTCCCCACTAAGAAATTTCTCTTGATTTGTTATGTTGCTGCTCCACTTTGAAATGAGAGTATGTCAGGGCAGGGATTTATATGTTATGCCATAATTGTCACATTTTGCCACGACTCTGAGATTAGGTAGACCCACAGTATATATATTACTCAGACTGAAGAACCAAAAGACACATATTATTCTTACTTTGTGGTGTCCTTATAAAAAATATAGTAACACATTTCAATATTTACCTTTTATAATTAGTCACATGACATGGGCATACCTGGGAACTCTCCAGGTTCAGCCCGAGGAACTCCAGGAGAAGCATCACTTCTCCAGATCTCTGGGTCAACACCCGAATCCTCTGTGTCGCTGAAGCGGGGTCTTGACACAACCCACTCCTCTCCCATTTCTCTTGTAAATGTGGGTGTTTCCCGCAATGTCAACGGGACCGCCCACTGACGATGGCTGGAAACTTGGTCTCTGACTTGGTAAAGAATATTATTCAATAAGCACATTTCTTATTTGATGAGTACCTGAGAATAGCGAATTATTTTAGGCATCACCTTTAACAGTTGAAGTATATCATAATAATTATTAGTGCATATTTTGTGATTAATATTGTCTGTGCTAGTTTGTGGTTACCCATTAATAATTCCCTTTTTGCTGAATGCTACCATCTTTCAGTAGATGGTTACGTAAATCTCATCTGAGAGAATTAACTTATTATGCGGCACAGCTGAACATGAGATTCAAGGCAAATGGCAGAGCAGCATAACTGAGTATCTCGACTTCTCATGAAACAATATGGGTTTTTTTCACTGCACCATATGATGTCTACCTCATTCTGCCAAACCAGCAATTAATGAGGTGAAATATGACGGCAGGTTGACAGAAATCAACAAGAACGAGAATCCAAAAAGAAGTTGGCTACATTTAATTGAGCTGAATATTAATAACATGTTATATGAAAACATGAAGTACTAGCTGCGGACATTTTAAAAAACAAGATCATGTATTAACCTCAGTGATATTTTACAGAAGGGTAATAGATGTTTAATTATCAAGAATATTGGGTGTTATATTCATGACTATGTGCATGTGTTGTGTGTAAAAGAGTTCATGTGAGTGCAAGTATTAGAGTGCATGTTTATATGTAGATGGGCCACATACACATACAAATAAGTGATTCTATGAAGTAAACAGGCTAACAAATCTAGTAAAAAGGTATGTTTATTAAGATTATCTTCTATTATTTTTCTAATTATAGGATATAGAACAGGATATACCCAGACTGGCTATCTAGCAAACTGGACAAATGCCCACTGGGCCATTGGCCAACCACACACACCTTACTTTTACCACTGTTCAAATGGCAGATCCAGTCTACCAGCGTGCATTCTATCAATGAGAGAACAAAACATAATATGACATCTTGGACCCATCATTGATCAATGGAAGGACCTCTGAGAGATCCAGAGACACGGGCCTCTGAGCCAGTTCATTTGTACTCTTGTAGTCATGCAAATGTCAGAGAAGGACTGTCCTTGAATGTCTTTGCTGGTGAGATTTTGCATTTTCTTTAAATTTGATACTTTTATAGAGTGTTATATATATATATATATATATATATATATATATATATATGATCACTCACCGCAAGTCATACCTGAATGCTTCCTATTACTGAGTGGAACCAAGTAGGTAGCCATTCATCACAAGACGTCACTACTGCCACAGAGGGGAGTACTTGGTTAAAATAGCTCTATGACTATGAAACAATATCAGCTATTTGAAAAAAGAATGAGCTATAGGTTAAAGTAGTTACGGGAAAGCACGTATTTCCTGCATTATGTGACATTTAGAGCGTGGCTTAATTCATTAAAATGCAAATTCTTGATAAGACCACTAATCTAAATTCAATTGGTTGAGTGAGAAGAATATATTATTAAGAATGTCAAATGTATCTTTGAACAGTTGTTAAGAGTTGATTTAGTTGTGGTACCTTGTTTAATTGTTTGCTTTATATGTATGGCATGTGACTCTGGTCTGTCACGATATGCAAATAGAAATGTGATTTGCACAAAACTCATGCTGATAATTTCTCGTTGCCCAGCCTATCAATGAATGTTCTCTATTATTGCGGTGATCTAAAAAGCTGAACATTCTACAACAAGATGTTTCATTCCTTTAGAACCTGACGATGGTATATGTACTTACATGTTAGGATGGTCAACAAGTGGTGTATGCCCTTATTTTTTTAACTTTAAAAATAAAAGCATACATCAAAATGGTTACATGATGATCTTCATCCCCATACATCAGCTCTTCAGTGCTCAGTTATCAGTATATGCTAGCTAAAATATCCTCTAGTGAAGTGCTATAAAATATTTCAGGTTTGCATGTACTGTTTTCAGCTCTGTGCCATCACTATGCCATCTTTCATTAGGACCTTTAAGGGTTGCAGCATTTCAGAAGCTGGCAGCATAACACTACTGGCAGGGAGACCAGGATGGACATGTGGCGCATAAATAGCCAAACATGTTTTGCACAAATGATATTCATTCTTGAAAAAAACAACACTAACATTGAGTATGTAGATGTGTACAAGTCACCCAAGTAACTAATGTATAGGTCAAATCTGGAAGAAAAAGGTATCAAAGTAAAATGGCGGAAGTCAGAAAGTCAAGACCTGAATCTAGGTAACCAGATTAAAACACAGTGCCTCTGTCATATATATGCGGTTTGTGTGAACATTTTATACCATCCCTGTCAACATTTCAAATTGCTTCATAGATGTTGTTAAAGATATGGCTAGGAGTTAAGACATCTTGTGGGTCTTTTGAACCTAATGTAAAGCTTCCTACCTATCCATTATTGTGACTCTTAGGGCTATAGAACACAGTGATACCCCCAGACCCATTAAACATTCTGAACTCCTGGAAATAAAGAACATCTCTTGAAAATAGGTTTACATATTTAAATATATTGTTATTTTGGTATTTAAATATTTTGTAAACATATTTCAGGGCAATACATGTAACCTTTGAAAATACTTATAGACAGACATTGAGGAAATCGGTGTATGTTCTTCTGTTCTCTTGTTAAGTAGGCTTTTGAGACTAGACATCAACAGGGTAGTTTTAGGAAAGAAGACACTAATAAAAAATAATTAAGAAGAAAATGGAACTCAACATATGGGGTATGACTGGACAGCTTGGCTCAGGATATTCTTTCTTTGAGCAAAAGCCAAGTAAATAATTTCTCTTGGCTCGACCTTGATACTTTCGTGGAGGGAAGTGGTAATGTGGCAGTGTGTTCCAACTTCAAAAAGAAATTCGAAAGCAGTAGAATATTAGTAGAATATTAAAAGAATAGACTGATAGAACATGAAGGGCATCTTAGGCAATCGTATATATGGTCAAAGATCACACATCACATATTATACAGCATATATTATACACAGTTAATAAGTTGCAGATATGTCACTGTTATTTCATGCCTGGACAATTTTGGGTGTTAAGTAGCTATAATCTTTTTAATTTATAGAAATAAAATTGTTACAGCAGTTACAAGAAAACTTTTGGGGCAAATGTCTAAATCTCAAGCAATCACTATGGAAACCAATAGAATGTATTTTTACTGTTTCCCTACATTTAGAACTTGGAGCAAGAAAAGGTCTTTCTAAATAGGAGCTGTTGTTTATAAAGTGAAGAAACTTTTTAATCCTATTTATAATTTTCTTAAATAGAATGCTAATAGTTTATACACAGCAGCTGTAATGCTAATTCACAACATTAACCATGCTCATTATAAGCTATACAGATTTTTTGAATACATATATTTATAAGACAACCTGCTGTTTTATGTTTTTGTTTGTTTTATGCATTGTGTTTTATTTATTGTAATCAACTGTTTTCAAAAGATATTATTTAATAAAAAAAATGGTGAAATATTTTAATAATTTATTCACTATATAGAACGTATACATTGTTTCCCATCTGTTCCTAAGAAAACTATTATCTTGGTACATAGACTTTCAAACTCCCAGTAGGGTTCGGGGTTCCAGAGTACAACCTTTTTTGTAACAATTTTTTTGGGCTAAAATAATGCCGTTAAAACCAATAACAACAGAATGCAGCTAGTTATTTAACCCATGAAGTGAAGGATCCTGAAACAGATTTTGCTGTAGCTCTGTACAAATTTAATACAAGAACATGAAAGCTCAGCGGTACTCCTTGGGAAAAGAAGAAAAAGGAAAGTGTGAGTTGAGACTTGACATTCCTCTAAGAAGTGGTGATGGATTATGACAACGCTGTGAAACCGATGGCACAAAAAGCTGCAGAAGATGCAATGTTGCAGCACAACATATGTAGTTGGGAATAGGATTTATATTTAGGTGATCTGTTCCACACACAATTAAACGATAGATGTTAGATAGATCTGTAAATCACCGTTGGGAAGGAAAATTAGGCAATTAATAGTATTATTTTTTTAATGCAGAAAAACATTTTATTAGCAGGCAAAGCATTCACGTTTTCCTCTGAGATTTTTATCTTTAATAAAGAATAACGAGCTTACCTTCTCTCGAACACTAGTTTTAAAGTAGAGTTACAATCCTCTATCAATCACAATAAAAGTTTACAAGTTTCCAACTTTGTGTCTACATATACCTGATTACTTTTATGGCGAGATTGTTATTATTTACAAATTACTTATTTGTAGTTTATTCTGTTGCTACTGGATGTTTTTAGGTTATATATTTTTATATTTGATTGACATATGTAGACAGACAACCTGTCTACATAGGGGTTTCCTTGAAACGGCAACCTTTTGTTCCAAAAATCTATTTTTATATTCTCTTGGTAAAACGTCTGTACTAACCAGGTATTACACCGATCTTACTACAGTCATCATCTGTAAATTGAAACTATTATTTAGCTGCTTCCTGCGATACTCGGATTTAAGCATATTGGCTACTGACTGTAGATTTTATGTGACAAATCTTGGCTGGCTATTACCCTAGGACTAACCCAGACCAACGCCTCAGCTGCCCACCCTTCTGACATCATATCCCAGTGTTCCATACTGTTTATGAACTGGTTACAAAGGAAGTCTCTGATCTCCCCCACTGGCCCATGGATCATCCTACAGAGACTTCCATGTCATTTTAGGCCAGAATACACCACTACTTGCACTTCCACATATAGCCACAAGGGTATCTAGAGCAATAAGACCTTTTACATCACGACTGGATCATTAATGTGCATTTCTTTTAATTTGCTTTCCATGTGCCATGGACAGCACAGTGGCCGTGTTCTCTGGGATGATTTACTGGGTCACATGGCTAAGCCTGCTCCCAGCCCTCTACCGGTTTCCAAGAGAAGAAAAAAACCTTCAATCTCTACACTATAGCTCACAAATGAAAGTATAGAGTTTCTTTCCTGGTGATCTAGATGTAAAAGAATTAAGATTCTTCACCCGCACAAGCCCCTTATTCCCTAACGCTACAGTGTATTCTATATATTGTATGTGCTACACATGATAGACAGTACAATGTCTTAAGATATCACAACTCATTAGGCTCCTCATGTAACACATCAAAGTACAAAAGTAATGACTATGTATATATACAGTACAGACTGATTACCTGTCAAGTTTTTTCTGTTTGGATAGCATAAGACTCAAAAATGAATGCAGGACTATTTTTAACCCCTCGTTGTAGCTACAGTAGAAGATAATGCATACTTATGCTATATTCCATGTCATTTAAGGGAAAGGTATAAAAAATAAAAACCCATATACAATTATAATGTATTTTCCTTTTTCAGGCTCCTGCGGTACTGGCACAATATATCCAAGGAGGCAGCCCATCTGTAAGAAAATAAATTACATTTGTAGTTGTTTATTAAATCTTGAGTTTCCATGTAACTGTTGTACTAGCAAATGTCAGATGTTTCAGATGTTATTAAAAACTCCCAAACTTGAGATTTCTCTAAATTTAAATTGGTATTTAAATACAGAAGCCAATGGACACATAATTAAACACAAGAAAAATTAAGAACTTGCTTCATATGTAGAGAAATAGAATGAATCCATTCAGGCTGACATACCTTTTTCTTCTGTGATATTTAGAAAGTCTTCATTATATATGCAAAATAGTAATCCAGCAGAACTGAAATAATAAAGCATTCTTTTGAAATAACAGCATTCATGCGTTAACAGTCATTATTTGTAGTTTAATGTAGTTTTTGTAGTTTGTTATTAAAACAGATTAAGCAACTAACAATATTTTGTTAAACGCTTAAAGGCTCTGGTAGAAAACGTAATTAAAGTTCCATTTCTGTTGTATTCATTTTTACATTAATTTCTGGATAGAGCACATTTTTGGCCGCTTCTAGTAAAATAGGTATCATGTGGCTTTGGAAATCCGAAATCTTTCAATCAATAAGTGAGAAGGCAGCTCTGTTCTGGACGGCATGGGAGAGGCATGACTGCTGAGCCCACGATTATTATATCCTTGGGTAAAACGCGTTGTAGTTATTTGCTCCTCTTTATTTTTAATGTAAGCGTTTTTTTATACTTTATTTTTTTGTATACTACTAATCTCCTGTCCCTTAAAGTACAGATACCTTAAAGGGCTGACCTATATGCTGTTATAGAGTAGTATACTGCAGTGCACTTTTATGTTTTTTATATCTATGCTAGATATATTACATTTATCCATTTTCTTTTTTATGATCTTGGATTCCCTGAATTATATAATAAACTAAGTTTTAATTTTATGTACTACTTATATGTTGGTGTATATGTTAGCACTATTTACCCACCATTTTGAATTTTGATTGCTAATTCATGTCTGCTAAGCTGTAGGGAGGCCACTGCTCATGGCCCGGAGGTAAAAAAAATTGCCATTCCACCCTCCAACATTCGTACACTCCAGGAGCAGATACAAGGAGACTTCAGCCACCCCCAACATTCCTTGTCCAAAATTCTTATTGTCAAAACTGTTTGGGGGATGGCAATGTTGCCTGGATTGTACTAAGGAGAATTAATGTAGATTTCTATGTGGTTATTTTTTTGGGAGAGGGTGTAGTTTCAGGTTTAGAATTGGGACTCTCGCCAACAACATGCCCATGTTGCATACACTCACATGCAATAGCAAATAGCTCAAATATTAGTAAATGTGCAAGTTGTTTTGGGAGTGTTAACATTACCCTAGTTAGAGCAACATGTTAGAGCAACATGATGGTGCTTTTGGTTACATCCTCTCCAATTGGAGGATCAGGAAAAAGACATCACTGCAAGGGCTGCCATTTTGTCGGAAGTTCCTTCCGGGTTATGCCCGCAGAGATGTGGATGAAGATTGAATAATAATAAGAAGAAGATGTGGAAGTAGAAGTGGTCAACAGAAGCGGAAGTGGTCAGCAGGGAAAGTTCGGAAACACCGGGCAACTCATTTTGTTTGCCAAATTTTGGGCCAAATCCAATTGGGCCAGAAACAAACTGACATTTTTTTTTCTGAAAATAGGTTTTTGGCCTACTTGGTCTACTTTAGACTCATGACTCATGAAGTTAGTGATTGTTATTGATTGGTTCAAGCAGCCTTTGTAGAAGTGAAGAGAAAGGAAAAGACTTCAGGACAGGAAATAATTTCAACAATGCTCGTAGGTAGTTAATCATTAGTTAAAGCTGTCACTATATGAAACGCATGTCAGCTTCCCTGGGGGAAGCTTTTAACCTATATATCTCCAAAGCCATTATACTAATTGTCATACAAAAAGCCAAAGCTTTAATCAGTACCAGATTGATAAAAGAAAACATGGATTAATTATTCCATGAGGAGGCCATCTGACCGGTTCCCGATACATGGTCGCTTTCAATGTAGCACTGATAACAATGCTTGTTCACTCTTTTATTCCTGGAAGTGATGTAATTTTGCAGCACAGTGAGGGAGCCACCAGCCACGGAATTGTGAGGAAGGAGATGTGGTCAGCATCTTGAGAGAGGAGGGGAGGACTAGAGGGGCCTTTTTTGTATAACTGTTCTAGGGCCCCAAGTGTCTTAATCTGGTCTTGGTTTTAATTTAGTTATGTTTAACCCTTAATGACAAAGCCCGTACATGTACGGGCTCAAAATGCATTGTTTTTAATGGGTTTTGGGACCGCCCATTGTCCTTAAGGTGTTAAAAATGTGAATATGAGCAAAAGTAATAACACTTATTACAAAAAATATTTAATCTATAATAACCCTTTTATTGAGAATGTGTTAGAAGTCAAAACCAGAAGGATTGTAATTCAGTGGCCTATTAGGAACCTGCCTTCATTGCACTCAATGCAAGTTGGATCCTCTCTGTGAGCTACGTATGACCTTCATTATTTATTGCCATGCTCATTCATATCATTTGAATTATATTTTGATGACTTTGAGATCAAGTGAGCAGACAGTTCTTAAACCCTCTCCACAATCCTTCTATCGAAACCATCACCCTGTCTGAATTTATTTTAATAATCTCATTCCTATTAACATTTTCAAACCTGTGAACATTGTAAGATTTAATAAATGACATGGCTTGAAGGTGAAAAATTATAGGTCCAATAATTAAGGCTTTTTAGTCTGATAATTACTCTTTTTGCTGGAACATATTTCTGCTTCTTCTCTAAGCCCTGTCACCTTTTCAGAGGATGTTAAAAGACCATAATGCAACCGCATTCCCATTCCATTCTTTTGATAACTTACAAGGATCTGAAATGCAGGATGTAAGATCATGGCCATAATTACATCTTTTTGTTTTAAGATCACAGCATCACACGCACTCATAAACCAGTGTGCTTCTTTAGCAAAATGATTTTCTTAATAGGGTAGGTACCACATATATTTAATTATGTATACTATGTCTCTTTCTTTGGGGGCTCCAAGTATCAGTTTGGTACATCTATATGACGCGCTAATATGAAATCTATGAGATGCACTAATAGGAAATCTATGAGATGCACTAATGTGAAATCTATGGGATGCACCAATATGGAATCTATGAGGTACACTACTACTCCCCTCATTGTTGATGTATTATGGACTAGAAATGGCCCTGTGTACCCCTGGAACCTGAGTGCTTTATTTACCTTCGGAGCTGGCCTAGGCCTAACCCAGGACAGCACCACCAGCTGGTCCCTCATTGTCACTGTCATTACTGTGGAGTGTCCTTAAAAAGTGGAGTATTAGGATATGACATTATATCATGGTGCTCCACCATTGGTTCATTTCTTGCCATGCAAAAATGAACTATGGAGGCTGTGCCAACATGGCACAGTCCTCCATAGTGTTAGAGGGCCAGTTGGAGAGATTGGTGATCTCCCTTTTAACCATCCCATAGAGCGGTTGTTCTGACTGGAGCCTGACAACCCAATAGGGCAATTGGCTCCCTTTTATGTGGCAGATTTTTATTGTAGACCAGACTTACTCATCACCTTTAAAATATGAAATACTGCCTTTTATTTAGTCAAGTGGAAGTTAAAGAAGCATTAGCATACACGAAAAGGTATGGTACATGCGTTAGCATTCTTTGACTTGATTTATCTAATTTACAATTTACATTTGCCATGAAAAGTTTATGAACATAACCAGCACTTCAACAGGTCAGTGTGTAAGTCTTGTAAAGAATATAATTAAGCTTATTCATCCGTACTTATGCAGTTACACAAAATGCCATTTGCTATAAAGAAGATGAAATCGTTTTGTTCTGTTACTACTCTCTGACAGATACAATTTAGATCAATCTTTAGTTTCATATTTAATGTTTTTTTCATTTGTACTCCAGCGGCATAAATCTTATTATAAGAATTATTTTCTTTGGAATATGCCAAAGCTTTAAAGTCTTAAAACTATAGCGTCTTCTTGCCAATTCCCTTACCTTACACATGTGTTTAATGACTATCGAAATGTATGTAACCATATTTTAAGCCTTTTGGATGGTTGTAACTATGCTCTCCAAAGGTAAGTAATTTTGTTTTTCCGTAAGAAAAGGGATTAGGTGTTAATGAGAGGCAAGGCTGGGTGTCTATGCTTCCAGTGGGGATTTTTCTATATAATTCAACCCTTCTAAGCAGGGGATGTAAGAGGGGGATGTATAGGACAATATACCCGACCACGTTCATAAATTACCTTGCATTCCACTGCACAGGGTAGGGGAAAAGGGGGCAGTCATTGCATCTGCTTTGATTCAAACACCCATTTCTTTTTTATTTAATGTATTCCTTTTTTATTTTAGAATGTTTACTGTAGAGGAGGCTGTTTATATTTTGCAAGTTTTAGGCAAGGACATGCAAGGTCACCCAGTGCATGTGACTGGAGTAAAGTCTGGTCAGTCTCGTTAATCTTTAACTCTACTTACCATACCAATACAGTCTACTGCATGTTAATGAGTGTACTGGAACTTAAATATATCTGGAATCTTGATATAGCCACATCACTACCTCTCACCCTTTCTCTGTGCCTTATGTTTGTCACCCCATTCCCTCAAGATTGTAAGCTTGCGAGCAGGGCTCTCTCCAGCTAATGTATCAGTTTGTCTAAGTCTGTCAATTCTCGTCTTGTCGTACCCCTTGAATATATGTATTGTATGAAGTGCTGCGTAAATTGTTGGCGCTATATAAATAAAAGATAATAACAATAATAAACAAGAATGAAAAGAAATTGCTTAATTTGACTGCCATTCCCTTTCACACATTTTCTGACTTTTTACCAGATAGGATAAATTATATTGACACGAGCAGAGGCAACATGTCACAGGAGGTTTTAACCTAGAAACATTACTGCTTTTTTTAATTTAGCTATAAAAGAACTTCGACACTTAATTATAAAATGAGAGGAATACATGCACGATTTATTAGATTTTATGTACCATACCTGAAACTGTTAAGTCATAGTCATTACTATGTTGTTTGGTAAGACAGCAAAGGTTTTATAGAAGTGTTAGTTTACATGGAATTAATGGGAACATTAAGTTTTACTATTTAAATATGACCCTGCAATTTGTGTAAATCATTATGTTTTATACTACGGTTATTAAGTTATAAGTCAAGCTTAACCTATACAAGTCATGCCTTAAAACTTCTTTTTAAAACTTCTATTATACCTATAGGGGGAAGTTCCTTTGTGACTTCCTTCATAATATTTTCTAGATCAACAGGTTAAGTAGTATGTGTTAATTATTATATTAACCCCTTAATACTTTTTCTACCAATTCGGTTTATTTTTAAAGGCCTTTACAGTAACTGTCACCACTTTCTCTTAACACCATCTACAAATTCTTGTCTGTGGCTATGATCAGGATAAACTCAATTTATAAGAAGAACCCACCCAACTGTGGGATAAGGAGCCAGGGAATGACCAATAGCTCCCTGGACTTCACACCCCCTACGTTTATTTTACCATTTATTTTATGCTATATTAATCATTAACTTTTTATTAAGCATTAACTTTTTCAGAATACTAAGAAATTAAAGAGGACTTCTTACTACTCTTGCATTTAAATCATTGACATTGGTGAGTTTGTCCATGAAATGTCTTTGTTGCGCGTAGATAAACCTCTCTGCTTCGGGTTTCTTATTAGAAGTACAGCTTCAATTATTGCATCCAGGTGAAATTCTGTTGAATAGAGCCGATGAAGCAAAATAATCTAAATTGCCTCAGTTTTTTTTACTTCTTCAGGTGTATTTTCTATAAAAGCACCCCCGCAGAGATGTCAGAGATACTGTATGTATAAATTGCAAGCCAGTAACACAGTTTATAAAGACATAATATAGCTTATAACGTTTTTCTTCATGTAGTGTTACCTTTATAAAAAAAAATGATTTAGACTAAGTAGAAGAAATAAAAATCTATAAACATTGTAAGAATTACTCTGGTGCCAATTTTCCTGGAGCTATTTATCATTCAATTTATCTTCTTGAAAATAATGCCATTATCAGAAATTGTTGTTCTTTTGGATAAATAAGAAGGGAGATGCAGTGTTCTGCGTGGTGGTATGGGTAAGAGCAGTGTCTCGCTTTGGCACTTCCTTAGGTTCATTGACGAGGATTGGTGTAAGCAATGGGATATTTGGGAGTATTCATCTTTAGTGCTTGGAGAATAGATAGATTCTTAAAAAATACAAAAGAGAAGAATGTGGAAAATACTACAGGCAGAGACTAAATGCCCCATTCCGGTATGTGTATGTGGACCAAAGTTTTTACCAGCACTCTAGATCTGAGGATACTTTCTAGTGTTTCTATATTTATCAGGACCAGGGCTCTATTTTTATCCTTTTGCACTTACTAAAGATGGTGCACGTCTGTTGTTATATTTACTGTTAAAGGTTCTTGTTCTAGTTTTGTAGTTGTAAGGTGCCCAACCACTTTTATTACAATGTTCTATTTGTCGATCTGACTGTTTGAGCTTTTCCTCAAGAAAACATTAATGTTCAGATTATTAATAATACAGATGAATTGAACAAATACAGATAATTCTGTGATTATGTCTTTCTAAGTAACTATTATTATTACATTTCTGGCACAGAAGTGATGAACTGATTCAAATAAGCTGATGATAATGTATTTTCATATATGAATGTGCGTTGATTTATGTCAAAGACTTATAGCAATCTCCCAACAATTTACCTTGTGCGACAAACTCTGTTAGCCATAAATGTAAGTTTTACGGATCCTAAGCATGGACCTCGATGGCGATAATGCTCAAGAACACGGATTAGCCGCAGACTGTGTTATTTATTTGTAAGTACACAAAGTGCTCTCAATTGGAGCCTTCTCTGGGTATACATTGCTGGTCCAAACTGACCAGCCCTAAATACCCACTTACTATATCTCCTTGCCAGACCCAGCTAAACCAGGCTCAGGCAACCTCCTCTAGACAGGGCTCACAAGTCCAGGCAATGCCACACTTTGCTCAGGGGTTGTCTTCAGGACCTCTCCTTGCCCTGGGAACACAGGGGAACTTCTCAACCTTCTCAAGTTTTCTTCTTTTAGAGAATGGACATTGTAGTTGAGCATTCCTTGGACTTGAAAACAAGCATTTTTTTTTAAATTGCAATTTACGGTAGGGTTTCTAATCTCAAAATATTAAAATCCAGCTCAATAATATCATGTTCTCCTAACAAGTTTTTCAATCTGTTTGTCACTTCTTCTGATATGTTCACAAACAAACTTTAACAATCGCTAAAAATTGTTTATTTGTTCTACCAGCTAAGGTCTTCTTCTACCAGACTCAGATCTTCCTACTCAACACAGTGATTTCATTCTGTTTGCTTTTGCTTGCTATGGCTGAAGGCAGCCTGTTCAGACAGTTTCTACATGACAGACATTTTCAACAGTTTTGTTGAACTAACACGCGGAATGGACTGAGGCAAATCCACTCATCTCTTTCTAGATCAGTGAAATATTCCGTGTAACTGATATTTTCATCCTGTTTCCTGCTCTACATGGGCCAATAATGCCTCTTTTTGATTATTTCATCATACCGCTGATACCAGTAAATATCTTGGGGAGAAACCTCTCACACAGCAGAAGTACATAAGGAAACTAGAAGAAAACTTAGTTTAAACCTGATATATATATATATGCCTATAGATGGCCAGGCATTGCAATTAAGTAGACTTAGCTCACATATCTTCGAACTAACATAGCCTAAGGGCACAAATTTATGATGGTTGCTTTGAAAAAAATATTTGTGAGTTTCAAAGCCACTTTAAGTTTTAGTAGTAGAATTATGTTTTTATTGATTTTTTTATATTGCTTTTTCTTCGGGGGAAAAAAAACAGTTTTTCTTTGAAGAAAGCAACAAAAGCTGCTTATTCTCTGGACTTCCAGAGAAGATGTTTTTCCGTAACTTTTTGGGTTTTGTTTGAAATTGGGTATGATATGTTTTGATTGCTACTTTAAACTGATTCTCGTTTACGACAAACAACTTTACATGGGCCATTAAGTAGACACAAACTTATGTCAACACAGGTCATTGACAATTAACAGAATGTGTTAAAGAGGGAGTGATTAAGTTGCATGTTTGGTGTATTAAACCTTCAGAGCAGGGATGGACAATCCTGCAAAATGTCCTAAGCATTAAGTATTTTGAGTTGGAGCTAGTTGCTCAGAACAGACATGTTATCTGTTCTGATAACATGTCTTTTAAGGTGGGTCATAGGAGTTGGCTTGCGGAGCTGACCTAGGCCAAGCCAAGGACAGTGACGCCCTTAAACTCCACCACCGAGTGTCCCTTGAGAGATCTGGAAGACGCCATGCTGAGTGCATGCTAAGTGTGCCCAGCACGAAACCCGAAAGTGTATTTACTACAAACGCAGTAAAAGCACAGGGACATTCTGTTCTGTATGTTGCATTTCAAATGGAACACACCAAAATAAGTTATGGTGGTGTCTCCAAAGCTTTAAATCTTAGAAGTGAGAATTGGACCTTGCCAGTCCTCCTCTGTTAGCTAACCATATACAATTATACCATATATCAATTCAATGTAACAAGACATCACAATTAAATATAAATATAGAGAAACACTATCAAGGAGGAAAATGTAGGGCAAAAAAAAACTATAGCAGAAAATATTTTTTTTTTTCCATTTAGCATTCTGCTTCACTTTCACTCGGATAAATTTGACATCACAACACATGTGAGGCTTTTCTTAATTGTGGAAACGGATCCATGGAAACACAACGTTCACTTATTATGAAAAAGAACCAATTTACGTATTATAGGGTAAATTACTATAACTGTTTTCGCCGCAGACAATAATGTTGTTGTAAGGCTGTTAAATGCACCCAGGCCCAGGTTGGCCATTTGGCATACCAGGCAAATGTCTTCTGGATTTGTGGCCGGAGGCACTGGAGTCCTACCTTTGGCAGTAAATCCGGTGCTTTGGTATGTGGCCGCTGGCTGGATAAATGTGGCCATACATTGTGTAAGTATAAAATAGTGTGTAGTGGCAAGTATCCAACCAACACATACACTCATTTAGCGGTCACTGGCCTTCAAGTGCCAGGGCTGCTTCTCTTCCTGAGTACGGACTTGAAAGTACCCACTCATTCTGCAACAAAAAAATTATGTTATCCCAAGATATTCCACTGTCTTTCTTTTTAGCCTGAACCTTTCATAAATCGTTAACAAAACCACATTCTTGTAAATAATGTTTATTTTGTAAAATCTGCCGAAATGCTTCTGTGAATATGTTAAATGGAAACAATCAATATTGTAGATATTTTGGACGTTTTAGACAGAGGTTGTTCTGTTTTTCACTCCTGGGCCACATTTGCAAAAGTACTAGTTATATTTTAGATTAACATGTCTTGCCACAGCAAGTTCTGTGCTGTCTAGAAGCTCTTCTCACTTTGATCGAAATGCCCATAAATGCCAGCAGACACTGCTGACTTGTAATTGTTCTGGTGGTAAAAGAGAGTAAATGGATGTGTTTGCAGTGTCACCTTAGACATATATCTTCTGCCGATTGCATCTGGCTACGAAACATCTCATTGAATGTTATGGTGCGGTTACAGATCCTAAATCCTTTGCATTTCGAGATCTTTTATTACACAAATAAAATGCATCTACACATCTGTATTGCATAGGCAGGCACCCATACAGGGCAATTTTCCTTAACAAATAAAAAATTTTATATTAATGATCGGTTCTCATTTTTTTTTGTTTTTTTTTTAAAACTGTAAAAAAAAAAATACCAGAAAAGAAAAAAAAATATTGCAATCCAGATCATCTTTAGGGGAAAAAAAAAAAACTTTTTAGAGCTTATTTTCCTGTATAACAGATGTGCATAGCATTTCAAACAAGCAAATTTGAGCTAGCAATAATGCTTTTTTTTTTTTTTTCTACCAGGGCTAATGTACTTTGGGGAATCGTAGAGTTCACCGCAGTGCAGGCAAGAAGAGACAGAATCAGTGCTCTAAGAAACTGCAGACGAATTTTACTGCTGATGAGAGAGAGAGGAGGGGGTGAGACTATATCTGCTTTGATTCTGTGTATAATTATAGCGAAACAATTGCTATGCGTTGACTATTATACTTGCATGGGAATGCTATTTGACTCGTAATTAGCCGTTAATTTGCAAAAAAAAAAGCTACTGCAAAATACACTTTGCGGTAAAATGTTATTCAAAATACTAACACAGACTAGCTTTTCGCATATGTGTACTTGGCATAAATGCCTTGTAGATTTCTATCTCTCTGTAATAATAACAGCTAGACGCATACATTGTTGCCAGCATCATAGCAAAGGGATATAATCATCCTATACTTGTACAATATAAACAGGTTGCTGCTCTATATAAATAATGCACAGAATAAAAAAAGATACAAAATGGAGAAGCGCACAACCTAAATGGCATACACATTCAGATTTCTGGGTTGCTGCAACAATAATAATGACCAATAAGTACAAAAACAAAGCAAGAATTCAGTGCATGCCCAGCGAATACCATTTAAAAAGCACCTATCTGCGGCATAAATGTTGGGGATTCTGTCACACTGTATGGCCATATATTGCTTCGCCCACCACTACGTCAAAGTACCCCAAGTTTGGCAAGCCCTGCCTATTTTTAATGGCTATATTGCTTACCAAGGAGCTGAATCAGTGGGTCTGCTCTGCATTTTAACCCAAAAGAGACTGTCAAGCAATGTTAAGCCTTCTCTGGACACTGTTAATGAAGCATGTGTGGCAGGAACTAGTCTGGCACTGAGCAGGGCTAGCTGCACATAAGGGTATGGCTAGCCTTAAGTGAGAGGGAAAGTGGTCAGAGAGGGAGCATTGCCAAATATCACTCCCCTTACCACAGAAAGAGAAAAGTGACCCGGAGACCTAGAAAGCGACGGAATTGTTATCCACTGCTTTCTATGAGGATCAAGAGAATCGTTAGAAGTTTGCTATCATACTAATTAGGGATAAATTATGTCAAATTATTGATGAAATAGCTGGTAGTCTTTTTTTTTAGTATAGGTATCCCTGGGTTCTTTCTATCATTCCATCTACATTGGGTTGGGCACCAAAACAAATGTACTTTTAATGTAATCAAAGTAGTATTTATTCATGTTAATTCTTCAAATTTTTCCTATAACATATCGCAGAGCTGCTGAGTGACCAGCTACTGTAGTTCTCCTCATTTTTTTAGAAAGATATTTGTAACACACAATACAACGGATCAGAGACAAGCCTTAGATAATTAGAGCTCCTTCCTAATTATCTGTGTCAGTGGGTTTGCAAAATACCAAGTTAGACATTAATAGCTGTTTGATGAGTCTGTACCTAATTATTTTTTTTATTTTTTTTTTAGCGTAGTACTGAATGATTAGGGACTCCCATGTTCCAGGTAAAAATAAAAAAAACTTTTAACTATTTAAAAAAAGACATTTTAGAAAACTGTGTATATTCATTGTTTGCATTCTTATTAAGTTATAAGGGATTTTATGCAAAAAAACAGAATGTTGCAGAATCTTGTAATACCTTTTTTATTGGACTAACAGTATTTAAAATAATAGACGAGCTTTCGGGAGTCCTCCCTTTATCAAGTCAAAAGCATTTCTGACCAAGCAAGTGAAAAACACAGTTTAAAACTGACCAGTACATGTTCTGATACAGGGTTAAAACAGGGGTTAAAACAACACGGTAGAGAATTTGCAGACAAAAAACTAAGAGGGTCGTAAATAGTAAATAGTGGCATATACTGCACAGATAAGGCTAGAGGGGGAGCAGGGGTGAGCGTGTAGGAGAGAGAGAAGAAGAGAAAAAAAAAAAAAAAAAAAGCACAGGTTATAGGAAGTTTTGATAGTGTGCTAAGAAGCTCAAATCCACATTAAGTCCTCTGTTTTTACAATCATAAAAATGTATCATTTTGGCTTCAAATGTCTTTCTTTCTTGGGTGTTTTTGAAATTACCTCTCAGTGTTTTGATTTTAAGGTCATGTATGGAGTGACCGGTTTGGGTGAAGTGGTGCCCAACTGGAGTGCAAAGGTTTTCTTCATCATGATGATTGATGGAGTATCTGTGGAGATTCATCCTTTTATTGAGTTGCTGGCAGGTTTCACCGATGTAACACCCTATAGTACATTTGGTGCATTGAATCATGTATACAACATTTTGTGAAGTGCATGAGTATGATCCTGTAATCTTGTATGTCTTGTTGTTGTGGGTGGCTGTGTTGCTGGTACAGATGTGTTGGCAAAGTTTGCATCTGGCTTTGTTGCATGGTTTGCTTCCATTATCTGTGTGTGTAGTTTCAGTATGTAGTTTGCTACTCACCAGCTTTTGTTTGAGATTAGCTGGTTGTCTGAAGGCCAAGATGGGGGGTTCAGGGAAAATTTCTTTTAACACCACATCCTCTGCTAGCATTGGCTGCAGATCCTTGATGATTTTTCGGATTTCTTCTAGGGCAGGATTGTATGTGGCTACTAGAGGTATGCGTGAGGATGTTTGTTTGTCTGTGTATTGCAACAGGTGTTCACGTGGTGTTTGTAGAGCAGAGTTAATTTTCTTATTGATGATCCTAGGTTTGTATCCCTTTTGTTTGAGTGTCTCAGACAGTGTTTTTAGATGCATGTCTCTGTCATCAGTGTTGGAGCAGATGCGGTGGTACCTGGTGGCTTGGCTATGGATGATGCCTTGCTTTGTGTGGGATGGATGGAAGCTGGATTTGTGCAGGTAGTTGGATCGGTCTGTAGGTTTTCTGTATAGGGATGTATGTAGTGTGTCCTTGTTTATTGTGACAGTTGTATCCAAGAAGTTTACACTTTCTGTGGAGAAGTCCATTTTGAGTTTGATAGATGGGTGAAATCTATTAAATGCGTTATGGAACTCTCTGAGGTTTTCTTTTCCGTCCGTCCAGACAATGAAAATATCATCAATGTAGCGATAATATTTGTAGGGTTTGTGAAGTTGTGTTTCCAAGAATCGTTGTTCCAGGTCAGCCATAAATAGATTGGCATATTGTGGTGCCATTCTCGTCCCCATGGCAGTGCCCATGGTTTGCAGATATATATTGTTGTTGAAACTGAAGTAGTTGTGTGTGAGGATGAATTCTATGAGTTTAGTAATGGTTTGAGGACTGTATTTCTGGTTATGAGTATGTTCTGAGAGGAACAGAGAGCAGGCCTCAATTCCATCTACGTGTGGGATGTTGGTGTATAGAGATTCCACATCCATGGTTACAAGTATAGAATTGGCAGGCAAAACAGCAAAAAGGATTGGAAACGTTCATACCCACCAATCCCAACATAGGGACATTCTACATGCTTCCGAAAATCCACAAACCAGGGAACCCAGGCAGACCTATAATAACAGGTATGGACACACTAACCGAACCAATTTCAGGCTTAGTGGAAAATATTTTAAAACCCTTTGTTAAAAACACTAGGAGCTTCATACAAGACACCACTGACTTCCTTAACAAACTCAGTCAAATTACAAACTTGCCTGCCAATTCTATACTTGTAACCATGGATGTGGAATCTCTATACACCAACATCCCACACGTAGATGGAATTGAGGCCTGCTCTCTGTTCCTCTCAGAACATACTCATAACCAGAAATACAGTCCTCAAACCATTACTAAACTCATAGAATTCATCCTCACACACAACTACTTCAGTTTCAACAACAATATATATCTGCAAACCATGGGCACTGCCATGGGGACGAGAATGGCACCACAATATGCCAATCTATTTATGGCTGACCTGGAACAACGATTCTTGGAAACACAACTTCACAAACCCTACAAATATTATCGCTACATTGATGATATTTTCATTGTCTGGACGGACGGAAAAGAAAACCTCAGAGAGTTCCATAACGCATTTAATAGATTTCACCCATCTATCAAACTCAAAATGGACTTCTCCACAGAAAGTGTAAACTTCTTGGATACAACTGTCACAATAAACAAGGACACACTACATACATCCCTATACAGAAAACCTACAGACCGATCCAACTACCTGCACAAATCCAGCTTCCATCCATCCCACACAAAGCAAGGCATCATCCATAGCCAAGCCACCAGGTACCACCGCATCTGCTCCAACACTAATGACAGAGACATGCATCTAAAAACACTGTCTGAGACACTCAAACAAAAGGGATACAAACCTAGGATCATCAATAAGAAAATTAACTCTGCTCTACAAACACCACGTGAACACCTGTTGCAATACACAGACAAACAAACATCCTCACGCATACCTCTAGTAGCCACATACAATCCTGCCCTAGAAGAAATCCGAAAAATCATCAAGGATCTGCAGCCAATGCTAGCAGAGGATGTGGTGTTAAAAGAAATTTTCCCTGAACCCCCCATCTTGGCCTTCAGACAACCAGCTAACAAAAACAAAAGCTGGTGAGTAGCAAACTACATACTGAAACTACACACACAGATAATGGAAGCAAACCATGCAACAAAGCCAGATGCAAACTTTGCCAACACATCTGTACCAGCAACACAGCCACCCACAACAACAAGACATACAAGATTACAGGATCATACTCATGCACTTCACAAAATGTTGTATACATGATTCAATGCACCAAATGTACTATAGGGTGTTACATCGGTGAAACCTGCCAGCAACTCAATAAAAGGATGAATCTGCACAGATACTCCATCAATCATCATGATGAAGAAAACCTTTGCACTCCAGTTGGGCACCACTTCACCCAAACCGGTCACTCCATACATGACCTTAAAATCAAAACACTGAGAGGTAATTTCAAAAACACCCAAGAAAGAAAGACATTTGAAGCCAAAATGATACATTTTTATGATTGTAAAAACAGAGGACTTAATGTGGATTTGAGCTTCTTAGCACACTATCAAAACTTCCTATAACCTGTGCTTTTTTTTTTTTTTCTCTTCTTCTCTCTCTCCTACACGCTCACCCCTGCTCCCCCTCTAGCCTTATCTGTGCAGTATATGCCACTATTTACTATTTACGACCCTCTTAGTTTTTTATCTGCAAATTCTCTACCGTGTTGTTTTAACCCCTGTTTTAACCCTGTATCAGAACATGTACTGGTCAGTTTTAAACTGTTTTTCACTTGCTTGGTCAGAAATGCTTTTGACTTGATAAAGGGAGGACTCCCGAAAGCTCGTCTATTATTTTAAATACTGTTAGTCCAATAAAAAAGGTATTACAAGATTCTGCAACATTCTGTTTTTTTGCATTCTTATACACTGGACTAATACGGCTACCCCAAACTAAGGGATTTTATAAAAGTATGTAACCACTTATAGAAAATGTTGAAAATATTTAAATACCATTTGATTGCCAATTAGAGGCTGCGATACATCATAAACAGTATAAAAGGCAAACAAATACAAGAGAAAACTTTATTATTAAAAATATGTATTTATAAAAATTCCTTTCTCTATGTAATATTTTCATGAAGAACATATCAGATTCTCTGAATCATATGGGACCTGGCGCAATCATCTAGGTATCTAGGCAGGCGGAAAGATTACATTTTTTTCTGTATCGGTTGATGAAAGTGCTGTCAAATTGCAAATTAATCCCACTCTCAAACCAACGTAGAAAGCAAGGTAGCCAGAACTTGTTCACACTATGGCTGTAGCACAACTGCAGGACAAATAAATATTATTATATGTTTTGAGAAGGAGCTTCAAGTGCTATTGATTTTATTATTATTTCTTTAATACGCTGTGATATCTCTCATTTTAAGTATGGCCCGGCAATTTCCCAGGGGTTATGATCAATTTCTTGGGTGTACCACTTTCATTTAGAAATAATACGACCCTGGTTTATTTTGAATTGCTCTGGTAATCATGGCTGGCTTTAGGTCAATGCTAATGATCTACTATACTCAAAGTAATTTATGAGCCCTACTTACCTTGAACACTCATAATGACATTCAGAAACTCATAAATGCCAGGGGCATGTTGTGTGCTCATGAAGAAATGGGGAAGATCACCCTCAGTGCGCCGCTGCCCAAGTTCATGAAATCCCCAACCAGCCCTTTTACATTATGGAAGACTATGCCAAGTCAGCACTGCCTCCATAAGATGTACTAAATGACATTGCGCAGTGATGATGATGACCATGGAAGGGGTGGCTGGGAGTCAGGCCTAGGGCAACACCCAAGGTAGGTACACCACTGGTGTCGGGACAGAGGCCACAACCTCTGTAACTCCTTCCATTGTGCTCCATGTAGTCTGGCCATCACAGTATAGTAGGTCTCTCCAGCCCCTGCAGTTCAAGTGGACCCTCAAGGTCATAAACCATGGTAAATACATGAAGAGAGTCGTCATTCAAAATAGATTGCATGGAGGTCAGGGTTTTGTGCTTACTGCTGTGCCTGGCCCTTCATCAGATACCTGACACATATGAGGTCATATTAATGGTAGGAAGCAACTAAGGATACCGGGGTACTGTAAAGGAAAAGATATGAAGGTAATTAGAAAATGAATAGATATTGTTATATTTTCTGTGGTTTTTAATCCTTAAAATGCCTGACAGGTGATCAATGAGTCAATAAAAAGTTAATTTATAAAAGGTTTTAATTTGGCAAATAAGCTTTAAATAAGATATATTGACAAAGCATACAGATCACTTTTTAATTAAAGTTTCTAATATGTGACAGATCCTTTCTAACTTTATTAAAATTATTGAACATACTTGCCCGGTGGGGATTATATGCAGATCTGTATCATAAGGTGGACATTCTGGTTTTTTACTTGCTCGAAGACAGCTTCCGGATACAACCTGCACTCTCAAGTTTACCGGAATCCCTGGATCGCTAAAGCAATTGGGAATATAAAGGTGGGAAAATTAGGCTTTACACCTTATCCTCAGGGCCGGTGGGCCGGCAGATCCGTAGGCCGGGCGGCCGCCTGAAATCTGATCTAAACGGCCGCTGCGGCCGGCCGGCGCTACTTCAATTCTCTTTTTAGTAAAGTATTAAAGCAGCGCCGGCCGGCGGCATCAGCACCCAGCGGCCGTGTGCGATGGCCGCCTAGTGATGGGAGCAGCGTGAGGCGTGAAAGCTCCGCCCCCTCGCACGGACCTTTCACCCCTCACGCCGCTCCCATCGCTATGCGGCCATCAGATTTCTGGAAATCTAATCTAAACGGCTGACGCGCGTCTGGAGCTACTATAATACTTTATTTTTATTTATTTTTTTACTTCATATGGCAAGCCGATCCGGCATATTAAATAAATAAAAAAAAGAATTAAAGTAGCTCAGGCCGGCGGCATCAGCACGCATTGGCCGTTTAGATAAGTTTTCCAGCAGTCTGATGGCCGCATAGCGATGGGAGCAGCGCGAGAGGTGAAAGCTCCGTCCCCTCGCACTCAGACTGCTGGAGCACCGGATGTCCTGTCACTGACGTCCTGTCAGCATAGAAAACGGCGACCTGCAGCTACCAGAGGACGGAGGACAAGATGAAAAAAACCCAAAGTGGAAGAAGTAGAAGGTCAGTAAACTAATTTATTTTTTGAACAAACTGTATAATATTTTTTATGTAAAAGCCTTATACCCTCCAATATGCCACTCTGCCTCCAGAAATGCCTTATAGCCCCTATATGCCACTCTGTCCCATGATATGCCTTTTAACCCCCTAAATGCCAGAGTGGCATATAGGGGTATAAGGCATTTCTAGAGTCAGAGTAGCATATAGGGGCTACAAGGCATTTCTGGAGGCAGAGTGGCATATAGGAGGTTAAAACATATATCATGGGGCAGAGTGGCATATAGGAGGGTATAAGGCATATCAGGGAGGCAGAATGGCATATAGGGGGCATAAGGCTTTTCTGGAGGCAGAGTTCCCCATGATATGCCTTTTAACCCCCTTTATGCCACTCTGTCTCTAGAAATGCCTTTTAACCCCCTATATGCCACTCTGCCTCTATAAATGTCTTATACCCCCCTATATGCCACTCTGTCCCTGGTATTTCTGGAGGCAGAGGGGCATATAGGGGGTTAAAAGGGGGCAGAGTGGCAAGCCTGGGGCAGATGTCTGGCACTCCACCAGAATTGATCTGTGGTTTTTTTCTGGATGTACCCTGCAAGATAAAAAGACATCAGATTCTACTAACTTAAGTAATGGAAAGCTCCTTGACATGGGGCTCTGTGCAAAAGAAAATAAAAAGGGGGTAGAGGGGGCTGTTGGTAACCCTATTAGAGGAAGGGAAAGATTGCATCAGGTTCTGGGCAACAGCGACTCTGTCCCGTGATATGCCTTTTAACCCCCCTATATGGCAGAGTGGCATATAGGGGGTATAAGGCATTTCTGGAGGCAGAGTGGCAAGCCTGGGGCAGATGTGCATAACTGGGGGGGCAGGTTGGCAAAAAAAAAAGGAAATTAAAAACAAAAACCAAAAATGTCTCAATCATAGCTTTTATTAAATATGAAAAAATAGTTTACATGAATTAATAAAGAAATAAAAGTTTCTTACAACAATATCGTGAAGAATAATGTGATCGCTGTTTTGTTCCACTGAATAAAATGGAACTTTTTCATCTAAAAATGTTTGCAGTAGCAAGTGTTTTGATTCCATTGTGTCTAATGTATTTCATTTATTAGGGCCTTTTAACACTTTTGCTTTCTGGTATTTTCATGCAAATAATGTGATAAAAAGAATGTTTTATAGTTATTTGTATGGCAAATAGTGTGGGTATGGGTTCGTGTGGGTATAAGAGCTCGACCGCGAGATAAACTATATGGGGCTGGTCTCCAAATGTTTCCAGGGCTGCTTTTCAGTCCCAGTCCGGCCCTGCTTATCCTGTCCGTGAACTGTTCTGATATAAGATGTATCTATCAGCAAGAGAGTTTATTGAGAAGGGGACATACCCATGACATTAGATACCATATCTATGTATCATGTTTGAGATATTCATTATGTTCTATTAACTGTCTCAATAAAAAAATGCTACAAGAATATTGAATATACAGACATGGGACTTTCCTGATTTTACCCAAGAATTATCCCAGGAATTATATAAATGAAAATGAGAATAATTGGCTTAACAAGCAAATTACATTTTTTTTTACTTAATTATATTAATTTATTTTTTCAGTAATCAAATAAATAATAATAAATATTTGCAACAATCATATAGTGGCTTCTCAAATCCTATAAGTTCTAAATTGTTACATACAAGAAATGTTGCCAACATAGAAACTTGTTCCAAATTAATAGAATATTTTTGTAGCGAAATAATAAAATATAAGTAATGTTGTATGACATCACGTCACCGATGCATGACAAGTATCTTGAAAGACACGTGTGTTACTTGCACACTTATAGCTTATGAAGAATAGATTACTATCCTTTGAAACGCGCTATAAGTGGCCTCTGTACTATAAAGACACTGAGCTTCGGATTCTTCTCTTCTTTATGGTCTGAAGCTGCTTGTTGAATTTTAATAACCTTGTTATGTACAGACTGGGTACTTAAATCTCACACCATCTCTGCTGTGTTCTTGTAAACCTCCTTATATTTATAATTACGCAGTGTAATAATAATCTCTCCATCCACAAAACTGGATACCACTCAGTTCATGTGGGAAAAGTTAAAGGGACACTCCAGCCATTGTATGAATTGCCGAGTATCACCTTAGAATTAACCCCTTGTGCACATGCTTCCAATGACGGGCAGGAAAGCTTTTAAAGCACTAGCAGAAGATGGGGCGTTTAGCAGGTAAGTGTCTTGATTTTGTTATTTTGAATGTATATTAAAGTATTTACTCGCTCGTGTTTTTTGAGGTTGTACGGGGCATTAAAATGCCCTTTTATTGTATACGTGATAAAACGAAAGGTTTTGGCTTATACAGGAGTCAGTGAATGTATCATAATGGTGGTTGGGTAGGCTAGATGGGCCGAATGGTTCTTATCTGCCATGAAATTCTATGTTTCTGTGTATTTTAGACCAATAGGTTAGATTTTCATTATATTTTGTTATGGTCACCAAGCCGTTCCATTTTATTAATGCATTTCAGATTATTTTCTTGTGACTGTACGCATCCTTAGACTGATGGCAGCAGATAATTATTTATGTCACAGTTTTTTAAACCATGACATTTGTCTGAAATGTTCATTTCTATTCTCTGCTCATCTTTGTTTTAGTTTTTCTAGGATTAAGCATTGATGCGTGAAGCACATTAGACATCACATTACATTACATTCTACATACAGTATTATATAGTGCCAACCACAAAAGATTGGCCCTGCATAACGCATAGTTCTTTTGGTAAGATGGCTTTCAAGAAACCTCACTGATTAAATGTAGGGCTATATACGCTCTTCTTTCAGGAGAACCTTTGTAATAGATCAGGGGTGTCCAACCAGCTGCTGCAGGACTACATCTCCCATACTCCTCAGCCAGCCCCTTAGCTGAAAGAGCATTATGGGAGATGTAGCCCTGGAGCAGCTGGAGGGCCTCAGGTTGGACACCCATGTAATAGATGGTCAGTTGGTATGTCGAAGCAGCTACTTTCCTGCAAATTCATCTACCTTCTCCCATTTTAGTATAAAAATCTCCGCTCAACCTTCTTCATTGGGTTGTCCACCACCTTATAATTTCACTAGCATGAGGTTAGTAGACCAATGTCAATTTACAAATTAGGAATAGTAGGACAATCATATAAAGCCAATAAATTATTTTTGTTGTCATTTAAGAAACCCAGCACAGTATCCAGTCATGGAGCACTAAGATATGATGTCATATCCCGGGCCGCCAGCGCAAAGTTGATGGCCATGGAGGGGTCGGCTGGGGGGGCTGTCCTGGGTCAGGCCTAGGTCAACACCCAAGGTAAATATGTCACAGGGTGTGGAAAGCCACTCGCCAAAGTTATAATTCACCCCTGCATATGGTAGAACTATCCACTTTTATGCATATTCAGCCTCTTATCTGTGTAGTGCAGTAAGTGTACAACTTCAAAACCACGCAGGGTGGGTATGCCGTCATTACAACACAAGCAGTTATATCATATCAACTTAGAAAAATGGAAGATATTTATAAAAATAGTATACAAAAACCATACTTGAACTAATACTTTTCAATTCCTGCAGTATCTGATCCAGTGTACTCTTCGATGCAGGATTTTCACAGTTTGCAGTTACTGCAAGACTCTCGATCATCTAGCATCATCTGGATTCCTAGCTATATTGGTTACTTACTTATATAATAACGGGTTTATAGAGCAATTTACTGCACGCTGCTTGGCTCACAAGAAGGAATTTGCTGTTCTCGTCTTCACATTTCCAGTCTATATGCCCAAACAAGTGGATCCGCCATTATATTTTATATACTAAAGCACCTCAGGTCAGATAAGAAAATGGTATCATTCAGCGTTAAATCAAAATGAAATGGAAAAAGATATATGCCTGACATTTTCTCATTTTACATATACTCCCTCACTGGCAAACAAATCCCAGTTTTGACATTTAAAAGTGATTTTATCCTTGAATACTGTCAAAATGTAGGCAAATATATTATTTCGAGACTGTAAGTGATAACCTTTCACGTTAATGTTTCTCTTACTAGGAGTTACTGGGAACACAGCCACCAACAATAATTTCATTTAGAGTCCCTTAAATCTCTTTACCGCAAGAACACAACTTTGAATAACAATAAATACCAACACAATACTCTATAGTCTAGTATATGATATCAATGTCATTATATGGCACCTTAAGACTACACATTTATGCTCACATAGCACGTGACTGAGCATCTGGAGAGTTCGGCACTGTCGACCAGCAGCCCAGTGGGCATTCGCTCAGCGTCCCAGATGGCCAGTCCGGTTCTATATTTGACTACATTTTTTTATGTTGACTCGTTCAGTAGAGAGGGCTTCATTATTGTCCTAAATCCCACAATTTACCTATACAATGGCGCTAGCAGATTAAAATAATGTGTATGCTGCGGCAAAAGGTATCTTAACTAGACTCGTGCATTCGTCTTTGGGCGAAGATGAAAATGAACATGAGGAGTTAAAAAAAAATGGAAAAAAGCGAAGAAAAAAACACGAACACGAAGAGTTGGCCGGCGCCCAAGTCTAATCTTAACTTCCTTTTCTGATGATTATGTTGATTGCTTTTAGCGATTATGTTTTCTCTCCCCCTTTGTCTCGCTTATTTTTAGGTTGCTGATTGTTGTTGATTGGTTTAGGCAGCCTGGAGAAGGGAGAGCGCTTCTTTGTTATGAATAAGCGAATGCTGCCTCTGCCACAGACTGCCTCTGATCTCAGCTTTCATGAGATTATTTTTAAACTAAATATCAAGCTGATGGATAAACCAATGCGCAAGCAAAGGTTCCCTTTTTAATCTGTTATTGTTCAAAAGATAATATTTTTTCCATCTACTTTTGTGTACAAATGGTTAAAAAAAATGTATATGTTTTATTTCCAATGTTTGCCTTACACCAGATGGCTTTGTATTCACCAAAGGGTTGGGATCATATCTTGTAAGATAAAATCGCTCCATGATGTGTTATTCAAAGTGTCTGATTGATCAAGCAACCCGGTGTAGGACACAGTGATGAATTTGCCGCCCAAAATAATTTAGCAGGAAATTTTCTTTTTCTCATACAAGGTGTCACTCGTTTGATAAATATTTGCTATTGAGTGGATTAATGTTGTATATCGGGAAAAACACGGTTTTTCGGGACCATTGTTTAGAGTCTAATTGGGCAATAAAACCTTCTGCCTGATCGTCCATCTGCTGTAATTTAGCATATGCTGTAACTTAAGATGGGGTGTTAAATGTTCTGAGTACCTGGATTGATAACCATCGATCAAATGCTACCTTTCTCTTCTGTCAAGGACAATACTCCTTTGCATCCCTTTCGGTGAATTGCCGAGCAGTTTAAGCAATGCCCCGGTGACCTTTTCAACATTCTGTCAAGTACATCTTTTGGAACTTACTATATAGGTTTTCAGCAATATATCTTGATGACACCCTTATTTTCACAGATACATGAAATAATGTAAAGCACATCTGGAGAATAGAAAATGCCCATGACACCTGGGTTGAAGCAAAAATGAAAAACAACAACAACAACAAGGCCAGGATGGTTGATCTCGTAACCCGAATAAAGATGCAGATTTTTCCATATAAGCAGAAACTTTAAAGAGAACTGTTGAATGGTTTCTGTAGATAGAAGACATACCCGTTTTTGGTAGATAGGCACAATGCACTTTGAGGTGGGTATGTCTGAATACAAAAGTAGAGAGGTCCTTCACATTACTAAAATTACTCATCTGTCCCCAAGGATTTGTGATGATCCCCATGTAAATATGCTGAAGAAGGACAGAAAATACATTTTGGATAATATTTGGACAATCAAGGGTTCTTCAGTAAACGACAAGCTATAGCGAATTCCAAGCTAGGGAACTACAAAATACATGAGAAATATACAATACATATATATAAGTTGAGGCACCAAGAACTAGCTTGTAGACGAAGATTGACTTGTGTAAACCATGCTCTATTATTAATTTGATGCCATTTCATCTGATTCTTTTAATTCACATCCTGCAGTGTCCTACTGGGAAGGCAGCACTCATAGTGTTAATTCACTGTGCATTAAGCATGTCCAAAAGGCGCTGAAACGGAAATTGGCACTAACCTGACAGTGAAATTGCTTGTTCTGATATAGGTGTCAAACAAGAGCCTAAAATAGATAAAAATCACTGCAAAATATGTTCAAGGTTATCAAGAAGAAAGCGTTTCCACTCTGAGTTATCAAGTAGTGGGACTGCAACACTGTGTTACACATTATTTTAAAAGAAATTGGTCTTTCGTGACATGTCAGAAACTTGGAGAAGCATTGGGGTTTTTGGTGATGAATCTACTATGATTGGCACACTTTTTTAGTAAAGGTTTTTAATGCTTACGGCTCTAGACATAGTAGTTAAGAGAAAAGTCCTGTCCCACAATATATGGCAGTCTGCATTCTAATTGACCCTTATACAAAGTAGTCAAGAAGAAGAGCTTCTACACCGTCATCATAATAGCAGAGATTCACAGTATTGGATTTTGTGTTATAATCTAACCGGAATTAGGAGTTAATGGACATTATGTGGAGTGGAGTACTGAAGACTAGGTGAAGGTTGCCAAATTGATGGCCATTTGTTAGTTGTAGTGAATAACCTAATAAAGCCCCTTTGATGTGGCCATGAAGTTATCTAGTTGTCTAGTTATCATTAAACTGCTAATATTAAATGGCAATATAAACTGTGGGTCTACATAGTAAATGATTTCAAGTGTGACTATATTTTTGGAAAGGCATGTTTAAAGACACTTGTGGCGTGCCTCATGGATCTGAATAAAATGTCATGTCCTTCGGAGCACAGGAAGAGGAGCGATATAAAGTATCTTTTCCAACCAGAAATTTATGGCGGATCGAGCGGCAATAAAATATAGCATCAGGAGAAAGCGCAAATAAAAATGGCCTAATATTTCTTCTTTGGCTACTGAATAAGCATGTTGGTTATGGATTGGTTCATCTTTCAACAGAGAAAGATATCAGCAGAATTCTAGCTTATGCATGCACTTATGTGAAATTTATGGGATTGTTTATTGTAATATGTTTGATGACTATAGGATTTTTTTTTCCAGTTAGCAAGTTATAGCCGTCTGTGAAAATGTCAACTGTGAAACATTTCTGTTTGTTGCGCTGAAACCTTCCAAAGGTCATTTTATTTTTCTTGCATTAGTCCTGGTCTGTCTGCGGCAAAACCGAAGACAAAGTTACGGATTGCTACAAATAAAAGAGACGGAACAAAGATGTTTCAGCAATGTAAATAAAGACTTGGGGTAGTCGGTATACTGGTTGAATTGAAACTATTTATATTTATACATTTATTATAATATTTTAGAGGAATTTTATTTTAGCTAAACCAAAAACCCTTTTCATTGTATAAGCATACCTGGGTTCTCTGGGTCAGGGTGCTAAATCTCTGGGACACGGAGTGGAGTCTAGGTACGCTCTTTACCCACCATATACAGTAGTGCAGGGAAAAAGGTAAAGAGACATTCAGAGAGAGTATCAGAGACAGTGACTGAGAGTGTGAGAGAGCATGAATGAGAGAGTGTGACAGAAAGTGAGGGAGAGTGTGAAGGAGTATGAGAGAGTGAATGGGGGTGAGCGACAACGCATTTTGTTTCCGAATGTTAAAAGCCTTCAGATTTTTGTTCAAAAGGAATGCAGCCCATGGAATATTGCAGCTTAGTGAATGGTTGCCTTGACAGAGCAAGGAGGTGGGCTTTAGGGGTTATTGAATTAATTAATTAGTGGAGGTTGATAAGTTCACTAATGTGTTTTTGTCCTCCCATTATATCATGGTCAAGTTGGTTACTTTGTTATTTGGTTTTCCCTGTTTTGTCACAGCGGTGGGGCTGGATTGGTAAAGTCACATGGTAGAGTGTGTTCTTGGTTAGGGATAACTGATTTGACTTGGTTCAAGTTGGTGTGGTAAGTTTTGAGCTGTCCTGTGGTTTAGAAACTGAGGGGTATAGGGGTGTCTTGGTATGCTTCTACAATGGATCTTTGAAACAAGTTGTTGGCACTTTGTAAATTGTGGAGGTGTAATATATAGAGTGTAATATAAAGAGTAATCTTTATATTCTTGGGGGTCATTGTTTTACCAGTTTGGAGAATGCTAATATTCTTCATTGTGTTGATCTGTTTGACAGTGACTTTGGTAGTTGTAAAATTGTCTTGGTTTTTTTTCATCAAGGTCACATACCCCTGTCAAGGGTAGGACACTAAATATATTGTCTGAAAAGTAATGGAAACGGACCAATTTTTGTCCATTTGCGCAAGTCTAATATATAAATACAAATATTTATGGACTCTTATTTGTCCTTTTTGTGTAAAAAAAACAAAACAATATGTATTTAACCATTAATATCTATTAAAAGTATGTTTTTTTTTATTTTGTAACATTGTTTTAAATAACAGAACTTTAAAATGAAGGCAAGGATCAGGTATTTCTTGTAGGCACTCTGGCCAGCTGATCTCATGGTAGATTACCTAGCAGAATGCCATTTCTTTACAGATTAGATTATCATGGAAGCGGGCAGCTATATTTTGCTGCCTGCTCCATGCACTTATTACTACCTAAATGCAGTGATGATAACTTATATGATTTTTATACACTTAAAAAAGCTGACAATATGTCTATGGAAGATCTGTGGTTTTCTCTTCTCTTCACAAGGAGTCTCGTGTATAACAATGTGACTTTCCTCCTCAATGGAAGTCTGACATGTTTTGTTAAACAAGGAAGACATCTGCTTGGGCATGTACAATGATACATAATGCTAAGATTAGTATTATTATTTATTGTTTTATATTGCGCCAGTGGGTAGACAGGACACAACAGGTAGCAATTTCTTGTAGCGATCACAGATAGAACTCTTCATATATATATATATATATATATATATATATATATATATATATATATATATATATATATATACCACATCCATACTAAGTTGCTAGCTTGCAGAGGTGATGTTCTACTTAGACAAACCATTAATTGCATTAAATACTATGTTAAGCAAATATACAATAACAATTATTTTATTTTATTCTTTCATCTGAAGGTTTAATAACAAGAAAAACAAAACTTTAGTGGAAATGGGCATTCATTAGTACTAGGTTGATAGTTCTAATGCTGCATTTAGCTACTAGTGTAAATTTCAGCAGAATATGCATAACAGCGCCTCCAATAAAGTAATAAAATGATGACATCAATCGGATTTAGATTTGGTTTATAAGACATTTAATTTTTAGACCGATTATCTAATAAATATCTATTTTTAACCCTTTATTGTCTTATCCTTCTTCACAAATTCTACCCTCCTATTGCTTAAATTGTAATTAAATATAAATATTCCTCTGCTCAGGCAGGGTGGGTTTTTAATTGAGCTTTTTTAATTGCAAAGATAATAATCTAGCTTTCATCTGTTTTACTATAAGAGCGCCCTGCTTTCTTTTGAGTGACAGTTCAGTAGCAGAGGCAACTGCATGCGGACGCAGATCCTTCCACAAGAAAAACTGATAAACTCACAATTTTGGCAGGGTTGTCATTCAGAGAAGTGTCTGACTGCTTCCCAGATGAAAGGAATTGACCCGTAAACGCTTCATCTACGCGGGAAGAGACACAAACTATTTATAACCCCTCATCTTTACATACAGACAGATGAGTGAACACATTCTACGTCTAAAATCTTAATTAATTAAAAATAATCCAATCAACAAAGTCAAGACAGCTGAAACCCGCTGGAGTGTGTATTAATACAATGAGTAAATCATTTGTTTCAGCTTCTACTGATACATTTTTGAATCAAACTGGCAGAACAGTTAAGATGCATTTATTTGCATGAACGGGGCAGTTCCTTGGAGATTTCTAGCAAGAAAAGCTAATAAAACTTAGCAGATTTATTGCTGAATTATTTCTACTTTAATCATAAATAAGCAACACAGAAAAGGCTAACTAGTTCCGTTTCTATGGCAACAACCTATCGGCGCCTGCTTTTGTGTCACATGATATATAATCATTCCGCGAGCAATTAATGGAGAAAACTACCTTATGGCGTATTTAGAGTTTACCTCTGTGTTTAGATTTCCAAACAGGAACATTTGTAAATTATCTGACTTTCCATAAAATTTATTTTTTTTAGGATTATAGAAAAATAGAATTTGGCAATAATGGAAATTAATTATTCTAACTTTCAATGTAGTCAAAGCAAATATAAAACAATATAGAATACAACATATAGCATAACGCAACCACATATATAATTAATTGCATCACTGACCATGTTTTTTACAATATTTGGAATCAATTTGCAACCACATTTCAGATTTCTTTTTTATTCTTCTTCTCCTCCTGACATTTTCAGCACCCATTTGTCCTTGAGCAAAGGTCTTGACCTTAATGTTATGGATATGGTACTTCTCCAAATCAATAAATGCAAGTAGCGTTGCACGGTATTATCTGGCAGGAAACTATATTTCTTAAAATATATAAATAAATAGAAATATAAGCAGTTTACAGTCCCAAGTGGAGAAGAGTCTTTGATGGCACCAAAATAAAATACAATATTCTGATTTCCTTTAAGATAACATGGTTGGATATCCTATCAGTTGACATTTAAACATTCATTATTGGATTTTACATTTTAAATAGGTAATTTTAATTAAAAAAATCGTTTTATCAAGGTTACTGTATGCATAGGAAATATTCCACCTGTTTTGGATTCCCAGTATAAGGTGGATAATAGGAAAACTTTTTTTATGTCATTTTCTTGGCTGGCTGGTTTGTATACAGAAAGTTTGTGCATTTATTTTTAGTTCCTTCTAAACAGCAAAGTTTAAAACCGAAAACTGAAACTTTGTGGCTTGGATGTTTTTGGTTTTCTTGCTAAATAAGCATATATATATAACTTTATGGGGAAAAACTACTTTCTTTCTAAGTTTTAAGATTTTATTTTTCTGTAGCATAAATATTATAGATTTCTTTTTGAAAATAAGTAAGTCAATAAGTTATTTAGCAATACGGGAAAGTGACATTTTTTGCAGCATAGTGTAAATACTAAAACTATGGATTTCATGCACATAAATATATTCTAGGCAACAAGTGGAAGGGTGCATTGAAAATATTACTATATTGAGACAGGTAAATCATTGAATGCACAAAATCTTGAGAAAAGACAATACAATCTAAACTGTTTTTTTTATGTAAAACTAATGTTAAAAATAGTAATCTAAAATATGTCCTGTGTCATTTATCCTGAATATAAATCATAGTATAATTACATGTGTTCCAAGAACATGTCTAGCGTGATTTAATATGTACATTGTTAAGGTATACATTGCCGAGTGAGCATAAGGTGATTACTGTTTATTACTGTTTTTTAATTTTAATTTTTTAAATGTATTTTTTTTATTTTTGTTGTTACAATGTTGGTCATTGGTTGTATATATATATATATATATACTGTATATATACATACAACCTTATATATATATATATATATATATATATATATATATAATGTGATCTTCTGAGTAGACATTAGAAGAGAAGAGAGTTCATTTTAGAACTATGTGTTTGTGTAGAATGTTTAAGAATCTACAGCAATAGCCTTTAGAAGTCTTTCTTTTTTACATAGACAACCATTACACTAAATTCCCATAATTAAATTTTTTTATTTATAGCTAAAGTAATTTTACATAAGGTGCACCTGAAGGTTCTTCGAAATCTAATTGAATAGGGGATAATTCAAGTTTCTCAACATTAATTATTGCTAATATTCTGCATTTTGAGGATGGAATATTGAACCTGTCTGGAAAGCTACACTAATTATCAAACAGTTTTTATTATTTTGCAAAATACAATGTATAATTTATAAGTTCTTGGTAGCAGAAATGTTGAATGGTTCTAAACTTCTACTTAATTAAATAGGGAATAAAGGGTTGAGTTTTTCTTTCTTGGCCAAATATCAATTATAATCTGAAATATTTTATTTGGAATTAGAATTATTTTGTTATTCCAAAATATAACATTGTCTAAAGGTAAATCGAATATATTTCTGAAAGCAGTATGGTCACAATCATAATTATTTAGGGGGAAATAAAAAATATTTTCAATTATAAAATATTATTATTATTAAAATATGGTTATCATTTATTTATAAATTTCAAACATTCCCAACATATATCTTGGTACATACCAACAATAACAAAATTAGGACTAAAAGAAATAGTAATTCAAATAATAGATTTCTAAATGGTTTAATGTTATGGTAAGCATGTAATATGTTATGATCCTTTTTAGAACTGATTTTATTGGGTTTCCAAATATTATAATGGCTGCATTGGAGAAAAAAAGAACAATACGCCATTTTTTTAAATAATAGTTTTTATCAGGATTTTTTATTTAAACCATAGATTTAGCATGACAAGAAGATTTAGATGTTTTTAAAAGTCTACCATGTACTATATTCTTTAATACTTATGTGAACAATCGATAGCAAAACCATGTTATTAACTTAACAGTAAGATATCTAATTATCCAAGCATCGTTAACTAAAAAGGTCAGAATTGTTGTAGGTACAGATGACAAATTACATGGCCATCAAATACATGGGCTCTATCTTTTTGGGAGAACTACAGAATTTTATGAATGCGGTGATTAATAAAACATCCGTTTTACTTACTTGTTTTATACAAGTACATCTTAAAAATATTTTATCACTTAAAACATTAAAGAAAATTGTTAGCATGGACGTTCTTTTTAGACTTACAAAAGTATCGGCCTTATTTTTTTTTACATTGAGTGCTCCTTAGACATAAGCTCATTTTTTACTGCGTTGCCTGTAAATACTGCATAGGCGATAACCCTAGTTCTGTTATTTCAATACATTTGAAGCAAGTAATTCCAGGTGACATTAAAGGGATGGTGGTGTAGTTCAAATAAAATCAGTTATGCGAGGACACTTGAGCCGTTTTCCTCAGTAAAGTGGCTTTTCTTTTCTGGAATGGTGGAAGTAGGCCCTTCAGAATGACATCTGCAAATAGAAGCCACACTCCTCAGGATTAAGTCATTTATAATAAAAAATAAACCCATATACATAGATATTTCGTGCCATTGGAATGCCATGGACAGCTTCAAAGGCCAGATTGGAGTTCCGATGGTAGGCAATAGTATCTGTGATGATAGTCAAGCCCTCGCCTCTCAAATAAGTATATCAACACGGTCTCACTTGAATGCAAAATCTCATTTAGAAAGCTCATCCAAAACCCCCGTAGGGCTCAACAAATGACATACTAAAACATATTAATGACATCTTAAAAATCGGGCCAGTTTATGAAGATGTATATTGACTTTTGAATAAAAAGCATCCAATACGAAGTGTCATTAATCTGTCATCTCTGCCATCATAATGTTTGCCAGATGTGTTAGTTTGCGAGCCAATAAAATAAAACACTCTTTGTCCGTATTATGTTACTTTAGTTTTGCCCATTATGAGATATTCTGATAGCCTTCAAACAGAACGTTCATCTGCTGCAGAAAAACAAAGTAATACTAATATTAATATAATGTTTGGCGGATCACACAATAAATGATTTAACATATATGTAGACTAATGTTCCAGTTCTGAAATGTCATCAGTACTTCTGGGAAACCCAGTTTTCCTGATAACTTTTTCATGTCTCATTTGCCCCAATACAGTGGGAAGACGTTTGCTGATTGTTTCCCTTAAATACAATGTGATTTTTTTTTTAGAATGTTTATGAAATCTTTTAGAAATGCTGAATAGAGGTTTATGATCTACAATCCCTGATGTATATATTTTAAGCATATTTTTAGGTGTTCATGAAACAACATGGCACAGATCCATATACTCTTATCATCCAACAATCCGAGGCGTTTAGCTTCTTTTTTCATTACATTTTGTGCAAATGATTTTGCAAAAAAAAATGTCCTTACAAATATATTAATGTGTATGACCCAATTGAATTAATGTGGGTTTATCAAGGGTTGTATGGTTGGGCCTACCTCTTCTTTGTCCGACATTCTCTCCCCCTTTGCCTGTTTGTGTTCTCATTTAGTCACAGCGGGTTGTCACCTGGTGCTCCAAGACAGTAAGAAGTCTGTCAAAGTGGGAATCAAGTCCTAAGGGGGGCTAATGACACCGTAGGACAAGAGCTTGTGGTGTTTAATGTAAAAACCTGCCCGCTAGGACCAACCTCAGCAGCTGGCAGCGATATGTTGGAGTGCATGACTGGTTGGCCAACGTCTTTACCCACACTTTGGTGGATGTGTGGTTACTTGGTTATTCAAGTTGAATGGTGGTTTCTTATTGAGCTATAGGCCTAAGCAGTCAATGCTGAATGTTTAAGAAATGACTGTGGATTCATCAATAGCCATTAGATTTTTTTTTATGCAGAAAACCATTGGAGATCAGGTAAGTGTTGGCCAGCAGCCCACGGAGCATTTGCCAAGTATACAAGATGTCCAGTCCTGGCCAGGTATGTTCTGTAATAGCCCGTCACAATGAAATTCTGTATAGAATTTAGAAATGACAGCAAGTAGAGAAAATAATAATTTGCTTCAATTATCCATTAAAAAAATAAGGTTGATTCCTTTGACAGCACTTCAACGTTAGTAATAAAAACTGATAATCCAGTACGATAACAGATGGCTCATTTGAGTTCATTGCTCCTGCAGTTTTAAAGCTACTTCTATAAATTAAATTTGAAAAAAATATATATATTGTAACAAGCAAAACATATATAAATACATCTAACAAAACGTATTTTTGGGTGTCAAATAACCCAAATCGCGCATTAAAATGTAGCATGTTTTCCTGGCAAACCGAATCACATTCAACTAATCACTCTAAAGAGGACGCAATGTACCATTGAGTAATTTATCTAGAGATGCACCTCAATAATAAAGATAAGCTGCAATGTTATTTAAGCCAACAGAAAATTGCTGGTCTTACTTGTTATAAAGAAACGGAGAAAATACCAGTTTTCAAACAGTATTTTGCTCTTATCCACTTGACTATTCATCGAAGAATGCCGTGGTTTATTAGCCCCAAGTTCTCAATCTTTAAAGACAGCAATTAATCACTTGGACCTATTGGAATAAAACATATGAAGTGTGAAATAACTGATTAATTTACTACCAAGTCGGAGACTACTATCCACATACCTTGATCTCATTAAGTACTGAAAGAAATCAAAAGTTGAATTCCTTCTGCATTCCTTTTTTTTTCTAATCCCCTAACTCGTTTTGTCTTTTTTTTTTTTTTTTTTTTATTGCATGGCTTTTTGAGATAAGATGTTTGGTCCTGACTTAAGAAACAACTGGGAATTTTCCTAGGACCAGGTGATAGCTATAAGATAAATTTGATTAACATTTTTTTTTCAGGTTTACAAAACAAATTAGAAAACACCATATCGAAATTAAATCTACTTAGTTCATTATAAAATCTGTGCTGTGCTTTGTTAATGAAGGAGCGGAGATTCTGGTTTAGTAGATAATAAGACTTCTGGTGTAGAACAATGACACATGGAAATATCGCAGCCGGTTCATGTTCTTCAGTACTAAATACAAAGAAGATTTTTTTTCATATAGCCCACAAACGTAAAGGATGATGATGTTTTTACAAGTTCTTGCACATTTTCCTACTTATTCTTGAGGGAACCAAGGTAGGTGATGCAAGAAGTCTAAGCCAACTTGGCTCGTACATCCACTTTTTCAACAAATCTGTACCCAGTCATCCAGGTTTTACTGGAAATACTAAAAATGTTAATTAAGGATCAGAAGGTTTCAATGAGCTATGGATCCTGTAGTCAGGTATAAAGATCTTGCAAATTATAGTGGACTGGACAGTAGACTTGTGTACAGATTACAAAATAATAGTTTTTTTTGTTTTGTTTTTTTTAATAATTAATTTTCGGACAATGAATTTTGTTTCCTGACCTTTCATTTTGAATGAAATTTGGGGACATTTTAAATTTGAAAAATGTTGCCAAAAACACATCTCTGTCTCCCCATGCCCTGTATCTGCCGGTTTACTTGCTTACATCCATTTTACGAGGGACTTCAAAAAGTTTCCCCACTTTTATATTTTCATTGGAAACAGTGAAAGTGGAAAGAGTAAAAATTGGTCGTGAAGTGGTCGTGGCTGAAAAACTAATAGATTTCACCAAAGAGGAACAGCGTTCTGTCATACGCTTTTTGTGGGCATCTTTGCAGGTGTGCTCAGTTGAAGAGGTTGCGGGAAAGCTGAATTTTACAGACACTGAAAGGGTTAATGTCATTTAAATATTAATTGTGCTCCTCCTTAGATTTTTATTTAATGTAATAACGTTTTCCTTAATGTAAGGAATACTTACTTTAATGAGAGGGTGGTAGATATATGGAACAGCCTCCCAGCAGAAGAACCTTGATGTCCATTGAACCTCCAAGATCTTTTTTTTCTTTTCCTCATTTTTGCACCTCTCTAAGATAAGTGGTGCTTTTGTTGCGATTTTTAAAGATATTATTAAAAGTTTATTTATCTGAGATTTTTTTCAGCATAGCTATCTCTGGCATTGCAATGGTTACCTATAGCCTTTTTTTCTTCTTTTGCTGTAGGTAACCTTTTGCACCCATGTCCTTGTTTGTTTCCTGTGATATTTTCATTTACTAATACTTAATAAGCAGCACGTGTTCGATTTATTAGGCTCTGAAAGCTTAACACATGTACCTACTTTGAACCTTAACCTTTGAATGCTGCAAAAAAGGTTAATCATAGCTTGTTTAAGCCTGTATGACCCCAGATAAAGCAACATTTTGTAGTCCCAGAAAATGTGTGAGAGGGAGAGATAACTCATGTGCAGCAGGCAAACCAACAAATTTAACAAAAATGTTGGCGGTTTTGCAGTTTTGTTTTCATTAGTTTCATCGGGGATCCCCCTCGTGTTTTAGGATTCATATGAATGTACAAAACAGTAAATTTTTGTTAAAAAGACAAGATTTCTATATATTTAATTATTCATCATTAAAATCAAAAAAGTGCATTTACAGAATTACATGTAAAGATACACAAACGTAGCTTGCCATTTTCCTTCCACCGATGTTTTATTACTAGAATCAGATAAAAAAATAGGCTTTCAAACATCCTGACTCCTTGTCATACTGCCTGAGGTAAACAACAGCCTTAATCATGTAGCCGGGCACTGTAAGTAATGAAAGCTTATGGCGGGATAGACTTCATTAGCACTGCCATAAAGAATCAGCTCAGTGTGGTGAGAGCAGGAAAGTCACCCGAGACAACAATGGTGGCCTCCAGGTCTGCAAAAAATGCTTAAAATGTTTTTTCATGGGACTTCCCCTTTATACTTGGCTAACATCTCAAAAGGGTACATATTAGATGGACAAATGATTTGTTTAATTGCAGTTTTATTTATTCACATTTTCAATTTATGGATAAACATAACACAAATATATAAAATGTCATGGTTGGTAGAAACAAATCATAGTCAGAGGAGACCAATATGAAGATATTATTTTCTGTACCAAATAGTTGAGATATTATTAGTTTTATTGTTACCTAAGTGCATGTAGTAAAACTACATTACCAAATGAAATAAAATTATTGTCACATATTATCTGTCTTATATAAAACTTAATTACTGTATGAAGAATGAAGATGCCTTTCTTAATTATAATATATTGCAGAAAGATTAGAATTCATCCAGTGGCACTGGTGATAATTGGTACATGAGTAGTAATTGCTTTAATAGTTGTTATGTAAATAATATTGTATTCCTGGAAAAGAAGATTATTGGTGTATCTACTAAAGACTGCGCGATATTTTAACCCTTTTTATTCCTTTTGAGGAATGCATTATCTAAATTAGATTCATTTAATTTGGACCCCTCCAGTATGGCAGTATCCTTTTTCCTTTCAATAAAAAAAATTGTCATTTAGACCCTCTAGTCATTTAGAATTAATCTGGAGTCCCTTTGCAGCAAGATGAAGCTACATTAGGTTTATTTAGCACAGGAGATGGAAGACAATTGCGATACGGGAATGCAATCAACCGTCCACAGGAAAAACGATAAAGTTTATCATGTACAGTTAATGGATGACTTAGCAGACATTTGAGTTGGTAATTCATGTAACAAAAATGAAAATGCGGAAATATAAAAAAAAAATGAACGGGGGCAGAGAAAACACAATTACATGAAAATGAAATATTGTGAAATAAAAAGTTGTTTCCCCACCCCGAATCCAATTAATTTTACCAAACTCAGGACCGTGTTAGGCATCAGCGGTTCTGTGAATATCTTATTGTGCGGTTCATACATTTGCACAAATTGCTCTGACTGTAAATAAACAATAGATTTTTTAAAAGGTATTCAAAATTATGTAAATGCTTAGACCTACTGTATGCTTTAATTCGGTTCTCCACTTCAGTGCTCTTTCATCTAACTTTTAATTAGATTATGTACACGCTCGGAATAGGTAAACATATTATCCACCACCTCCCTTGAAACAAACCGTTCGCTTTAATTAATTTCCAGCATGAATTTCCCATAAGAAATGAAGTCAATGGTTATAGTCAGCCTGACTCATGCTGGACATTGTAAAAATTACATTAAAATTGATAAGATATTATCCAGCTCACCATTGGTTTGGAATTCATGGTTGAATATAGAACAAATTAAATTTACTAGAATAAAATATTGTGATAAAAATTATACCACTTTAAATTAATTTTATGAGCCTTTTACACTAGGGTAAAAAAAATGGAATCATTGGTAAAAATGCAAAAAATGTCTTAAGATTTTTCCATGGTCTTTCTCTTTCAATATTTTGTCCTGCATGTTAAAATATATATGTACATTTTAAATCTTATTATATTTTTCCCTTTCTTTTTATTTCCCCGTCAATATTTGCCAGTCTGTCTCTCTAACCTGAAATGTTCCCAGAGTTCACAACTTTTTCTTGCTTTCTAGCTTCCTAAAGAAAACAGAATCCTAAACTAAAAGACGTAGCAGATGTAGGTAAGAATACTGTGAGCTTAATATTTGGCATATCCTGTCTTCAAAGTGCTGATGCTTATTTTATAATATTATTATTTATTTATTTTTTATATATAGCGCCATCAAATTCCATAGCGCGGATATGTATTTATTTCTATTCTATACGCACATATTTACTATTAAGGCAACAGTAAAGTCCAATGTCTGCTGGTACATTCAGCAACCTGGCATTGTGCCATGCATGAAGGCGCCAGCCAATTCTTCGTGTTCGTCTTTGTTTTTTATTTTTGCAGGGGTTAATACTGGGTTAATGCGGTAACAATACGCCGCAGCTTTGGCACTAGGATTTTAAAGCTCTGTAAGAGCGACTCTATTGGTCGCTGGCAGGGGGCTCCTGGACCTTTAACTCATGACGCCGAAGCCAATAGTCTCCCCAGACCAAGTTGCTCCGTGGTGTACCTTGCCCTCTGCTTTGCCAGGGGCTAAAATCCCCGTTCCTCCGAGGCCAAGTTGCTCAGAGCAGTTGCCTCAGACAACCGCTCTGAGCAACCTGGTTTGGGAGGAACAGGGATTTTAGTCTCCGTGGCAAAGGGCAGGGCAAGGTACTGCGTGAGAATAAAAAGATAGTGTGTAGCCACCTATGTCATCAGCTGGCCACTGGTCTTAAAGGGCCAGGGATGCCTAGTTACCATCCGGCTCTGTTGGTTGCTATTGCCAGAAGACGTCCTCATTCGTTGTGACTATTGGACTTCATTTCTGCTAGTATTGTAACAATTCTTCACCTGCAAAAAAAGCATTGAAGTCATAATGATAAAGAAAGAAATGAAAAATACATATTTTATTAGGCTATATTGCAAGTATAAATTGCCAAATAAAATAAAGCAAAGCATAAGCAGGATCGTAAGAAACAAGAACTCTGATGCTATGTAATGTATTCATAGGTCATATCCTTAAATATTTACTATCATTATGAGTTTGAAATTCCACAGCAACCACTTTGATGAAGTCAGTTTGTCATCCAATATATTTTATTCTCCCGTGACTAAGGCAATCTGTAGATTATGTGTACTTTCCCAGCGAAGAGGAAACTTAATTTTCTCCTCACATTTCAGAAACAAAAAGATTATGCCATGTATGTAAAGAGTCATCCTCCCAAGTCAGTGGCTATTTCTACATTTTACAGAATTTACTCTTAAAATGACCCACTACTAATTCTTACAATTATATGATTTTTTTTTATTTTCACTTAGCTATTCATATTAAAATTACCTATTTTTATCTGCTGGGAGATTCCAACCTGCTGCCTTATCAGAGGACCATTTGCTCACTTTTGTAATGATACATTTTATTGTTATAACTTTCTTTGTAATCTGTTATTTTTCCCTTTTATTCTGTATAATGTGACAGATTTAGTATGTTCATTTGGTATATTGAGCACAAGAAAACAAGACCTGTGTATGAGCATGTATTAAACCAGCTCTTCGACATGTTTAAAAGGGCCAAAAATTATTTTGACTAATGTTTTGGTTTGTTTTTGTCCCATTCGTTTTCGTTCACTCTCTCATGCTCTCTAAATGTTTCCCTACCTTCTCTGCCAACCACTTTTACTTCTGCCAACCACTTTTACTTCTGCATCTTCTTCATCATCTTCTATCTTCTCCCTTCTCTTCTCTCTTCATCTTCTATGTTCAATCTATTATCTTCGTCCGCATCTCCCTGGACATAACCTGGGGGAACTTCCCCAAAAATGTCAGCACTTGTGGGGACATCCTCTCCTCCATCATCTAATTAGGGGAGAGGCTGTCACCTAACGCACCGTCATTTTGCCCTCATGTAAACTCAGGGCAATATGGCGGCACTTGCTGTGACAACATCGCCCCGATCCACCAATGACCTCTTCCCCGATTGGAATATTGGGAAGATGATGTCACAGTAGGTGCTGCCATATTGCCCTAACTTTAAGTGAGGGCAAAATGACGGTGCTTTAGGTGACGCCCTCTCCCCCAAAGATTGAAGATAGAAGATGAAGAGACAAGAGAAGGGAGAAAATAGAAGACAGAAGATGATGAATAATAATAATAAGAAGAAGATGCAGAAGAAATGTGTAAGTGTGGCAGCAGTGGAAGTGGTCTGCAGAGAAGGTAGGGAAACATTTACAGAGTGTGAGAGAGAGAATGAACAAGAATGAGTGAGTGAATGTGGATCCACAAATTTCGGATAAAAAGTCTTAGCTTTTTGTTTTGTTTTCATTCAAAATTCTGTAAAATATGCAATTTATACAAATCTGAATGCACAAGTCTGACAGCTCTTTGTACAAACACAATATTAAACACAAGTGAGTTTACCATCTTAATATGTACTTTTTTAGAATGGGAGAATACATATAGGGACAATGTTTTCAAGCCCTGCAAGTGTTAGAGTGTATGTGCTGTTGCCTGCTAGATAAGCACGTCTTCCTTTATTGGCCACTGGTCTTAAAGTGCAAAGGGCAATTTTCATCTCCAATCTGGTCCTGGCTAGAGTCACAATATGCACCTTAAACTATGCTGCCAAAAACAGTAGTCAAAAACAGACTTTGTTCCCTCCATCACAACCTTATAGTTTCTTAATTTACTTTAAAGATAGGGTGATTTTACACAGCAAAGAGAAGACTCAACAATACAGGATACAGCAGGGGCTGAGAAGCATGGAGGGGGGGAGAAAACAAAATTATAAAATAAAAATGGTGATAAAAAACAAAGCAGAAGAGGAAAGCAGAATATTGTATTATATAATGATAAAGGTAGCAATTTTATTCAGGATTTTTTTTTCCGTTTCCAGAGAATAACTTTAATTTGAGCTAACCAGATGGCATCAATAAATTTCTATAGGAATGAAGGCGTAAACTCTCAATGACATTTATAAAAAGAACAAATGTTGAGAATCAGAATGTTTTACAACTGCTCTGGAATTTCAAAGCAAGTATGCGAGATCACATTAATCAACAGTTAAGGAGATTTTATGATGTGGTGTTGCAAATACAGATATCTGATTGACTTACATAGAAACATGAAATTGGCCAGCATAAAAGGACCATTCTGCCAAACTAGTCTGCCCATTCTTCCTGCTTTAAAGACTTAGACCTTTATTAATCGTTGGTCGTGTCTGAGATACAGGAGCCATATGCCTGCCCCATGTATGTATTAGCTTCTAACATTTCTGACAGGAGGCCGTTCCACTTATCTACAGCCTCTCAGTAAAGTAAAACTCCCTTACATTACTAGTTTTAGTTGTCACATTTCTCCCCCATTGAAGTTAACTTCCTTTTGTACTTTGCGGGACGCGGCCAGGGCTGCACGCTGATGTCAGCGGGCGGTCCCACTGACGTCGGCGGGTGGTCCCGCTGAGGTCGGCGGAGTTCCCACTGATGTCGGTGGGTGGTCCCACTGACATCGGGGGCGGTCCCACTGACGTTAGGGGCGTTCCCGCTGGCGTCGGGGGAACACTCCCATGTAAAGGAAAAAATGGGCGGGGAGCGGGGCATGTCAAGACCCCGCTCCCACGACCCGGAGGATTCGGGTCTTGACCCGGAGAACCGGAGGTGCAGCGCTCACCCGGCAGTTCCCAGGTATGCTTACAAGAGGTCATGACACTCAAAGACTAAATTTAGGTAGAAACTCAGATACGGGAGCAATGTTTTTCCTCCAAGAGTACTAATTTCGATTCTATTTTGATGAATTAGTAATTTTTTTTTTCATTCCAGCTTTGGATATGATATCATATCCAGGAATTTCCTATCTGGACAGATTCCGGAGCAATAGAGACTTCACGCTCCATCAGATAATGTAATACGGTTCCTCTGTCCAAATATTCAATGGTACCATATGCATGTTGAATGGGATTCCTAGCCCCGTGTGCACATGCATGGTTTGTGTTGGCATTAATATTTAATATATACATTCTCTGCCTTGAGCTTACATCTAGGCCGGCCATTTAATTTATCCATGAAAACGTTAAAGTCCGTGACCTGATTCCATTGCTAAATACGCTGCTGTGGATTATATAAAATTCATGAAAATGAAGCAAGAAAAAAGTTAACCGATATTATCCTTTCTTCTAGAAATTGTCCTTAATTGCTGCTCAAGGGTAGCACCTGCATGCTACCAACAATAAACTATGCTCTACGTATTTGCATATACAGTAATTAGGGCTCTTACAAAGAAGGAAATAGCATGTTAGCTTTAAAACGATAAGAATGTCATAATAAGTCAATCATATTAGGAAAACATAACCCATTTTCACCACTTGTTTTTAACATTGAAAGTAACACCTGGATATATTCAAAATTAACTATCGCAGACGTGTCTTAAGCTGACACGTAGGTGTTTATACCTACTGTTTTTTTTATAACGTTACTATTGATATAATTAATATCTATATGAATCCGACTGAGCTATTAGCTAAACATTTTATGCGTAACTATATTTAGATGTATAATTAAAAATGTTTACTCATGGACTGAGAATGATTCTCTGCTCTAAAAGATATACCCTATTTGCTCCATTATAAGACGACCGCCCAAAATTTGAATTTTAAATTAGGAAAAAAAGAAAAACCCTGAATATAAGACTACCTTATAGGAAAAAAGTTTTACTAGTAAATATTAATTCATGTAAACTATTTTTTCATATTTAATAGAAGCTATGATTGAGAAAAATTATTATATTTGTTTTTATTTCCTCTTTTGTGCCACTCAGCCCAGTTATACACATCTGCCCCACAGAAATGCCTTATACCCCCTATATGACACTCTGCCTCCCAGACATGCTTTTTAACCCCCTATTTGCCATTCTGCCCCCCAAAAATCCCTATACACCCCTATATGCCACTCTGCATCCCTGATATGCCTTTTAACCCCCTACATGCCACTGTGCCTCCAGATAACGATTATCCAGATAACCTCCGCTGCTGCAGCCGGCACTTCCGCTGGGGCTTCTATGGTGGAGCACCAGAAGGTCAAGTGACGCCGGCACTCCTTCATAGAACCCCCCAGATGAAGTGCCAGGAGCAGCAGAGGCTGCCAGACAGGAGGATCCAGGTCCCCTGCAGCGCTGCGGGGGATCTGGATCTTAGTCTTGTAGTCATTAGAAGACGACCTCGAATATGAGACAGGGGTATAACCTTGGCTTATAATCATGCAAATACGGTAATTATATTTTGTATTATTATTGTATTTTATTATTATTATTATTATTATTATTATTCTTTTTCCCAATATTTCTTTTTAAGAAAGGGATAATTGCTGAAACCATTCTTGCTCAGTTATTCAGTTGCAAACCTAATTTTAGGTTTTAATTCTCTTGTGCCGTTTTGTGACTGCTAGCTGAGAAATTACATGTCATGGTAGAAGATCTTTATTAAGTTACCAAAAGTGAAGTTTTTTTTATTATTTTAGAGAGTGTATGCATAATTATTGAACTTACGAAATAAAAAAAGTGACAGAATGAAACCAGAGTGACACATAGGGATCTATATACCATATTTTAGTTAAAATATATTTTCCATATATATTTAAAGGGACACTCCATCCATCATATGCATTTTAATGCACTTTAAATAAGTGCAGGAGATGTGTGATCCAGCGCTGAATTCATGAATGTCATGAAAGAGACCTCCCCCCATGCACATGGGAGCTCTTCTGTTCCACTGTTTTGCGAACCGTCTGGCTGTGGAAGAGGTGGAGGGATGCAGCTCTGGATCTGCAGCTTCTACTTAAGGTAAGTGATTTAAAAAAATAATATATATTAAAAATACATTCATGCCTTGCAAACATTCTAAACTGCTAGAAAATAGGTACATCAAGGGTGGAAAAAGAGAAAGATGGGATTGGGGCCCAAAGATGGAATGTCTCTCCTAAACAGGGATACTTGGAATATATGTAACATCACAGCTGGCTACATAGTTCCCTCATTATAACTAAAAATTACGCAATCACATTTTAACTCTGTATATTTAAAAAGAAGCAGTTATTTTTGTTACTTTCTGTATTTTGATATCAGATATTAAAAATAGTTTGATTCTCTCCATTTTTTAATAAACAGATTTCAATAGCCAGCCTACCACGGAAATAATCTGAATACATTACATTCAAAATGTATTTACATTTATTCAACTCTAAAAGTCAATATTTTACCTGCGTAATTGTATTTTTTCACTGTGTGTTTTATTTTCCAAGACCTGCTCCGACATACATTTTATAGAATGTCTTCGGCTTATTTTTCTTCTTAATGATTAATCCTGTTACTGTCAATCAATTCTAAACTGAAGAATATTTGCCCTTCATTTCTTCTTTTGTTCCTGCAATGGCTTTTCTTATTTGATTCCTTGTTCCAAAATGCCACTGCTCGATGTGCATTCGATAAATGATATACTTTTTTACTCTGGGAGTCTAAACTTCAATAACAATCCTTGCTTTTGTCTCCAGAAACATAATTTATGTAATAACTGTTTTGCACATTCTAGAATCTGGTACATTTTGTAAAAAATCCTTGATATGGAAAAAATATTATTATTATTATTATTATTATTATTCTTTCTTTACCATTAAAAGTATCTAGTTTGGTATTGGTTTTATTCTAAAATGTTATTAATGTATAATGTATTATATTGTTTCAGATGTATAACTGTTTCATATGTAACAAATAGACTGATTTTTTTTTTTACTATTGGGGATATGGTCACTATGTACAGAGTTTTAGTTGCATGTAGCTCACATTCAACTGAAAGAGCCAACTGATGTTGATGTGAAGTGTGCCTGTTGATGTCAGTTAAGGATTTTCCAAGATGCTTAAGTCTGCTCTGTTACGAGGTTGAAATTTTGTCTTAGACACATCCTTTGAGCATACCTAGGGTCAGGTTGGGGATTAAAATTGGACTTTTCCCATTAAGACCATAGGTGATGTGAATTCCAATGCTTGTTTAAATCCCCTTAACGTATTAATATCTACCCTTTATGTTTAGAGTCTATCCCACTTATCCACCATTGTCTCAATGAAAGAAACATCTCAGCTTCTTACCTTCTTGTTTTAGACTGTGCCACTTTTTCGTAACATTCTACTCATTTAAAATATACTTCTTTTTTATGTTTTGTTGAATCTCTATAGAATAAGAACATCTAATGGTCTAAATAAAATAAATAAAAATGGACATTTAAATCATCTCCATCTTGTGGTTATGATGGCCAGCAGAAGGTGGATATTTTCTCTGATACCATCATACTTGCTTAGACCAAAGATGGAATAACCATTCGGGGCACAAGATACATAGAACGTTTAACCAGTAGTATTAAAGGTGCTGTTCCACTTAGACCAAACAATAATTGCCTTCTCTTGAATGCTAAACAAAATATCTTTCCACTGAAGGTTTACTCAAATATCACTAAAACTTTTAAGAATTCCTTTTTTTCTGTTTTTTTATAGCCACAGCCTATCAGAAATATTTTATGCAACCTCTCACATAATAATGAAGACAATTTTTCAATCTCACACAAGCATTTTACAACTCTTTTACCGATTCAACACAATGACAATCAACCGCAATCCATTCCCATCTCCCTAACTGTAAATGACACTTCATTAATTTGAAGCCGGCAGAGACAAAAGGCACACTTTTGATTTTGACGCCGTACCTATCCCATGAAGTTTTTCAACGAAGCAGAAAATGAAAGCTATACAGGCATGAGATTTTTCTATCAGATTCTAATTGTTTCCATAGAGACCTAAAATGTACAAATAACAATCGGTAACACTTTTTCTCGGAGCTAGAAATACTATTTGAATATATACCAATGAACCTTTTCTCATTTGCTCGAAATATGATTATGAATGTTCAATATTCCTTTTAAGTATGTAATCCGGGTAGCCAATAAAAGTATCTGCTTTACATTATTTCCTTATTTTCTTTGTCATGGGTCCTAGGCTTACAATCCTATACCTCTATTAATGCAGAAGAGGAAAAATAGGAATATATTATGATTTATTGAAAAGGAATGGACCATTCACTCTTTGTCTATATGTGCTGTTTGGTTAAAACCAAAGTCCTCTCTGGATTCAACGGTGGCACAACCCAACTGGAAGAAACACCTTCTGTTCTAAGTTGACTTTAATTTGATGGCTCATGAACAGGAATCACATTCCTAATAGGTTATCATCCAAATACATTTAAAATTGGATTTTGGATATTGGATTAATGGGGAGTTTGAAATAGTTTAAAGCTATCCTGAATCTAAGAAGAGACCAAGGATTGATTAAGGTTTGAGTCTACATCATAAAAATGGGCAGAATGGGTTGAATGGATCTTATCTCCAGTCAAATTCTATTTTTCCCTGTAAATTGCTCCCCAATATTTTTTTTTTAAATTATTTTATTTTATAACAAAACATAGAACAAAAAGCAATATAGAATACATATATATATATATGTATATACATACGCATACATACACATAAATATACGCCAATATTTAAATGTTAAATAGCCAGAGTCATTCTTCTAAAAACATGTATATACAACATATTAAGACCATAAATCGGAAATCGCCATACTGCTCTCATATATCCAGGGGTCATCAACATTATCTTATTACCCCGATAGCAGTGTGATCTACTAAAGATCTGATCTAGCTCTACTCTATAATTATGAATCCATTATTCCGTTACAAAAGCATATTTGCCATTGCTTCCCAATTTTGAGACTTGGCTATAGTACCTTATTGTATACATTGATAGTTACCCTTGACCCTGAGTGTTTCATGTACCATAATTTCTGACATAGCGATGAAGATTTTTGAAAGCACACTGTTTCTGTGATGATCATACTGTCACTGGCGATAAGGGGTCATTCTTTCCCTTTCGTAGACCTGTTTATATCTTAATGAGTAACCTCCAAACGAATTGCTACAAGGGCTATCAAGAAATGGCAGAGCCTTTTACCCCAAAAAGTAAAAGTCAACTTTATAATAAAACAAAATGGTAATCTACATTCAAAAATAATATTATACAAGTAACTCTTGAAGGACTATTTCTACTTGGTTACTTGATATTTGCTTACGTATATATTATTCATATTATACAACATGTAATGGCTGCCATGGATACCAAATTATATACAAAACAGACCCCGTGTCCTCTTTTGAAATCTAATTGAATCTGTACTAACGATCAAATCACTTAGATTTAAGAAAACATTGGTTGCTATTGGAGACCGATATGACACGACTACCTCAGATAAGAAGGTTTGTCCTAATAGTCATTACCGTACTATAATGGGTATTTAGCTATTTGGTTATAAATAACCGGAATTTGACATTAATCTGGAAACTCCAGAACTATCCAAAAAACTTTAATGTTTGAATCTGTTGACACAATTAAAACCCCCAGCATGTTAATATACCTGCTGTGGAGATAAATGTTTTCCATTAGGTTTCTCATTAGATTTAACTTGGATTATTTTCTTAGCAATGAGTCATTTATCTCAGTTTGCATTCTTCCAATTTACTATAATACTACACTTTTTTCATTGCCTTTTCTTCTATATACTGTTAACGTTTCTAGACCTTGTTATTGTTAGAAAAGTCAAAACTCTTTAGTATGACGAACTAACTGCTGCTCTGATGCCACCATTGTTTCATCTTAATTCTGAAGTTGTAATGAGTTGAGTGGCATATTCTGGCCCAGGCGGACAGGCTTAGGGCGACAGATCCAGGGCCGCTGGGGAGATGGCACATTGATAAAGCGGTAGGAGACCCCAAAGCATTTTTTGGCTTGTAAATAAATATAGGTGACATACGGAGGCCAATATAATGAAGGTAGGGTGTGCTTTTTTCTCTTTCTGGTTTTAATTATAACTAATTCCCACAAATACTCATTATACACAGACTCACACAATTCGCAGACACTTACAAAAACATCTCAACACTCACAGAAGAATTTACTTTATTTACAGCACGAACAGGCACTCATACAACTCATGGGCACTCACATGTTCTTCTTCCATCCTGCAGGCTTCATTACCTCTACTAGCTGCTGCCTCCTCGTCTTCACAGTAGGGGAAGCTTCTGAGGTCCTGAGGCTGTTCTAGAATCCTGCCTGTCTGCAGAAGAGTCCATGTTTCATCATGGACACACAGCATAGGGGCTTCAAGAGCTTAATCTGAAAAATCCCACCCACCACTGGATGCCTGGGGTCTGGAGAAGGGGGTTTTAAAAGGCTAAATGTGGAAGCCACATGTTTGATAACCCTGGTCCAGATTATATTTCAAAGACTTTTCTTTATAATTACAAGTCAACTATTGTCACATTAAATGAAATCAAAACAAGAATTCTATTAAGCTAATCACATCACTGGTACTTATGTCCTAAAGTAGAAGACAATATCTGTTTCCTTGTAACTTCCTTATTTATTTTTTATTTACCTTCCTAAAGCAGTGAAAGTTTTAGTGACTTCCCTTATGAACTCTATACTATTGTTCCCGTGTCACCAACATCACGGAAGTTCATCCCTTCTGGTTCATCGACCAACTTTACAAGTGTCTTCAACTGGTTTCCAGCATGGATCTTCTAGGATTTTTGGATACAACAGTATTGTTAAGGGTTTATTGCTAAACTCAGATTTCTGAATTCTGTCAACGTGAGGAACATGTGAATATTATCATCTACACATTTTATATGATTTTATTAACATAAATCTTACTATGAAAATTGTGCATGTGATATATTGCCCAGGCTAGATTTATTAGCTAATTGTAAAATTATGTTAATTCTCTGTTACATGGTATTCCAACAAAATCTGACACTTGATTTGGAATAATTTTTATTAATATGTTTAGTAGCACTCTCAAAAGATTGATCCTCCTGGAATTATTCAGAAATTTTTCATATCTTATATATTTCTGCTTTTTTTTCTTTCAATAGATGCCTTTGATGCTGACCTGATTGTATGGCCACTGCTTTCTGTAACCACTGAACCATATAGCCTATGCTTCATATAGTGTTCTTCCTTCAGAACAGATTTATGATGTACACGAACAAGACATTCAGTGTGGATTTTATTGCTTTATTTCTTTCTTTATTTATTTAATTATTTGTCTTACTGAAAGATCAATATTTTTCCCCAAAATTTATTTTTTTGTATGACAATACTATTAAATATATCAGCTCTCAATTCCTTTACACATTGATAACAGAGGCAGCTTCAGTAGGCTGTAGAAATTTTAGTTCTACTATCTCAATTTCTCATTAGTAAAAACCATAGTTAAATGCTATATTTTTTCAGTAGCTTTCCATCAACTTAAAGAAAAAATCATTTTATTCTGCCCAATGTTCCCATCCAGGGCATTTAATAGTTAAATAAAACAAGTGTAACTTTATAAATGGGAATAGAAATGATGTGGCATAAGGAAGAATAAAATGTTGAATACTCAAAGAAAAATAAATAGAAATAAAATGGAATTTACAGAGAACTTAAAAAAATGAAATACATTTTTTTTTAAAAGAATAACATGAATTGTTGCAGAAAACTAATAAAAACATTAAATACAAATAATAACACATGTTTTGCATTTTTACAGCATGCAATGTATGTTAGGTACTTGATTAATTTTTCCCATAAATTATTAGAAGTATGCTTACTGGTCAACACAAACTCAATTCAGTCTGAGTTAATGGAAATTATTATTTATATCCTTAATTTGTGCTGACTACAAGAAACAATTACCATAGAGATATCTAAAAGTAATCATCCTTGGTCTCTAAACAAGCAAACATGCATACTATTCCATTAATGGGAAATGCACCCTTGCCAAAAAAATAACATTTCTCTAGCAATTAATCATTTATGGCAGTAATGCTGTATTAGACTTTCTTTATTTTTTTTTCTTTTTTGTTCATAGTATCATATAAGCAAAGCATTAATCAGACTGCCAACTTGGACTTAACAAAATACACCTTTATAGTCCATTCTGGTAGATTGGTACAGAAGCATAGAATTTATGAGATGTTAAATCATGCACACCAAAGTAAGCCCCATTTCTCTTCACCCAGATGCCCCCTAAACAAATACTGTAGAAAAATCTCACCACCCTCTTAAAATAATATTTTATTAATATATAATCTAAATAGATTGTAAACTCACAAGAGCAGACCCTGCTTTTGCTTCTATAGTAGCATGTCTTAACTTATCTTGTTGTCAAATTGTATAGTGTCAGTTTTAATGCCATTGTTAATATTAAGTGTCCCCATTTGTATAATGCTGCATAGGTGCATTTAATAATAATAAATATATTATTAGCACAGTGTCTGGTGAATATGGCCATTCTAAAAAAATCATAATATACGGTTTGCAAGAGATCATGAATTTCCCAAGAAAAGTATTTTATATAAAATATTTTTTTTATTATTTTGATGCACTCAGATGAATCTTCAATAGCTTAATTCTAGAAACTCTATCACAGAGCTGCAGATACAAATCTTGCCGTTTATATGGTTCTCTTATAGCAAGGGTGTCCAACCTGCGGCCCTCCAGCTGCTGCAGGACTACATCTCCCATAATGCTCTCTCAGCTAAGGGGCTGGCTGAGGAGTATGGGAGATGTAGTACTGCAGCAGCTGGAGGGCCACAGGTTGGACACCCCTGTCTTATAGTAAATGCCTTTTCCTGCTGCTGTCCATGGTACTGAATCCAGTAATGTTTGGTACAGACAAATGAAGTATCCGAAGAGCAACTGATTTATAATATCCCATCACGCACCGTTAACAATTGTTTTTCTGATGGCTTTCAGACGCAAAACCCAAATCTCTGTGTTTAGACAGAAATCCAACTCACAATATGAAAACTGCACATTAGTACCAAGCTCGAGCAACGCTACTGATGAACATTTGTATAGTTTAAGCAGTTACAAGGTTTAAGAAATGGGAATTACTTATTTCTCTTAAGTGCACCCACATTTCCGAATTTAGTATACTGTATACTGGAGGTTCTACAGACTTCTAATTTCTTTTTTTTTTTCTTAAAGATTCATTGTATCACTTTTTATCAAACCCAGCTAACAATAAATAAATACAAATCTGCAATTATTCAGCTTTCTACAGAACATTGCTAGGCATAAACATTATCATGACAATTTTTGAGTATTTTGTATGTAAACTATTACTTTTAGAATTGCTGTTTGTTATTCAAATTACCTCTTTGTTTACCATAGGCAATAAAGGAACCTTTCATTATTTTATCACCAAATATTCATAATGTTTATAGTGCATTCTAAAACAATGATTGCTTATTTTATGCAACATGAAAATATGACATGACAAAAAGCAAATATATGCATTTTATTTCAATAAGCAATTTATTCCCAGAGCTGCTGAATTTGCTGTAGGTTTGATAAGCAAAAATAAAGTAACCAGACTCACCTGCTAATTGGAACTCTTGGGAAATGAACAAGAAAGTATATTTTGTATTTTACAGGGACTTTTAAGATCTTTAAAGAAAATGCAATGATGGAAGCCAAAGAGCAGACACATTTAACATTGCCCTTTTTTATAAGAAAAATATGATATTTCACAATATCGAGTGTACTTCTTACATCCGCAATAATATTTTATCTTATTTATGATTAAAAAAACCTTAAACTGATGACGATTGTAAAAATTATTAAACTTGTTATGAGGCATACACCTTACCTTTGTCAGTATTGTATTTTTTATTACTTTCAATGTTTTTCATCCAAGGGTAGAATTCATTTAATATACTTCTAACCACATAAAAGTGTCTTTCTTTTATTGTTTTACTAAAATGTTTTTAGCTCATTGAGCTAATAGAGTAATCACATGGGGAATTACATTTTAATTGAAATGGCTTTGTTAGTGTCATTAACCTGTTATCTACTTTGATCACTGCACTACAGAGTAATTATTAAGAAATTGAAAGGGTTAAAGGTGCTTTTCCACTTAATATTTCGAGTTTAAAACATTTATAAGAAAATTCAGCATTAAAAACATATTTTTTTCTACCATTAGTTGAAAATAAACCCTTATAGAATTCTTTAACCATGTGAAATTATTCCTCATTCATATTGTTATGGAAGTAAAATAACCCACTCAACCTTTGCCTGGTTGACTACGAGTAGCCGGCTTCCTCGGCTTTGGGTTCCTCCACCTAGCAATCCTCACAAATTTGTAGTTAAATATAATTTATTAAATATTCAAAGTTGTTTTGTCACAAATTTTAATTGGTGCACTCCAAGTAACCTTCTGCTTATTAATTCTAAGGGAGAACCTTTTCAGAGCTAGAAAACTATTTTTATATATATATATATATATATATATATTTACTACTTTTCATACCTCCACAGACTTAATGATAGTTTAAATTATATTGGGGGATTTTGTGGTGAGGGTAGAATTATTGTTCACTAATTAGATCCTCTCGTGTCTTACAGTAGACGGTCTTGCTTAGCAATTGTTTAACAAGCAGTCTTCAAAGAAATTATACACTATAATTTCAAATTCTTTAAACACTGTTCAAGTTAAGCAATATTTTATATACAGAATTATCAAAAAAAACATAAGATCTTTCCAAATTTCATGTAAAAGTACCCTATTTTAATTATATTTTTTATTGAATTTAATAAACTGGGTTTTCTTAGATGCGGGAAGAGTTAATGGCAAGTGAGAATCTGTAAAAACGTAATGTGGTGCATGTCATAAAAAATATTGATCTCCAAACAACATCAGAGATAGTGAATTATTTGCCTCACATCAATAGTTATACACGGAGTTCTATTGATCTTGTTGCTTATTAGGCAATAATTCCAAGACATTTGACATTCTTAAGTCTTTAAATTCAAATATATGTTGGCAGAATAGACTGTCTCAAAATACTGGTGATATTGTGTATAAAAGGTAGAATATTAACAAATGCAAATGTAAAGATAGAGTTAAACACAATGAGAAGAATGAAGAATGGGAAATAATTATAAGGGGTTTTTAAAAATTAGAGAGAAAGAGACAAATGAACAAGGGTAGGAATTAGTAGCAAAAGGCAGATTGCTGCAAAGAAGGAGGATTAGGGGGTCTGAATAGGTGTCAGTCGAAAGTGGTCTTGGTATAGAATATTCAGTTTGGATCATTCCAAAGGTCATTGCTTCTTTTAAGGAACAAGATCGCAAGGGTAGTGAGATAAGACATTTTTGTCTGTTTCTGTGTACTACACTTTACTTCTGTGTGCATAAGTTGTTGTTGTTGGGCCTCAGCTAGAGCAGGGCCCTCAGCCACCCACTCCAAGGTCGTGGTCCTTCCAGATTCAATCCTCCATAGTGTAAATGGGCTGGTTGGGGAGATCGCACTTGAGTAGAGAGAATTGAAGTGTCAGGTAATCAGGAAAGGACAACACTCCTTGCTGGAGCTGCTGACACCATGTAGTAGGATATCATTGACACCACTGTACTGGCAGAAAGGAATGGAAAAAGAACAGAGGACTTTAGCAATTCTGTATGACAGTGTGAAGTGATCTTGGTTTTTTTTTTAATCACCTTTGGGAATGCTCCATACCAAGATGAAACCGTTCTTCACACGCACATCTGAGGCTTCTTGATACAGAATAAGAACATCTTTCAGGTATTCCCAGAATCTAATAGAAGGGAAGTCATCATTAGCTAAGGTACATATAGAACATATGTTTCTGTAGTATCTTTAGAGGAAAACATGTCCTGTGGGAGCATGGATCAATAGCGTGTGTACAGCTTAACCCTTCAAACCCTCCAACTTAACTCCTAAAGTACATGCGTCACTTTTATCAAATGTTACATTGCACAGTTCACAAAAGACATTTGGTATCTACAGATCAAAGACAGCTCTATATACGTATTCGGAGCAATCTTTGCAAATACTAAAAGTATGTTGTCAGGATCTGCGGTCATATGCTTCCCCAATTAAGTTATTCCTTAAGTTTGTGGAAACCTTTGCAAGAATTAGATGAGAAGACACGGATCTTTCTTATTTTCAAGCTAAATATCTCAAAACAATTATAAATGAAAAAGAAAATAAAACAATCTATAGTCTTAAAACGTAAACAGTATGTCATTTCTTTTTTATTCCCTAGTTTTGTTTATTGGTGTTTTTGTGTTTTTCCTTTTTTTCAGGTTTGCAGCGTGTTTTCTGTGCTTTGAGCGTTCAGAATGATAATCATGAATCTGTCATGGAAGACGACAAGCCGCCAAACGATTAGCTTATTAACCATAAGTGGATGCTAACCGGGAAAAATAATTACCTTTATATGAGCTCATAATCATAATAACTCTGTAACACATGAAACAATCTCGAGTCTGGAACAAATACTTGACAGCTTTAGTTCTATGAAGTCTTTCTGGCTCTTGGCTGGATGCACAAGAAACTTCCAGCAGAAATTTCCATTAAGTATACATAAAACGTTAGCCTTGTAAATAATACAAACAGTTATTTTTAACATGTTGCTAACCAGCATATGTAAAGGTATTAACTATTTTTTGCTTTTTAACTCTTCGATCATGAGGATGATGATACCGATTAAAGAATAGTTTCATCTCATGCCATCCCCTTACTGGCCCCAGCAGCCTCACTAAAGAAGAATGCATATTAAAGTACTCTGTAGAACATTAACCCATTAATGACATGTACGGGCTCAAAATGCATTGTTTTCAATGGGTTTAGGGACCGCCCATTGTCCGTAAGGGGTTAAAAAGGCATTCTTCAAAACAAAACAAAAAATAAAAGCACTTACCCACAGTAGAAGCTGCAGCTCTCCAGCTACAGATGTACTCCTCTGTGATACTTCTTGAAGCAGGGTGTCGCTGGGTAGTGTTGGCCGAGCCAGTGCCAGCAGTAAGTATGTCATGTGCAAGAAGAACACACCAAACACATCCGGTGCACAGACAATAGCTGGGGGGGGCAGGCAAGGGGGCAAATGGGAGAAATCTGATGACCCCCCCCATGCATTTGCAAAAGGGACACAAAAGACTTTTAAAGGGACCTCTCAGCTATCATATGCATACTGCTTATAATGACTAGAGTGTTCCTTTAATAAACTACAAACACTTATAAACAAAAAACAAGCAAACACACTTTAATTCATTGAGTTTTTCTACGTAGCTTGCCGAGCAAAGATATCACCTCGGAAATCAAATATACAATCGGAATCGCTCTATTTGCCTTGGAAACCCAATCTATGCTAATTCCCCGCACAGCTGTGTAAGCTAGAAGGCATTACTTACATTCACATGGAAATTAACCGTCGCATTACATTACTAAAATTCCTTTATCCATCTCTCTGTTGGCGCATGTACTGTTGATTTAGTTAGGATTAAAATTCGCTAAATTCAAGTCATGTTTTCACAAGCGTTTTTTTTAAGTGGTACATTTACGAGGGATCTTTAGCAAGACAAATTCTGTACGGTCTGCATTCGTTTCATAATGGTTGTGTTTTCCCTCATACTGCTACTTATTTGAACATCTGCAAATCATAAATAAAAATGTTTAGCCTGTCTATTGTTATGTTTTCATCTATTTGATTGATTTGTTATTAATTCACTCAGACATTATAAATTCCCCCAACAACAATTTAACAAACAACGCAAGTATGTATGGGGCAATCAATACCTGATTTGGATAATTTGGACAAATATGCAGGAACATATTCTGATAGCACATTTAGGGGAGGTGGCAGATCCCTTTGTCACAAAACCTTTTTGGGTGATCAGACCCGCAGTGGGATGCTACTCAATAGACTGGTTACAATAGAGATCTCTGATCTCCCCATCCAGCCCAATAACACTATGGAGGATTGTGCTTAGTTGTCTCCATGAATGGCTGTATGCCAAGTATGATTTGTTGGCTTGCCTTTTACTAAGCCTACTGGCTGAGATTGCCTTAAGAGCTGATGGTTGGCACCAGCTCTCCACTGCCGGTGTCTTTGTGCAAGAAATTATGGAGGCATTTGCCAGAAGGGGGCCCATCACCAGACCCTCACTGGCCGCTCCATTGGGTGCCTTGTCACCTCTCTCTGTGCTGCCTTAGTCCTTGAACTACCCTAACCCGACCCTAAATGTGCCATTGACAGCTATTATTCTGTAGGCTGGATAATCATATTGTCTATAACGCAAGAGAGTACTTTGGCACAGAGTCCATGCAACCGCCATGCCACCAAATTAGCAGAAGACCTGAACCGAGAGGAAACATGCAATTAAAATAAATCGTTCTTGAGCTCCAAAGGTGTCCATCAAATCTGAAACATATGTTGATAATTACTGAGGGGCAATGGGTGTAAAGCGATAGCGTATTAAAAATCCATCAGAGATGTAATACATCATATTTGAGACAAGCTTGTCAGGCTGTGTCTGCTTAACCCTTTGTAGCTTGACGCAGGAATGATGCACCTGCCCTAGCCAAGATTCCTAGAAGATAAAGTCTAGCTGTGCGTTTCCAATGAAAGATGTGCCGGAGTGCAAATAAAAGAAGTACATCTTCAGCGAGTGCCAAGTGCCTCTGTGTAATTTAATCTTACACGATAACACTTCAATGCTAATATTTGACTACAAATTCCTACTGAAGTAGCAGTCATTTTCAATAGTGTTAAATTGTAACAGTTACATTTTTAGAGAAGTAATCTGCGTGGCGAGTGTTTAAAGGAAGGATTTTACGCACCGACGTAATTTAGAAGAATGATTTCAGGCACATAGTCTGTTCTGTATTTAGATAAGATTTTTGTGCTCATTTTCCAGGGGCATAATCATGAAAAATAAATCAAAAACGTAACAACGCTAATATATTTTTAATTAAAAAAAGTAACTCTCTGGAATAATGGGATTTGGAGCCCTACGGCCTGAGGCATAGCACTCGTCACTTGTTTTTTGTCGAAAAAGAACAGATTACTCATTTTTAGCAAGATGCTTAGGAATCTTTCTAAAGCTGTATGAGGACGATCAGACCCGGACTGGACATCCGGCAAGGCAATGCCCGGTGAGACAGTGCCCGATGGCATCTGCCACGTGCATTCATTGAGTGGAAATATGGCTGCGCTGGTGAAATATCAATAAGATCACACGCATAGCAGTTATATTCTAATCAATTCAAATATTTTACACTAAATAAAGTGTAATGCGAAAGGAAGCTTAATTGATCACCAATAGGGACTAAATCAAGCTACAGAGAAAATGTATTCTGTTTCTCCATGAGTTCCACTTCACTGATTGCGAAGCTGCTTAGTAAGGTAATATAGCAGCTTAGAGTTCTTTGCCTGGCCAAGCTTCTAATCATCGGTTCTGTGCCATATCTTCCAGATTCGAGTCCCACATCAGTAGACTCAATCATCATTGAGTTTTGTTTCAGCATATTAGCGTAACTGATGTTACAGACATTCACAGCTTACGAAAATACATTGTATAATGCAGCTTTGGAGTGAAAAACCAGCCTGGTTTATTATATTTTCCCTTTTTTTATGTTTTTTGACATTTTGCAAGCTAATCATAGTGACATTTCAATTACTGTACGCATTCATTTTGTCTGAAAATTATTAATCTACAACTACAACTTTGTTTTAGCTCATTGAAGAGCAATTTATTTTCTCCATCTCTCCAACAAATATACCTTTTTTTTCTTCTTCTTTTCCTTTTTCATATCTCTGATAATTTCACTGTTCTAAAAGGTACATAAAAAATGGACCTGCCACCTACGCAGCTTTTAATAAAGTTAAATGTAGCTTCTTAAAGTTTCTATAAATTGTGCTTTTTATTTTTTGGTGTCATTGAGGACATAGCAGAAATACTGAAAAAAGTTTGTAGAGCCTCACTCCTACATTGCCGATGTCTCTCTAAACGCTATATAGAGCAGATTATCAAAATATGACATCATATCTCAACTGTCGTCATAAATTAAAGAGTCCTTATTTGGTCGTTTAAAGTGTTGGATTTATAAACCATTGCTGTTAACCATATATTTTTTTTTCCTAATTTTTTTTTTTTAGTTACCGGTTTATTCATTTTTCATTTAGTTTTTATCTCAAGGTTTTTATGAAATAAAGGAAAAATTTTTTTCCGTGTTATGATCAAGTTAATGCTGTTTTCTACTGCTTTACCTTAGATAAACGCCCTCATATATCTCACTAGACATGCTGAAAAGCGACCGCAAACAGCTGTGCGATGAACAGTTCAGTTATGTGAAGGTGAACATCTCGAAAAACTGCTAATGCCATACATTTGGGTTTCACAGTTCCTCTCGGAGAAGCCCATTAAGTAGCACAGCTTGAACTGTCAGGTTTCTGATGACCAAAGACTGAGGTGCCATTTGAGTCACTTATCAGTGACATGGCGCATGATCGCGGCTTTTTTTTTCCATTTTAATATCAGCTAATACAATTATTGTATTTTATATATATATATATTTATTTATTTTAATTTTATTATTATTATTTTATTTCTTTTTAACCTTATAGTATATGTAACAAATAATTAATAATTATTAAAAATATGAGTAATAAGGACCGTATGTTTTTTTAAACTGTACAATTAAAAAGGAACCTTTCCTATGTGTTGTAGTCATTGTTCATGTTCTACGTTGAACTTGACTTCTTGTCATAGTGATGACTACCTAGCAATTAAATGAAAGTATTGTATTTCTAATTCGAGCAGATAAGATAAGGTTCAGGAGCGTAGCCATCTACCTTCCATTAACCCTGGTTATCCAAAGTTTCAGGATAGCCATTGTCTCATCTAGATATATAAAGCAAATAAAAGTTTGAGATTGTGTATGTGGGAATGCACCATTTATTTCATGAATAAATCAAAAAAAATGAAGCTTTGCTAGCTGGTAGCTTTAGAGACGATTCCGTAAAAAAAAAAAAGTAATGGGTCAATCCAACAAGAGCTCAAATAGTTTGACAGTGTTGGTTCGAAGCCAAGGCTATGAAAGCTTATATGGTTCTTAGAATCCCTACCACAGATCAAACAATTGTTTCATAACAGATATAGATAAATGGGTAGAGACTGTTTTATGCATATATACATGTCATCTTCAATATTGGTGATCGCTAGACGTAATTGAACTCAGGTTCCTGGTACAGCACCTTATTCATGCTGTCTTGCTTGCGTGTTAAGTAGTAAGTGGCCCTTAACCCCTTAACGACAAAGCCCGTACATGAACGGGCTCAAAATGCATGGTTTTCAATGGGTTTTGGGACCGCCCATTGTCCTTAAGGGGTTAAAGAATGATGTATGCCCATCTGACGCGGTTACTTTCGAGCCACATGCTGAGAACTGACTGCCGTGGAACACAATTTTGTGCATGATCGCACCCTGCAATCGTAATGGGACGGTAATTCAGACCGACGGCAAGGGGTTCCAACGAAGGTCAGAAAACATTCAATTAATTACTAAATCCTGCAAATAAACCCCAATAGAGTTAAAAAAAAAAAGGCGCACATCACTTTCGCTCGAACAAGCTTTTTAAGGGAAATGTGTAAGCAAAATTATTGATGTCATAGAAAATTCATTTCAACCGGCAAAATTAATATAAAGCAGAATTAACATAGAAAGTCTCTCATTGTTTACGGATGAGCATATCTAACATATAATTAAGACAAACAGCAGCTTTTATGCGTACTATTCGGCTTTTTTCAAAAATTGCATACATTTTTTTTTTCTGGCTCTGCAGATGTACAACGAGTAGCTAAGTAAGCATTAGACAACAAATGACCTGAAGAGGTGTGTGTTATGAATCAATGTCTGTAATGCTTGACTGAGGACCATTTTTCCGTAGTCATTAACTATAATTAGCGGAGGGAAACATGATTTATGCAGCGGCGTGATGTGCCTTGCAAGCTAAAAAGATTCTCAAAACAAGCACGCTGGAAACAGAAATGATTCTCTAAAACAAATGAAGGTAGTTCGAGTTGTTTTCTGGGCTTAGAGCTGTAGGGCAAAATGCGATGAAGCCCCCCGATGTTCCTCTGCTCAACGGGGTGGTTATGAAGGAGATCTCCCAAAATGCCCCATTTACACTAAAGAGGACTGTTCAAAACTGGCAAAGAATCCATAGTATGTATGTGAGACAGATAATAGATTTGAGAAATGTCTACCAACCCAAAGGAAACCATTCCATTCCATAGGGAAGAACAGATGTTATCTCTCTATATCTTTTATATCACTATATCAATGTTCCCTAATCGTTCCCCATTGTTTATCTTTCACAAGTAAAATGTCAACTGGCCGCATCTCCAACGAGCCACAGGACAATGGAGACCGAGGTCTTATTTTGTTCATATCCAAAGAGCCATCAGATGGGGACACTCCTTATATCCTGCGTGTAAAGGGTATTGGAAAGGCTGACATCTTTGCTTTGGAAGCTCATCCCTCTGTGGACCATCCACCAGGTAAAGTTCAAAAAGATATTCTATTTTTTTTTTCAGTTTATTGCTCTTAAAGTTTAAACTTTTTTTTGTGAAACTAGAAAGAAAGAGCCATGCGTGTTATTTCAGGTATAAATGAATTACCGAAAGCCTTTTTTCTATTTGCAGGAATATTCTTACTTATACCGGAAATGACCAATTTCTTTTTAAAGAAAATCCCATTCAAACTCCAGGAAGCAAACCTTTCCCTTTGAATACAAGATTTACAAAACGAAAATAATTTTGTGCACTATATTTACAAATGCTGGCTATCATCAAATATTATTTTATATATATATATATATATATAATATATATATAATATTAATATATGTATTAAATAATATAGTATTCAAATTTCAAATGCAAATTGGAAGTTGTGATGCTTAGACTTGTAGCGTCTCACAAAAATGAACATATATGATCTCCCTACTTGCAGTAAGGGTGAAATGGTTTTAATGGTTATTTCACCAAATCCCACATTTGACTATTCTGTATTTCAGATCTGCATGTGCAGGGCCGGCCCAAGGCAAAATGCCGCCTGGGGCGAATTTTAAAATGCTACCCTTCCTCTCCCTCCGTCCCTGCCGCCCCCCCCCATTATCTACCCTTCCTCCCCCCCCCCTTGTACTTACCTTTCAGCAGTCCTGCGGCGAGTCTCCCTGTTCGGTCTCGGTGCCGGCTTGTAATGTTGAGCGTCGGAAATCTTCCGGCACTCAGCATTACAAGCCGGCACCGAGACCGAACAGGGAGACTCGCCGCAGAGGAGAGAGAGAGGGGCGCCGAGCGGGTACTGACAGCTTGGTAAGCGAAAACCACTCGGCACCCCTTTCTCTCTTTCGCTTTTTAAAAAAAAAAAAAAGGGCTTGGGGCGGCAAAGTGCCGCCCCTTCAAAAGTGCCGCCTGGAGCGGTTGCCCCACTTGGCTCCATTGTCGGGCCGGCCCTGTGCATGTGGACTATGGAGATACATTAAGGAATGGATGCTGATTGGCCATACTAGCTATGCCACTTTCAGCCACATATCTCAGCTTTAAAACTACATATGGGAGCTTTCTTTCATTCAGAAGGGTAGTTACTCAATTTCCCTAAACCAGTGGTCCCCAGCCTGTTAGGAGTCCAGCAGTAGTCCTCCTGGCCACCTTTGAAGATGGTCATCAGGATGACACAAGAAGCTAAAAAACAGAGTGAATGTGTCTTTGCAACAAATGTTTGTGTAAGCTATAAAGTTGAAGAATATATTGTAACTAGATCTTGATACATTGTATTAAGATTACTTAGGTAGCTTTATTTTATTCATCACTATACAACTGTAGAAGCAAAATGTTGAATGTGGTCCTTGGGGATCCAACGCCTTTCAAGCATGGTCTCCATCCGAAAACTTTGCGGAAAGAAAGAAAGCTCACTAGTGCCTAAGCTAATAGAACCCACGCTGTTTTATTAGATATTATTTGACATTTCCAATCTGTGTCTAGAACGAAACTTATGTGACATTTTATTAGTATGTGAAGCATGAAAGAACAAGGTAAGCAAAACACAAGTACAGAATTTTTATTTGAAACACAAAATGCATTACGGGCAAGGACAAGATGTATAGACAAGGACAAAACCTTTTTAATCAATTTTACAAACCCAACAAACATTTCATTTGCATTTTGGATGTTAAGGAATAAGTAGTGAAGAAAAAAAAAAAGTCAAACAGATTTAGTGAAAGAATGAAACAGAGAGAATATGATCTGAAATGGGGGGGGGGAGTGCTGTTCTATAGGTCATAAAGGACAACCTATATATATGCGGAGCAAGAAACATAGAAGGTCAGAAAGCACAAGAAAGGACAACGAGAATTAAATGAACACAAGAGGCTTCCTTAAGATTTCATTATGATAATAACATTTGCAGCACACAGTCCCTTTACACTCAAAGCAAATTAGAATTAAAACTCATAATCGCTTAGATGATCAGCAAAACTTTGACTATATTTTTTTTAATATCTGAGTCACATTGTGCATTTGAATAGATATTCTATTCAAGTTTATGTATTTGAGCTCTGGTAACAATGTTCATAAGAGCAAAGTTATTGAGAACTCTACAATGTCATCAGTTCTTAGAGAAAGGCCTAGTGACTCACCTCGTGCTGGATAGAATTACAGTAAATAGTATAATGATTTTATTCTCAGAAAACAGAAACAACAAAATGTCAGCTGAATGAAAATGTACTGTCCAATAGCTATGATTTTTACCATTATTCAATGTCATACGGTTCAATAACCGAGCACGTGAGTTCTTTTAAAAAAAAAAAATGCTTTTAACCGTTTGCTGTTTACCTGTTTGGGGTCATCTGGAATAAAGATCTACATGATGAAGTCATCAGAATGTTGTTGCACCGACACAAAATTTCAACAATAAAGCTGTGTTTGCCGATAAGCTAATTCGGGGCCAAGCTTGAGCCTGCGCTTGGCTCGTTGACTCATGTGCAACCAGTACCTTCTAAATACTGAATATACACATCTGTATGGACACTCACAAGAACCAAAAAAGAGACGTTTTTTCCCTTAGCTCCAGCTCACATTTTTTCCATTTCCATAAGCCTGGCTTGAGTCCATGCTGGCTCATGCAATTATATTTAAAAATCCGTCCCATAGTTGCTACTATGTATTTTTTTTGCTGTGTGAATGTGCACATTGATTTGCCTTGGCTGGATCCTTTTTGTGTCTTTTTTATGGGTCTTCTCCAATTACCAATCATGCCATAAAAGGATAGAATACCCGCACACAGATGTGTCACTCCGCCTATTGCATCATACTTTAACTTATTTAACCATAAGTCTGGATATAGCCGATTTAAGGTGAAGAACTAGGATGTTCACTCATTTCACTCATCTTCAATGTTTTTTTTTTTCTGTGCTATTGGGAAGAATCCCAAAACGCAAGAGTTTTTATTTTTTTGCTAAATACAATCTGTCGGAAATAACAAAGCATAGTTGAACAAATCAATAGCGGTACTTAGTGGCCAATATGCTTTTCCTGCCTGTTAACTGATAGCCAGTAACAGGAGGTCAACATTTTATTGAAGTTTAAGTGGATGTAGTTGAAACACATTGGCCAGAGAGTAACTGTACATTTTTCTTTTAAACTAAAGAGGAAAAAAAACACACTCTTCGGATAGACTTTTATCTCTTTAAGCAGGGTAAACGTAACAGATGCTCTTTAAAATATTTAGGTAATTATTTAAGGCTTGGAGTGCTGAGTGTTCTTGCACTTATAAAGGTTCATTAACTCTTAGTCATAGTAAAAAGTAAATACACTAACGACCTGTCTCTTCATTATAGTAATTGTCCTGTGCTGAATTGGCTGCTGGAAAGAAAGAATGCAAGAAAAAAGATCTGATGATTAAATGGAAAAGGAGAATACAATACAATACACAATGTGTGATTTTTATTCTACTTGACAGTAAAAAAGGCTGTGGTGGAGGACACTCAACAGCAGGAGTGAGGGCAGGAAAGGAGTGGTAGATGGAAGCTGGCCCGGACTGGCCATCTGGCACGCCAGATGAATGCCTGGTGGGCTTCTGGCTGAGAGCGCCACACAATGGGCATAAACTAAGTAGACGGCGTGCATTTCCATCTATTTGCCTCACCTAGATCATCAGGCAGCCGCTGGCCTTAAAGTGGCAGGGCTACCTAATGTTTGCCAGTGTGGCTCTAGAATGAAGGAGTGTTAAGAAGAAATGAGAGCAGATGACAGGTAAAGATCATCAGATGAGCAGGAGGTCCAGGTACGTTTGTGCTTAGAGGTATGTGAGTAGCGGTAGGCAGGCAAGGCCAGCACTGCCATTGAGCAGAGTGGGGCAATTGCCCCAGGTGGCACTTTTGAAGAGGCGGCACTTTGTCGCCCCAAGCGCCTTCTTTTTTTTTTTTGAAGCGGAGGAGAGAAAGGGGTGCCGATTGGTTTTCGCTTATCAAGTTGTCAGTACCCACTCAGCGCCCCTCTCTCTCCTCTGCGAGCCCTCTAGCTCGGTCTCGGTGCCGGCTTGTAATGCTGAGCGCTGGAATATAACGTCATTTCCGGTGCTCAGCAGTGAAGCAGCGCGCACAGTGGCAGAGCAGGGAGACTCACCGCAGGGCTGCTGAAAGGTAAGTGAAGTGGATAGGGTAGATAATAGGGAGGGAGGAGGGTAGATAATGAGAAGGTAGGGAGAGGAAGGGTAGATAATGAGCAGTGGCGTTGGCAGGGGGGGGGGGCAGCATTTCAAACTTTTCCCCAGGCGGCACTATGTCTTCGGCCGGCCCTGTAGGAAGGTGAGACTTTTATAGATGAGAATCAGGATTTTAAATTGAATTTTAAAAAAAAACCAGTTTTAGCCCATCAAGTCACGTTCAAAATGACAACATTATATAAAATAACAGGAAGTGTTTGAAGTCTTCCAAGAAAAAATAAAGTAATGTACATTAAGGTAGTTCCTGTTACTTCCTTCTCATCAGTCAAAATGATGAGCAGGGAATGTCGAGCGCTCTAAGCATGGTCCATTGTGCTTTCTCATCATGTCTGCTTTGAAGTTATCTATTACTTACAGCCCTCCCCTTGGGAAACATAGGAATATATTTTATTCCATCCCACTCCAAGCTTGAAATTTAGGTATAACAAATAAAACGCAGAGCGGTAGGCAATAAGCCAAAGCAACATGAAATACGGACACAGATGTTTATATTTTATGGCCTGTGGCAAACGGTATTGGTGATCTTTTATAGGTTAATGCAAATCACACACATTAAAATGTATTCAGATATCGCTGGTTTTTTATATATAACCGTCAAGTGGCCCTTTAAAGCCGCGTTCTTCTGTTTCTTGGAATAGAGGGTGTTTAGATAACTTTAATGATGTTTATTCACATTGTTCTGTATTGATCTTTCAATGTTCCCGTTTCTGTTCAGAATCTGAGCGCTGGCAAGTTAAACAAAAAATATTGTATTTATTTTAAGTAATAGAATTTTTTTTATTTTTTTTAGTATGTTTAAAGACTCGACCAGAGTGAAAACAAACATAGATTCCAATTAAAGATGCAGTAATAATGTAACTATGGCAACAGGTTTTCACGCTGTTATATTTGTAAATATTTATTTCTTGAAGGGCGACCGTGTTTTGTATTAAAGGGTTAAATGCTTTTGTTATTAATCTTTTGTGTTAAGCCAGGGTGGCAATAAATAATTAACTAACATTAATAATGGACATGAAAAAGACTATTTAACAAAAAAATGTAAGCCTGCTATATTTAGCAATGCAGTATACAACAGAGTGTGGTTTAACCCCTGCTGATACCTTGGCATACGTTTATAAACTTTATAGCTTGCTTGTATGAATATATATTTTTTTAGTTTCAAGGCAATCTCAGTTTTCATAAAATATTGTATTGTAGCTTCTGTGGCCTCACTTTAGTTATTAGTTATAATAATGATTTATGCTAGGGCACAATCCATATTTATATCAAGAAATATTTTCCTTGAGTAAATAGTTATAATTCTTTTTGCTTACATGTCATACTAATCATGCATACTTCCAGTCGTTGCATGCTCATGAGATATTTCTATGTGACAATCTTTGCTGATCTGCTAGTGTAAAAAAAGGAGAAGGGAGAAAGGACAGACGTCAGGAGGAGTCCCCATGGACTCAGGTAGGGGGGACATGGCTGCTGGCCCTTGTCCGTGGGCCTCCAGGGGAATGAGCAACAATGTTGCAAAAATGGGGTTTCAACTGCTTGCAAAAGGTGCAGCAGGTGTTACTTTTTTATTGGTAACTGCTTGCTGTAGATGTTGTTCATGGTTGTGTTGCGGTGGTTTGGGTTGTGTAAATGAAGCTGCGACTGACACTCTTACCCACAATTCCAGTGTGGTGTCATTATTGGGTGGGGCAGAGCCTGTGTGTGAGGGGTACAACGCTGAGGGCCTAAGCAGAGACGGGAGAGAGAAGAGAAAAGAAAAAGGGAGATAGCAAAAAGAGGTAGGAAAATAATGAAAAGGGAGAGGCGAGAAAATAGAGAGATCAGGAAAGATGTATAACTTGAGAAGTCAAGGGGAATGATAAAATAGGAAAAAGAGGAGAAAAGAGAGCAATATACACTAATTTGTTCATAGGTCAAGCATTTTCAAGGATATAAACAGGGTTTTCCCAGGAGGCTCCTCTTTTCACCTCTATACTGGGACTGTCTAAGTGAAACCCTGACATGTGGCGACGCACTCCTTCAGATATATATATATATATATATATATATATGTGTAACAAAGCAAAGGAGAAGAAAATAAGTCACAGACATCCAGAGACCTCCTGAGACCTGGACGTTAAGATGGCAATCCCTTTGGTATACATGGAAGTTAAGCTGTTCCCATGGCATATACATAGGGCCCACTTCACATACATGTATATTGCTTATTTTAATTTGTAAAGAAGGATACACTGGATTTTATTTCTGATGAATAATAGTCAGATCATCATACTTAAAATACTATAAATATCCTTCGTTAATATACCCAACCCTACCTGATTAAACATTACAAACTCAACTAAATGAAACATACATAAATTATTCATTAAAAGCTGGATGAGACTACAGTTGATAACTGCCGAGTCAGACATTTCTTCCTGCTCGACCTTAATTTCCAATCAGTTACGATTAGCGACAGACGAGATGTACTCAACTTTCCTACCGGAAAGCTTAAACCTCGGATTGACAAACACAAAAAAGAAGGTTGAAGTTTGGGAGCGCTTTGAATCCCAATCATTAATATTCAAATCGGCTTCTTATGCCTCCGGTATTAAAGTTCTTCCATGAAAAGTATTAGCGTTCTATTAGCCTTAAATCATTTTGAAGTAAGCTACTGGAGTTTCATATTTATTGCAGTGTGGGATTATCTCATTGCATTCAATTACATCTATCTAATTGGATGTTAAATAATCAGCTTTGGCAATTCTCTTCTGGGAGTTCAGGCAATATAGTTATTATGGTTTATAACTGTCAGCAGGGCTAACCCGAACATACTTGCGGCTTAGATAAGAAGAAACGTATAAGATGTTTTGATATCATTTCTTGTACAGTGCGACCCCAATAACAGTTCTCCAAATCCCATAAACACAAAAAAGAAAATGTCTTCTTCTGTGGAAAGTAATATGGCCCAAAATGTGATCTTTGCTATCATTAATGGGTCTTCTGAATATGTGTTTGAATCAAATTGAATCAATATAATTTTACGTAATTTAGGTGTCTATATAAAATCATGAGTGCAGCAGATATATATATATATATATATATATATATATATATATATATATATATATATATATAGTTTATTACGTTTATTACATTTATTAAACTGTACCCTTATTTACTCCTTGGTTCATTTCAGACCACTACCTTATTTCTTAAACAAACTCTTACTAATGATGGAATCTGTAAGTTTTTTCATTTATAAAATATATTTTTTAAATGTTTTCATTGGAAATTATAAGGGACTACTAATTTGATTATTACTATTATTATTAATAATATTATAACATTTAAAAAAAAAAAAATTTTATTATTATTCTTTTTTTTTAATAATTTTTTTTCCAGAATAGCTGAAGGAAACAAAGCAAATCATCTTATTCCAAAGTAACTTTAAAATGAAAATAAAAATGAGAATGCCTCCATACAGCAACGTGCTTGAATCTTTTTAGAAAAAAATAATTTTATTTATTTTTTGAAAATCTCTGTTGGTTCCAAAAATGTATTTTCATTTTCCATTACATTAGAATAAAGTAGCAGACATGGCAATTTTTTGTTTTTCACTCCGTATGGAACAAGCTTCTCAAAGACTAAAATTAACGGCGGCATTTGAAGATTAAGGGAATTTACGGGATTGTTGTCAATGAGACAAGATAATAGTCCCGAAAATCAATAAATCCAATCTACGCTAACAGAAATCATAGCTATTGTTAGAAGCCAGTTTGTTAATTGAGGGGACATCACTTTACTTCCTGCCAATATCCATTTTTCTCTGATCGTTCCTTTTTATACCAGATCAGATTATTGTTATTTGCTTGTAAAAGTGTTTTGTGATTCACTGCATGGATAAGTACTCTAACAAAGGCGATAAACATTCGTTTAAAAATATAATGGAATAAAATATGATGGAATATCAATTATTTTCATAATGCAAAACAATTGTATGACCTAGTTAATGGTTAAAAATGAATGGCAAATAACACAGCTTTCCCTATCACATAATCTACCTACTTCAACCTTTGGGGATTTTTTGTTTCTCCAAACGGTTTTATTGTTTCAGAAATATTTGGTTTAAAGCAGTGACACCACAACCTGGGTGCGGGGGGTGCGGCCCGCACCCGGGTGACACCTTACAAGGGGTGATACCACACCAGGTTCTTCTGCATTATACCGGCGCCATCCACCAGGGGGCACCAGTATAAAGTAGTTAGATGCCGAAATGAAAGAATGGGGGAAAGAAAGAATGAAAGGAATAATTCTTTTGGGGAAAGAAAGAATGAAAGGAAGAAGGAAAGGAATGAAAGAATGGGGGGGGTGAAAGGGGGGCACATGGTGGATTACCAGAGGCGGTTGAGGTGCCCGGGGCCTGATATTGGGTCAGAGCAATCAGAACAGCCCCAGAGGAAAAGCAATTGGACTCTTATTAGCCCATCCACAGCTAGTCATAACTCGACACATGGCTACCTCCATTCGAATGCAAAGCCAATCCCTTAGAAAAGGGAGAGCTCTGGGAAGCCTACCCTGGGATGTACCCAGACTGGTCAGGACTAGCAATCGAGGAACGGACCTGGCACTATATGCACATAATGTAGGTGCAACTAACGACTGGTAATATGCGGCAACGCGCTATGTCTTGATGCTCACATAGCGTGCTGCCGGCCATATCCAGTCACTGGCTATTAACCCCTTAAGGACAATGGGTGGTCCTTAAAAGCATTAAAAACAATGCATTGTACGTGCTTTGTCATGAAGGGTTTAATAGGCATGACTATTAAATTGCTTCAAAATATAACACAAAGATAATTAGCATTTTTTGTTATTTTGCTTTACTTTACGAAATACATAATTAAGATCCAGGCAGCCTTTTCTCGATGGATGTGTTTCTTCCTCGGCTTATTTGTCCATATCACAATTCATAGCGGGTTACATTACAGTGGAAAATCAATACTTCTAATTTTAAGTGCCTTGGTAAAACATAAAAGGCAGAGAACAGCTGCCCACAATGGGTGATATCAAAGAACTTGCTCCAGCAATTTATACGCATTTTCAATGCGGAAAGGTAAGTTATGCAAATTATATTCAGAAAAATACGGTATATATATGGTTGAACAGTATTTTTCTACTGCTTAGTGCAAATTTCATCTCTCAAATCAGCTTTTAAAACACACAGAGACAATTTGCTGAGTCGATAAACCTTGTCATCGGTTTTAATATTTTTATGATAGGCATGATTGTGTAGTTATATATTAATTAAAAAAGGACCTGTCCTTCAAGGAAATATGCATAGGTCTTGTTTAAATGAAATGCTAAATTGTATGTGTTTATTGTTTTAGTGAAAGCTATAAGACACAGGGACGGTCTTAGTACAAGGCAGCCAAGGCGGACCTGGGTAGCCTTAATCAGGGGGCATCCGCTGCTGGAGGAGCAGGGCAGGTGGGGGAGATCATCCCACTCTAACCATCCCAAAATGAAGGCATGTGGGGTCGCCCCCTTGCACTGTGTGCTGGTGATGGATGCTGAGCGCCAGGATATATGCGATCGAGCACTACAGCAGAGGTCTCTAGGAATACACCCTGCGCTCCAACCACAGGAATTAAGAAGATAGGGAGAAAGGAGAGGGAGAAAAAAATGGGGAGGAACGGGAGAGATGATAACCGTACCTGGGAACTCTCCGGGTTTGACCCAGAGATTGCCGGGTGAGCACTGCTCCTCCGGGTCGCGGGAGTGTTGAAATGGGGGTGTTTCCCACTGCCGTCAGTGGGAACGCCACAGACGTCAGAGGGAATGCGGCCGACATCAGCGGGAACTCCCCCGTCGGAGGCGGGACCGCCCACCAACGTCAGTGGGACCACCCACCAACGTTGGCGGGACCGCCGGCTGACGTCAGTGTGCAGCCCTGGCCGCGTCCCGCAAGTGAAGGCTCTGGGTAGCCGGAGCCGAGAAGCTTCCAGGTATGATGATAACGAGAAAGGGAAGAGATGATAGTGAGAAATAAAAGAGATAAGGAGAACGAAGAGAAATAAAGAAAAAGAGGAGAGATAGTGAGAAAGGGGAGAGATAGTGTTTGTGTTTTGTAAATGTGTATGGGCTAGTGTGAATGTGCATCTATATGTGTATGCGTGTGTGTACATTTGGGCAGGCATTTGTACGGGCAGTGTATATGTGTGTATTTTTATATAAATTATTACTGTTATTCTGGGCCCAAAATGTCCTAAAGGGAACAAAAAGATTTACTGTAACACACGTTTAACCGTGAGGCACTATTTGGTAAATGTACGCATGTTTCTGTACGTCATATTTTTATGTTACATACTACTTGTTATGTCCTGCCTTTCCATTGTACAGCGCTACGGATTTGATGGCGCTATATAAAACAATAATAATAATATACGTTATACAAGGAATTGTGATGTGAATCTTGAGTATCCTCCAAATACAAACCTATATTTATACCAGATTGTTAATGGTTTTTTTTGATTGTTATTTTGAGGGATAATATGGCAGACATTTGAGTCAGTAATATCCAACCTGTGATTGTTCAGTAGGGCTTGTGTTCTACCATATGCCTCTGCCAAATTCCATGTACCAAATTATATCATCCCTTTTTATCCAGTTTTGAGTTTATGCAGAGCACCTTCTGCCAGCAGAACAGATGGGTAATTCAATAACATCTACTGGATCGATCAGTATATCAAAGTGATTTATTGATTTTTGTTGGTTTGCAGTTGGAATTGGCATTGGATTGAGTGAATTTAATACTGGGAAGTCTGATTGTCGTTTTGTGACATATCTACAGAGGGACTTTGAGACCATTGTTTAGTTGTTCTTTTTTTCATTTGAATATTTTATTATATATAAAGAGGTTTGATTTATTGCTTAAGGAAAAAATAAGCAAGATTGTATTATATATTTTTTTTCTCACGGGAATAAAAAGAAAAGTGTTGTGTACTAATTAGGCAAGAAGCTCTGACAAAGGGTACAAAAGCTTGATTAACTATATTGCATAAGAAACACATAGTAATTCTTCTCAACTTCGTGTAGCAGTAGCATCTACTTAACCTCAGCAGGGGACATTACATTATATCTTCAAGGACTTTAATGCCACCTTGAACCAAGAGAAACATAAAATGGAAGTTTCAACAATGTCCGGCACCAGATATGGGTAGGGCTGGACTGGTGGCCATGGGGTGAACCTAGTACTTTAAGGTCAACTGCTGCCTGATGGAGCAGCCGACGACTGGACTTAGGGATATCCACCTGCTGGCCACATGCAGCAGATCGGGGGAGTGTGTGGCTTTGTCAGCCAGTGGCCCACAAGGCATTTGCCCAATGTGCCAGATAGCGAGTCATGGCCTGGACAAAGGAAGCTGTAATGAGAACAATATTATGGCTGGGCTATTATGATGCTCAGTATCTTAATATCAGTATTAATTCTTGGTTACAGGTTCTTCTCATCCCATAGGTTGCTACTGCCCTAGCTATAATCTTAAATCATGAAACCCTAGATGTGATTGTGAAACCGCAGACAACACAGGAAAACATCTATATTGCACAAGCATTCTGGAACTCAGAGGTCTCTTCTTCAGATGGAAGAGACCTTTGAGGTAACAGAAGCTTATCGAGCTACTGTATGTACTGATTACTACTATATCATTATTCTTGACTGTTAATTATTGCTAGCTTTTATCAGTTAAAAATGATTGTTAATGGCTATATCAGTTAATCAATTTAGCATTTTAATGAGTTGTAGCTTTCCCTGACTCTGGATATGACAATCATTATTTCTTGCCTAATTTGAATTACGTTATATGCTATGTAACTTTAATTAAACCCCCAAATCACATAAATTAATGTTCTATTAACTTACACAATAAATAGTTTTAATGCAGTAGATTTTAATTATATTTAATTATATGTATTATGTGTCGAATTTGATCTTGATTGGCAGCCGTTTTCTCTAGCCCCATTTACATTTAACAGTGAAAAAAAAAATCAATTTTGGACATAGAAAGATAAAAGAAAAAGTATGGGTTTTTTTAGGGAAAAAAAATAAATTTTCAGGAAAGGTCAGCATAAAATCCGAGATGCGTGTCATGTCCCTAGTTATTTACGTTTTTTCATTAAGTCTAAGTAGCAATTTATTTTGTGTCTTTTTATGAATCTGTACATTTCAGTAAAGGCAGAAAGAATTGTTTAGTTGACAATAAAAATGAATGCACTGGAAAGCCACTGTACAATGCTCGCAGCTGACTCAATTCCCGTACTAGAGATAATTCTGTGTTATAAAAGCTAGTGACTGAAAAATGGCTTTTATTCAACCCGGACTTTTGGTGAAAACCTTTAAGTAAAATGTAGATGCATTAACCCAATAAGTGCCAGGGAGCTCTATGTGTTGGAACGCTACGCTGCATATCCATATCAAACTAACATCATTCACTTATTCTCTGGGGTCATTTGATGTTACTAATAAGCTTTAATATTCATAAAATATTAACTATTCTTAACCATATTAAAATATATTTTATAGGTCCGTCGTTGATTCAAGTATTCTTCCTGTGTGAATGATCGACTCTGGCCACCTAGTGACATAAGTGGATTGTGGATTGAAATATCTATGTTCATGTCCATATCAGAAGCATACACAATGGCTATTGTGAAAGATAATTGAAGAATGGTGGACTTTTGCTTGAAATAAATTAAGCCAGATCACTTGAAATGGAGACAAGCGAAAGAAAGTACCACAAAAGAAAGGCAAATAAATACAGCTAATAACCAGACCGTAAAAGAAATTATTCATTGCGTTAGGAGGCCTTTCAACAAAACCTGCACTGTATGTTTCTTCTCCCACGCAACGGTAGAACTGAATATATGCTAAACTAATCCCAACTTTAGCACAAACAGAATAAAGAAGAAGAATGTTGTTATTACATAGGGGTGGTTTATTGAAAATCAAATTTTTCTACTGCATTTGGTGAGCTAATGGGTACATATTTTGTAGAAGATATGGTGGAAATTAAGCATGTTGGCTACACATCTTCATAGATTTTATTTTTTGACAGATATCATGGGGCTGGTTAATTTTATTGTTTTCATACTTTTTTAACTTGATTATCTTAATATTACGGAAGAAAACCCCGGATTATGGGATCTGAGGAAAGCCTCAACTCTATGAAGATCACAGCAGAAAGCTCAGTAGAAACCACTTAAGTTTGGTGATTGTCCACCAGAAATGTAAAAAAAAGAATTCCTTTGTCTATGAGATCGGATGAGATAATAACTGCAAATTTGTATCATTTACTGATCACCATTCCCTTTCAAAAAAAAAGTTGCTTAAATTGACTTGCCATGAACTCCAGCATGACTGTGCTTAAGGCCTAAAGTAGTTGAAGTGACAGAGGTTGATTAACCTGCTCATTTGCCCTGACACCAGGCAGCACTATGAAGCCCTTTATCCATCAGAGTATCAGAATGTTGGCAGACAGAAGTCAAACCTGTATTGTAAGTCAATAAAAACAGGCAACTCTTAGGAACTTGGCCTATGGCTTGGCCCCCGTTGAGAATGTGTACCTTACTGAATCACTGGTGCATTTACAAACCTCCACCTGCATATTACATGGATTTAGACAACAAAGGTAGTCTGTATTCCAAATGAGAGGCACGTTACCTCTCCACAAGAGAACCAAAAGCCCCATTCCTAATGTTGTTAATAGTGCATTGTTAATTTTCTGTATATATCAATAAAATCTCATAGTCTGAAAGAACATTAATAATTAATATCAATGGAAGTGTGTTGTCACAAGGTATACTTCGATAAATTATAGGCTGGCTGTGAGGTTTCAGGCATATGCCATATGGTTTTTGTTGTGATTGGATACTTTTTTTGTAAAGTCTGTAAAAGTATCTTCTCTAGCTGAAATTTAAAAACTCAATTATTTGTAATATTATCACAGGTCTTAGCAAAGTATTAGTGCATATCAGTAGAATAATGAAAATTAAATTGTCTGTTAACTAGAGATTTTACCCGGTAAATTCCAAATTATGTATTGTGAATCTACCCACATTCTTTATTATATGAGATTCAGAAGTGTCCATAAACCAATGTATATCTTAGCATTCATACATATTCCATCACACAATGAGGTAGCCTAAATGGGGCCAGATGAACATTTGTCTTTCTGTCGGAAAAGTATTACTTTTGTGGGATTTTTTGTGCAGGACTTAATTGACTTTGCAGGCCCCCTCTGAAAGTCGCAAAAGTTGCAAGCACTCACATGCCCTTGCAAACAACTCACAGTTAGTGATTAAGCTGTGGTTCTATGGGTCTTAGCCTGTGCAACATTAGTTGAGTCTGATCAGTTGAGCTAACCTTTAAATAAATTGAATATACCCAATAGAGTCTTAATAGATGTTTGAGATTCTTATCAGAACACTAACAAGGCTCAATTGAACTAACCACATGTTTATTTGAACAGCTAGAAAAACATTTAACCATTTTAAGTGATGAGGCACTTTAAATTAAGTTTACACCTGTCCAGACGTAGTTTTTGATCATCTTGAAATTTTGACTAACATTAATCAGTTTCGCACATGGAAATATTGCGTGCTCTCCATTGAATAACATAGTTTAAGTTGATTTTTGTTAATCTCTAGGTGGCCTTTTTTTTTTAGCAATGATAGTCTAGATTTAACAAATGATAACTTAATATTAGACATGTGATTGAGTCGCCAACCATGCTTCTTTCACCACCGTTAACACCAATTTTCCTTGTGACCAGTTCTATATTGCAAAAATGCTTTGGAAAAAAATACTGCAACAGAACTGGCGAGATACAGAAAAAAAAGCAATATGTTCTAAAGCAGAGCCTCCAAAGTATTTGGGTTTTTGAATCCCATATCCTACTTGTGTCTGTGCTAATAATTAAAAAAATAGATATATTACTGTTCTGGATATCAGAAGCACTACTGATTCATCCCTAAAAGCTAATGAAGCCATATATCAAAGTCTTAATCTGCACATTTTCATAAACAATATTCTTCATTTACATCCAAAACCACCAAGAGCACAGATCAAACTAAATTGGCACTTAGAAGCATGAGAAACGCAGCTTTGACATTTCTGCTTCAACTGCCTAATCGCATGATTTGCCTTCAGAGGAACCAAAATGCCTTTTTTGTATAAAGTCATTAGGAAAATGAAGAAAAGCATATGTCACTATCCTTTCAATATGGCTAAGGCAAAAATTGCACCGCTACACGAAGATCCATGCAAACAAATTGCACTTTGCAGTGAATATATGTATCTAGTTATTTACTGATTTGCCATGTTCCATCTAAAATGAATATAATTTGCAAAAAAAGCAAAGAAAAAACGTAAGTACATCAAAATAAATGTAGGGTTTAAAATCACTTCAATTTAACTTTAGAATGATAGCTTGTGTCGCGTTTTTATATTTGACTCTTTATTTGGGAGTTATTCAGAATTCTAATCAATAAAGTGTTCACAGGTTGTGTACAAAAGTCGGCATGCTCTTGACTTTAGGAAGGTCAAATTAAAGTGTGTTTGGAACCTATATTTTACTTTATATCCCAAGGCAGCCATTCAAGCCAATTGTGGATGTAATGCATCCTCTAACCACTTGGGGGCGCTAGTATACAGGCCTATATGAATACATGCTCTAGTGTAACCAGCAGAAATTTTGTAACCATGCGCCAGCAAATAACTCATGTAACTGATGCAACCCATACAATTGAAGTTGAGTCAGGTCAGTCAAGTTAACCCTTAACTCAACTGACCATTCCCCTTATTGGTGAATAGACCCAAAACACAAAGACCATTTTTTATGTTCATTTAATTATCCTGTGCTTCATACCTCCCAATGGCCAAAGAGAGACAATATTTAGTAGTGTAATGAGAGTTGCCATCAGTGAGTGGGGCTTTACCATAGCATTTTATTTGAACGTGTGCCATACTTTTTAGTTTAACATTTCTGGAAGGTAAGATACGTCTTTCTGCAGATGCGACAAAGATCTACAACATGGTAGAATAAACTCAATGCTTAATGGTTTAAGTAAATTAGAAGAATGGTCTACAGTGTGGCAGCTGCAATTTAACGCTGATAAATATAAAATAATGCACATGGGACATACAAATACAAAGGAAAAAGATAGCACTGGGGGTACTGTGCTTTAACCCCTCAATGACAAAGCCCGTACATGTACAGGCTCAAAATGCATTGTTTTCAATGGGTTTAGGGACCGCCCATTGTCCTTAAGGGGTTAAAATATTCTATGTTTTAATAAAATCCAGACAAGGGGGTAGTAAACTCATTGGAACAGTTTATACCTACACCTGAAAACATTTTATAACTTCATCTGTTAGGGTTGATCCCAGAAGCTCAAAAGACTGGACATTCTACTATACATTCAAAGATGCTCTTGACCGCATCAAACACAAAACTGCTATTCTATTTGCATTACATGGTAATCTTATATTGTTAGAAGATATTTATAGGGAAGAAATTATGTAATCTGACTGCATAAAATTCAGATAAATACCCAGGAGTCATAAAGACGGAAGCTTTGCCAAGCTACTTTGTATACAGCGCACCAACAACCCACTGGACTTCAGCCAGACTTCACAAACGGAAAAAAAAAAGAAAAGAAAAATCTGAAATGTTCTGTCTTCGGTAAGATTCTGACATCATTAAATACATTTGTTTTTTCACATTGCATTTTTACTGTGTGATAATGCATCCTCTGCCACTTCCTATAATATTCGCTGTGAATTATTCACTAAAGGCACCACGGGAATTGTTTCTTTCCTAATCGGTTCTTTTATCTGTCATTATTTTTAACTCACTGTTTCTAGTTATGATAAAGTATAAATGTATATAGGCAATAAAGTAAAGATAGGTTATTGGCATCAATATAATAAATAAGTTATAAAAAATCCTTTGTTAGAAAAAATATAGAAGCATACAATTTGATGGCAGACAAGAGCCAGTCACCCATCTAGTCTAGTCTCTTCCCCCGGCTGCCCCCACTAGACACCAGGGACTTTGGAGCATGGGGGCAAGTCTAGGGATGCATTGGTAAGTTGCAGAGTGGAATATCAGGTGACCAGAGTGGCATAGCTAGGGGTATAAGGAATTTCTGGAGGGCAGAGTGGCAAGTCTGGGGTCAGATGTGCATAACTGGGGTCAGATGTGCATAACTGAGGGGCAAGTTGTTAAATAAAAAGAAATAAAAACAAGAAATGAATTTTTCTCAATCATATTTTTTTTTATTAAATATGAAAACAATGTTACATGTGAAACTTATTTCTAAACTAATATTCAAATTTGGGGGGGGGCATCTTATAATCAGGGTGATCTTATAATCAATCGAATATGGTAGTATTACAGTCAGGAACCACATGACCAGAACCAACAAACATGAGTATGGCAGAACATTCCCCTACTGGTGTCACCACCTGGAGGCTCTGTGGTCACTGCGATTCCTGTCCCCATCAAGTCTTATCCCAGCGTACTGTGATTTGCACTTAATGTGTATAACCATAACCGGTAACTCTCTAACCCCAGCTAACCGGAGCTCACCCTTGCGTGGATATGGGTAAGTGGTCCCACTGACATCAGTAGGCTCTCCCGCTGACGTTGCGGGACACACGCCATTTTTGAAGGGGAAGTGGGCAGGGAATAGAACTGAATTTAGTTTTTAGAATACTCTCTAAAGAGTATCAACTTCCAAAAGCAATACTAAATAGAATCATTAAAAGTTGAGAATTTTCTTTCTAGTATTGAGTATGAGCATGGTAGGAAAATGGCCTCCCATCATGAGTGATAGAGGCTAATATAGCAAGGAAATTGGAACATGCATGAGGTTCCTGAATCTAAGACGGGACCAATGACTGATTAAGATCTGAATGTTACATCAGGAAAAATAGTCATGCTAGATGGGCTGAATGTGTCTTATCTGCCGCCAAATTCTATTGCTTTTATAGTCTCAGAAGCTTGTTCTAAAAGCCAAATGTTAGTCCAAAAGAAAAAGTTATTATCGCAAGCCACAAAGATGGCTTTTTGCATATAGACCACTGGCACGTCTATCCTCAACAGCATAAATCTTTGGTAATACACAAAGGATAATCTGTTTCCCAAACACCTTGTACATAAATATTTTAGCGTTACATTTGAAAATGCACCTTGCATATTACATGAACATTAATAAAAGATCAGGTGGAAAAGAGCAAACACAGACATCACAAATACATCCTTATGTTTTTGGAGTTTTGGTTCAGAAATCACACAGCGTTCAGCTGTCACCTTTCCGTTATGTTAGAATTATTTCCAACATTTTCAACGTTTTTTTTGTTATGGTTTTGCCTTTGCCCGGTGAAATTCTACGTTCTTCATGTTTTCTCAGCGAATAAAATGGACTAGGCTAAGATGAAAAGGAATATTTCTTAACTGAGGCATTACCGTGGCAACCTTACTTGCCAGCCTATAAATCATCCCTTCACTTTGCCCCCTCGTTCACGTCTTGAGACTGTTCATTTACACAAACGCTTTGCAGCTAGACTGGCGACATTAGCTTCCTTCGGAGAATGCCACACTGAATGCTATTTATCAAGATACTTTGCTTGATTTAGCATTGTCTGCATTGCCAAGCTCCTGTTATTTATTGTCCAAGAGGTAGTTTGAGGCAGGAAAGCCAATTACTAAATTCTTCTGCATCAGTTTCCACCATTTTTTCGCTTTCGGCATTTCCGAGCATAGTATTAGTTTTGAGACATAAAAGGAAGACTCATTTGGGGGAAAAAAAAGCTTTATCTTTCTGGTTGCTAAAGGTCCGTATGTGTCAGTTAGTAAAAAAAAAATATATTTTTATATATATATATATCTAGTCAAAAATATAACATAAAAAACACACAAAACAATATACTGCTCAAGACACTAAAATATTCGGTTGATTTTTTGATTTAAATCAAAGCAGTTTTAAGGGAGGAAAGCAAGGGATTCCCTTTAAGTTTTTGATGATGTCACTTTTTTTCTACTTGTGACAGAATTATTTTGTAATAAGCTGCTAATTGCTTCTCTGTGGCTTGAGTTCCTTTCTTTGTTAAGGAGAGACAGTCAGCCTTCAGACCCCAAATCCTTGTGATCACTTTTCCTCCCCTTTTTTGTCTTTCTTGTCTAGAAGCTCAGAGCGTTTGCTGGGTATGAGGGTATCACTGTGTACTACAGCCCTGAAGTCACAATAAAACATGTTTCTAAACTTAATTATGCAAATAAAATCTCCTACAAAATCTCATAAAAAGTCTTGTGAAAGCCCACCCCCAATCTCTTCCTCTAACCACGCCCTAAAGCAAAAGTGTCCTTTTTTGGTCATGTGTTTACCTGCATCTGATCCCTGCTCTCTCAGTACATGTGGGCACATGCTTTCTGCATCCCCGTCTCTTTATCCGCCTCCCTCTCTTCTCTCTTTCAGCTTAGAACTGTCTCTGTAAACATTCCAAGAGGGCAACTTCCATTTGCTATTACGGTATATCATGAAACTGCAACTAAATACAATTATTGATACAATTATTTATAAATGTAACACTAATTCTACTGAATTATTCCTTTTTTTTTTTTTTTAATTACATTTGGCAAAATCAAAACTATTTTATTGCTTGCATTATGATTAAAAACACAGCTTACACAAACCTTATTTCCAGCATTTTTTCCCAGTGAAAGAATAAAGAAAAGGCCAATACAGCCATACAACAGTACAGGTAAAAAAACTGCAGATAAAAGAAGTCAAGGGTCTGAGTCTTTTGAAGGCTTCTTTAAACTTGTCTGAGACAAGATAGGAAAGAGTCCGTTTAGTGAATGGAACGTATCATTTTAGAATGGATTAAAAGACTTTCATTTGTTTGTTGAGCGATTTCCCAGATGCTTGACAGCTTATTATATTAGCAATCCCTCCTAAATTAAATTAAACGGCTCTTTCATACTATTGACAGTTCATCCAAGACATTTTCAGCATTTCTTATATAGAATATATATTTTTTCTCCCTGTAGGATATCTAAAATGCACATTAAAAAGTTTGTAGGTGACATGTGGTAGAAGCAGGTCGTGTTCTAAAACAAGAATATCTCTGGACTGTCTCCAGTAGATGCAACATTAAATACCCAGTATCCTTCCTGTGTATTATAAAGGCACAACTCCTACAGTTTTCTCCCCAAGAGAGGCCATTGAAGCTCTCCATAATCCATAGTTAAACTGATGGTATGACATTACAGAAATCCCACTCATGTTCAACCAGGCATTATGGAAGTCCAACTTGACCTTTCTTGAACGAGATGGTCCTTAACTGGTCAAGATTGGTTATCTGGCAAATCCCTGGTGGTCTGGTGCCAGAAGGTGAGGATCCTTTACCTTTGGCACCATGCTGCACATTTGCAAGACCATTGCATGCTGCAACACACATCCAGGCAGCGGCACGTGCATCATTTAGCGGCCATTGCCCTTAAAGTGCTAGGACCACTTTTCATTGAGACAAAACATTTTCTCTAATCTCAATTCACTATTGGACTATTTTATCACAATCTGACTTTAATACAGTCAACCATTTCCATAAGGTATCTTTAACCCCTTCGAGACAAAGGCTGATTTTACTTTTTGTACCCTTTGTGACAATGGCCTTTTTAACATTTCTGCGCTGCTTGTGTTTAGCTGTAATTTTCTTCTTTCCCGTTTACTGAACCCACACACATTAGATATTGTTTTTTTCAGGACAAGAAGGGCTTTCTTTAGATGACATTGTTTTGATTGTATCATATTATTTACTATTAAAAAAATTATAAAATATGGTGAAAAATTTAGAAAAAAATGACTGTTTCTAACTTTTAGTTGAAAAATCTTTTACTCATCTATAAAAGGTAATGAAAAAACCTGCTAAATAGATTCTACTATTTGTCCTGAGTTTAGAAATACCCAATGTTTTTATGTTTTTTTGCTTTTTTCTACCCATTATGGGGCAATAAGTACAGGTAGCGTTTTGCTATTTCAAAGCCATTTTTTCCAAATCTGGTAATTCTTCCCCCCATGTGCCATTTCGGGTATCTTTGAACCCGGCCAATGCAATTTACCCCATCAAGTCATATATTTTTGAAAACTAGACAGCCCAGGGTATTCCAAATGCTAGTATTTTAACTCTTTCCATGCACCATATCTACCACCAGTCTTTGTCAAACTTTATGGTAGTCATTTTTTTGCATTTGTTTTGTCATACACATTTTACTTCAGGTATGAATTAAAATGTTCTAGTTTATGTCACTATCACAAAACACCCCAATATGTGTTCAGCAACATCTCCTGAGCGCAGCGATACCCCACATGAATGATTTTGCCTGGCTGTTTGGGGGCAAAAGGGCCACATTTGGGGCATGCGCATTTTTCAATGTTGAACTTTGGCATTTGGGGATCCACTGCCCATGCCCTATTTGGTACATCTTTGAGCCGGGCCATTTCAGTGTGCCCAACAAAACCATATATTTTTGAAAACTAGACACCCCAGGGTATTTCAAATGCTAGTATTTTAACTCTTTCCATGCACCATATCTACCACCAGTCTTTGTCAAACTTTGTGGTAGTCATTTTTTTGCATTTGGTTTTCCACACACATTTTAATTCAGGTATGAATTAAAATGTTCTCGTATATGTCACTATCACAAAACACCCCAATATGTGTTCAGCAACATCTCCTGAGTACAGCGATACCTCACATGAATGATTTTGCCTGGCTGTTTTGGGGCAAAAGGGCCACATTTGGGGCATGCGCTTTTTTCAATGTTGAACTTTGGCATTTGGGATCCACTGCCCATGCCCTATTTGGTACATCTTTGAGCCGGGCCATTTCAGTGTGCCCAACAAAACCATATATTTTTCAAAACTAGACACCACAGGGTATTTTAAATGCTGGTATTTTAACTCTTTGCATGCACATATTTTACCACCAGCATTTTTTCAAAGTTTGCAGTAATATTTTTGTGTGTGTATTTTTCGCACACACACCTACTTTATGTATGAATTTACAGCTCCTGGTATATGCCGCTGTCACACGACACCCCATAATGTGTTCAGCAACATCTCCTGAGTGCAGTGATACCCCACATGCATGGGTGTGTCATTTTTTGGGGGAACTAAAAGGCCACATTTGGTACGTGTGCATTTTTCTAATTGGAAATTAGATGTGTGGCCATCCTTCCCCCCGTGTTAATTGGGACGTTGTTGAACCTGGCCCATTCAATTTACCCCATCAAATCATACATTTTTTAAAAGTAGACACCCCACGGGCATTTAATATGCCAGTATTTTAACTCTTTCCATGCGAGAATTGTTTTAAGCTAATATGCTAATTTTAGGACTTGCTCACAAAAATATATTTTTTATATATATATATATATTTTTTTTATTTTTTTTTAAAAAAAAATTAACATTTTTTTTCAACTTGGAGGTTCCCCTGATAGTGACATCAGTGGGAAATGATTTTTACATTTTACTGTTTTTTTACTATTTTTTTCTAATTATTATTAATTTTATTTTATTTTTTAATTTATTTTTACTAATCACACTGTGATTAGAAAGCTGGGCTCCATTGACTTGCATGGTGAATGCAGTACCTGTATTCAACCTGCAAGTGGAGCCAAAGTTCTCTAGATGGTCTGGACTATCTAGCGAACTTTTAAAATTTGTGGTTCCTGTTACAGGACGGCGGCCATCTTCCTTGATGGCGAAGATTGCCGGCAGCTGCGGCTGTGACCGCTCTCCGGAGCGGTCACAGCCCATCAAAAGGTTAGTGTTTGGTGTCGCTGGATGCCTCCTGATCGAGGCATTCCAGCGACACCATTTAAGTTTAGGAGGCGATCGTCGATCGCCTCCTAAACGCTTTTAAAACGGGCGTCCGCCGCCATACAAAGTATGGCGGATGTTGACGCCCCGTGGAGGGGCCAGAGATGGCCCCTTCGTGCCGATCGCGGCGTTGCTGAATGCCTCGAGGTCGAGGCATTCAGCAACGCTTTTTGGGTGCAGAAAGCGATAGTAGATCGCTTTCTGCACCCGTTTAAAGACGTGCCGGTCCTGGCACGTCAATTGTCGTAAAGCACATGCTTTTCCGTGCCGTGCCAGGACCGGCAATTGTCATTAAGGGGTTAAGGAAGATGATTCAGGTGCCATTTTTTTTAAAATCTAAATTGTATTGTTTTAAACTCACAGAATAGGGTAATAATATATCAACTGACAGTTTGCAAATTAAGGTTGCAGAAGCAGTTCCTAAAAAGAACTTAGTTTTACATTAAGTATAGTATTTCAAGAGCTTTAATTTTAGTGTTGACCATTCATTTTAATGTCTTATGTCAGCAAGCTGTCTCAACAAATAAAGCATATCGACATGCTTTACACAAACTAAGCTGAATCAGGTCTACTGCAGCCAATCTTTACCATTAGTCATCAACAAAGTATCTGGCAAACACGCAGCAGCTCTATAATGGACCAGCATGAAACCAAAAGTGTTCATCTATCCATAGTATATAAATCCTAATCCTCATTTATTAAAGGATATTAAAGGATATAAAAGAATACTTGAAGCCTAGTCATAAAATTATGATATACAAACTGCCAATATAAACATATATATATAATGCATGGACAAAAGTATCGGGACACATGACCATTACATCAACAGGGTTACATCTATGAAATTACATTCTAAGAAATGTAAAATGGACTCCAACTTGACCTCAAATTGACCAACTCTATGGCCACCTTGACCATAATTTCAACTACGGACTTAAACTTGACCATGCCAACCCAACTGGCGGACTCAATGAACAACTTTTTCTTTTCAGACACCTTGTTGTCAAGTCCTTTTACATTACCTCTGTAACTTAACTGATGATTTAAACCTTAGCGAATAGACCTACTGGATCACCAAACACCCGTGTCCACTTGGGCGCCTAACCGCCGATGAGGAACTTCATTATGGTGAATACATTGTCACACTATAACACTATCAGACTTCTAGACAATGCGGTTGTCTAAAACATATACTTTGAATAATCACCAGTTTATTATACATACGGAACTAGGTTCAGTTTAAAGGTAATACAGAATTGTACTTGCCTGAAACAGAAAAAATAGTCTGATTTTAATATAAATTGCATTGGAATAACAGATTTGACTAGTGGTAATAGGCCACAGTGGTTCAATGAGTCATTATTGTGATCCGTTGCTTTGTAAAAGAGGCTGTAATATCATGCTGACATTTCGTTCAACTAACAGCGAAGAAAATCTTTTATTCGAAACAATTGGTGTGATTTCGAAATACTTTACAGGGCAAATTATTGGGTAATAGGCATATAAAAGAGAATAATAACGCTCAGATGAAAATGTCCTAACTAATTGGAACTTGAAGGAAATAGAATGTTTGGGGAAGCATAATTGGGTATTCAAGTATATTTATTATTTAGTCCTTGATGAAGGTTTTATGGCACACTCCATGCGAAGAGACATGTAAAAAAAAAAAGAATGTAACATCGTTACAAGAAATTGCTTATTCCTTAGGGAAGTGACTCTAGCTATTAGTCTATTTCTCCTTTGGAAGTTCAATAAGAAATATAAGTCATATTAGCATGTGTGCTTATTTAAATGAAAAATAACCAGGTATAGGGCCAAACTGGAGATTATTATGCAGCCATGGCACTTAAGGGCCAGTAGCTGCCAAATGATGCCCATGAAGCTGTGTGTCAGATGGCCAGACCAGGCCTTTGTCTCTTATTTTCCATTATCTCCCCAACCATCCCTGTTCCTCACGCGGCAGGCAGTATAGTCCGTCCTTGAAGGGGCGCACGCTTCCTGATGAGTGGTACACGGGGGGGTCCAGTCCCCAACCCCCAGGTACGCCACTGGAAGCGTGCTTCTACATTCTTACAGTTAGATATTAGTGGTGTTTGGACTGATTCGTATTTAGTATGATTACATGAGCAGTTGGTTAAAATTAATGAATTATTTATAAATATATACAGTAAAAAGTTTTTTTTTGTATAAAAGAAGTCTAATTTAATGATTATAAATTCTGGAGATAATCCAGAAAGACACAAAGTTCATTTGTAAGGAATTGCATTTCAGTAGCATTAAAAGAATTAGTCTTTAAATTTGGTTTAAAATGGATGAAATTTACATGCAATTTGTCAATTTTATTGAGATAAGTTACTTGTACTTTCAAATAACACATGCACTTTAATCTGTTTAGTATCTGTGAGGGTACATAGCGAGTATCAAACCCCGGACAATTAGCATGCGGTAGAATCTGAGCAGGGTCAATACAATAAAAAAAAAAAGCAGACTTTGGTAGAACAAGCCAATATAAATCGATCTTGTTACATTTCATTTAGCAGATTAACGTTACTGGAATACAGGACAACACAGAAAAACAAAATAATGTTCTGACTACGTTCCCGTATTGTCATGCCAGATCATGACCTAATGACTATTTGTGACATACAACTGGAAATATCAGATGCATATGATGTCATTTTGTTGCTCACAAACACAGCTACTGAATAAATATAATGCGCACTTAGTAATTCAGTGACTGTCCAGTCAGCTGTAGTGTCCACCATCTCTGAAATGTACGTCATGTTTTAACTCTCATCAGTGCTCAATGCGAGGGTTGGATTATGGTGATTTTAACCCTTGTTGGTACTTTAGTGATACCCAGTGGGGGTGCCCAATCACCCAACTTGACTATCCATCCATCAACCAATGAAGTGTTCAGTAGATGATTCATATAGACAGTAGCTGGGTCAGCACCCCCAGCAGCCCCGTCCATGGCCACTGTTCTTTCTGTAGATCATGGCAAATGATGTCATATGCATGTGATCCGTGACTTAAAGTTATAAATCGCCTTTTAAAGAAGTACGTGGGCCGGTTGAGGGATTGGAGAGCTCACTTGCAACCAGCCCATTCAGCAAGACACCAGGAGACCTGATCAGCCAAGAGAGCAATTTGCCATTCTAGGTCTGGGCCTAGACGTCTGTATATAATATAAAATATCAATGACTACGTATTGCTGAATCAGTACAGATTTCCAATGATTTTACAGCTTTTTGGGCCAGTCGGGCAATATCAGAGGATGATCTCCGCAAAGCGGGGCAGTTACCGGAGACAGTGCCCAAACATTGAGATTATTTTGTGAAAACTAGGGATACTTGGGAGGTTTGGTATACTGTGACATTTTTGTATAACACATAATGACTTCATGGGGGCCCATTAAAACAGGAATTGTCACAAAAAAACATATATTTCACACCTGGTAGCTTTGACTATGAAACATTTTTTCAGTTTTAAGTTACTGTAGTTTTTTTTATTGGCACTCCTGCATATTTCATATTTGGCACTAGCTGTGATTTTGTTCTTTGGTTTAAATTTTGAGATAAAACATACGAAGATTGCTCTGTGAAAACTCTATAACCTTTGTAGCGTCCTTATCTCTTGTAGATTACCTATCGCCGAGCCAATTCACACATCGCTAATAAGAAGCGACAGTAGGCAAAACGTTGAGATGAGATATAGGAATATGTAAAAATGTAAGTCTATAAATAGCGTAGCAGTACAATAAATTGGCATGGTGTTCAAGTTTGATACTGTATCAAAAAACGAAGAATACTTTTCGTACAGTAAACAGGTCAGTCGTCGGAGTTAATTAAATGTTGGCCGGATACAGTCAGGGAAGAGATATTTGAAGACCGGTTTTGTGCACCTTCGGGTTCCATATAATTTGGCAAATGCAAAATGTGTTATGCAAATTAAATAATCCATGTTGACATTTTCCTTCTTTCAACCAAGAAAAGCAGAGAAAAAAAAACATGTCAGAAGCAAGAACCATAAAAATGCAGTTATTGGTAAAACATATCCATCTTAATATTCCCCTTTGTCACTTATATGATGTCCTGCAAACCAGAATGGAATATTTGCTGTAATTCAAGACCCAGCTGTCAGCTTCATTGTCGGGGAAGATCGTTTGGCAAAGTAGTAAAAAAAACTAAAAAAAAAAACTAATTATTTTTTGCTGTCTTTCAGCTCTCCAAATAATGCTTAACACACTCAGTTGAACCAGGGATGAACAATAATTATCATAATCTAATTGGTTTGAACAGAGTTAGAGAAAGGATTTATAAGGTATAGCAGGCAAGGTGTATGTGATGGTGTGTATATGTGAATCAGTGTGTATTTGAGGTGTATATATATAATATAAAATGTATTTTATGTACATGTTAAGGTGTGTATATGTGAATCAGTGTGTATGTGAGGTATATATACATATATAATATAAAATGGTAAGCAGAACAAATGGTACCTTGATATTCCAAAGCACAGAACACCCAAGGAATTATTTTAATCCCCAATAATCCATACTAACAATAATCCATAAATTACAAGGCAGTTCATCCAGTTATGGTACAGCAAGAGATCATGACGTAATAAAAAAATCAATTAGGGAAACCCGATGGAATCATGAATGTTATACAATGTCTTATTTCTGTTTTACACTACTGCCTATTTTTACTGCTACAATAAAGTGAGCATACTATATACTGGTACTCTCCTGTACTTTTATTTGTAGGAAAATAAGTTTTTGCTTCCTTTGTTCTCTATTTAAAATGATGGAATTATCTTCCAGGCTGCAAGAAAGTTTGCTTATGGGGAGAGGATGAATCAGATGATCCCTTATACTACAAAATCTGCTATACCTAATTTAACTACAACAGCGGAAGATTCTTGATTGAGAATTGTTTGTTACAAGTACATTTAAATATTTACAGATACATAAGTAAAATATTTATAATTGGTAATAACAATAACATATCGCATTTTTTGCATTTTGGATAGATTTCCACTACACCGTACTAAAATAAACATCATTTTCTCGTTATTTTGTGTTCATATCTTCATATATTCTTCTCGTTCGGCATGAATATGGAAGAGTTTCCTATAATATTGCGAAGTACGTGCTACTTGAGTTAGGTACCTGTAGTTTTAGTAAAACGCGATCTCTTTTCTGTGCCAGGAGCTGACAGGTGTTCTCACTGTTAGGCTAACAATCACTTTCATCATTAACGAGCTATAAATATCGTACTTGGATATTACAGATATGAGACCTGAAGAAAAAAGCCACTTCCACATTTTTGGCAAATATTTGTTGCAATAAAAAAATATTTTTCCGCTACAGTCAGGTTTTAGAGTATTCAAGAGCACTGTGTATATTGGAGAATACACAAGAGAGAAGATATGATGGGAATGTTTAAGTGCATAATGGTGTTACTCTGAGTACAAGGATGTTTCAAAGGAGAATAAACGGACAAGGACAAGAGGCCACAGGCTATAATTTGAGAGTTCACATGCATTTTTAGTTAGGAAGTATTTTTGAAGGAGGCAGATAAGTCCAAGAGCTCTCCAGGGAAAACAGTAGACATTATATATATTAACCACTCACACTCACACACATAATCTCAAAGTAGGGGGCCAAAACATTTCTAAGACATGGGCCAGAGAAAGATTTTTATCATGCAAAGAATAAGCATGATGAGGCTCTCTTTAAATTAAGACACAACAAAGGACCAAACATAATAGCAGTATAGAATGATAAATAGCCCACTTGATTGGCCAAATAGTTCTTATCTGCTGTCAAATTATATGTCATAGCTTGGTCTATAAGAGTATTGCTGTTTGTAACCGAAGACATTTTGGTCATTGTTGTTTTCAACAATCTACTTTATTTGTTGGACAGGAAGAGAAAATAAAGTCTTACTTTTCACTTTTTAATAATTTGATCTCTGCCACAATGGAGATGGATCATGCATGGTGTGAAGGACTACAAAAATATTTTAAACAACCCACAAAATAACAGTAATAATAGTTATGGAAAATCTTTCTGAGGAATTGGGTATGATTTAGCAAATTTGGTAAAGATGATACTCTAGCTTTCGAGACTATCTAGGTCTCTTCTCCAGGCATATTATACAGCCATGACAACAGTTCTTCAAAACGTAACAACATTATTGTTTAGATTTTTAAGAAGATTCAAGCACTGATCTTTTTTTTATTTCTTAGGTGTTCTTTTGGTAGGGAAACACCAGTAGCCTCTACAAGTACTTTGAACCCTACAAAAACTTGTCTCCACTAATTAAAATAGCTGCCTGAATATTGACATACACCAAACCCTAAATGACAGGGGCTTTCAAATTCATTAAATTATACAATAATTAAGAAGGGCCCCTTTTGCCCCATTAGACAAAAGGCTTATGATTTATTTTTAATGTTCATGTTAAATAACAGTTCAGTCGGAACCTTGTTTATCATGAAGTACGGAGTACTTGATTTTATTTCACCTTTATCACCTGTCCAACTAACAGTCAGCCATGGCTTAATTTGTCTTTGGAGGGAATCATTTGCCGTTCCAGTCTACAGAGCATTGCTCATGTACGGCCATCCTGCCCAAACGCACGCCTTTTTAGAAAGAGCTTGTTAAAAAGATCTGAAACAATGCCCTTGTTCTGAAATGGTTCATGTAGTTTACCTATTAGTTTTGGCATCTCCTGAAACAGGTCAAAGTATAAAGTATACCTTTTAGAGTTTCTTTCAATTACCCAACTTAACTTTGTAAAACTGTAGAAATAATTGTAAGTCTTATAGCCAAGTTATTTATAGTCAAGAATTTATAGCATCTTAGGCCAACTATGTCTCTGGTGCCCCCTTTTACATGCGCTTGCCATTTAGCATAGGAGAGATAGTCCTCCATACCCTAGGCATCTGCATAATTTGCTTACATTAATTAAATTAAATAAAACAGAGAACTCATTCCAGGTTAGGGTAAAAAAAAAATCCCATTGCATTTCCCCACCTGCTTATCATTTTTGTATTGAAAATTTTGGGGTCCAAGGTTTCGAGTGATGCCGCCAAGTTCAAGGATTTAACTGATAAAAGAAGACCAAAGGAGATAAGCGTTGTAGAGCAGGGCACGCAAACTAAATCCAAGTGTACCACAGTGTTAGCTGCCAGGTTGCAGAGATTTGTGATCTAGTTTTTAACTGGTAAGCAATTATGCTACAAGAAGCCTGATTGCCCAATAGGGTTGCCACCCCACTGGACATGTCACTCTAGGCCTAGTCGAATATGCCTAAGTTCAGCTAACGGCAAAAGGATGGCACTTTCTGTGATGTCCTCTCCCCCATTCTAGCATTGGTGAAAGGACGTCACTGGAAGAAACACTATGGTTGGCAGAGAAGGTAGGGGACCATTTGGAGAGCATGAAGGAGAAAGTGAATGAGAGTGAATGTGGGCACCGGGGAACTAATTTTGTTTCCAAAATAAAAATGCCCCCCAAAATTTTCAGGGAACATACTGGTAATTTGTTGCCAGAAAATGAATGGACCAAAAACAAACCGAAAAAATGTCTCCAAATCATTTTTGGATTTTTGGCCCATTTGCACATGTCTACTACTGACCTTGTAATGAATCCAGGTGTCCTTCCTTTGTACCTTCTGAACAGAATCCTCTTAAGCAGGAGACGATGTTCTTTGGAGCCCCGTAGAATGTTTCACATGAAAATCTTCGTAAAAATGGATTTAACATCAATTTAAAAGAAGTTAAGCAGATTCACAATATTTCCTGGAAAACCAGTGCAACAATTACCTTATATGCTTCACATATTTTTGGTGATCATTAAGCAGAAGGTATTAAACGCACACCTGTTTTTGAAGGTTATTTCTTTTGGATTAGCTATATACCTTATGATAATGTCCTTTTCTATTGTCCTCTTAAGAGTCCATCATTATTCACCATATAGTGTTCATCAGGTTTTCTCAGGCACCTGCAGCATTACGCATTGGCTGGGGATCTAGCTTGGTCCATTGTATTGGTCCATGCCTTTATTTTGCATCATTTGTTTAAAACACTGCTGTTAAAGACCACGTTAAGTAGTTCTTAATTGAATATAAAGTAAATAATGACAAGGGAATATTCACATATGAAACTAGCTATCTTGGCAGAGAAATTAGACTCATTTGCTACAAGCTTGGATTTTAATATTTAAGCAAATTGCTTCCTTATTCATTACAAGCTGAATTAAGTGAAAAATGGCACAGATGGTAATTTTAGTGACAATGCCAATGGCGGCGGGACTGGATGCCTCCCGTTGCCAACATACCTGGCAGGGAAAGGCACCTCTTTGTTTCTCGGCTTTCTATGGATATAAATGTTAAAATAAAAAAAAAAAGTTCATCTGTCGCACCCCAGAAAGCACAATTCAATCAGCATGTCTTGGATACTAGAAGTGACGTTGAAATTCCTGTCCAATCTGTTTGTATTGTCACCTTATTATAAACTCTATATACAGGCTCGGTTGTTTTATATACATGACACCTGCTCTTGGCTTAATAGCAGCGGATATTATTTCTGTTTATTTTTGGATGTTCTCCTAATTTATAGAACTGCCAAACCGTATTGATCTAAATTTGAGCAAGAAAATGTTTAGAGTAGAAATGGGGGGGGGGGGGGGCAAGATCAGAAAAATGACCTATTTTGGCCTTCCAGGCACATTTGGCATTACCTACCCCGTCCTGATACCTACATGGATATCGCCCAGAAGTCATCTTTACTATCAATGAAAGTGCAGGTAATGTCTGTATTTAACGGCATGGATAAAAGCTATCTGCCCATAAAATGTCATCTCTATGTATTATGTTGAATGCTCTAATTACTTCTTCTGGTGTACATATGGCCCAACTGAATCATCTGTCTATCTCCAAGTGCCACCATAGCCTCAATATTAACCTCCTCCCCACACACTTGGTCCTCTACTAGCCTTGTTGTCTCTTTTATCTTTTATGACATGAAATGAGGCTTCGGATATTTTTTTAAAGGCCTACACAAGGTGGTGGCAAAGAGGCATCTGACATTCATAGAAGTCTTCATCTTCATTAACTAGTACAAGTTCTTTTGGAGGTTTTTATTGGTTTAGACATTTTAGAAATTGTGTATGTACTTAACCAGTCATGTAAAGAAACTTAAAAAAAACAGATAAGCATCAATTATTATTTGGATTAAAATTATTTTTATAATGATATCTGGGGTGAATTAGATGGAAAAGAGGTTTTGCAGCTATGGTCATTAATAGAACAACAAACCCTATTTCCAAGCAGAATGTCATGGTGCATATTTTAATGGTTTTACAATAAAAGAATATTTTCAGACATCAGCCTGTGGTTATTATGAGCCTATAGCGTGATGCTCCTAGGTGGTTCCACATCAGTTACCAGAGATCCATTGTTTATCCGGAAATAAATTACAAACGTACACATTCTAAAGCAATTAAGAGCCATAAAATATTGCCTTCCGGCTTAGTGTTACTAGACTATCTGATTATGCCTATCAGGATGTATTCTGATTTTATCACTTGTGTTGATGTCTGTAAACACACGGCTTAACTTGAAAGAACAGGGATACAAGACAATTGATCTGTATTCTGGCGCTGACTAATCCCCAAGACAACAAGTTCGAACCAAGCTACTGAAACAAGGCTCTGCTTTTTTTTTCACGTAGAATTATGATATCTAGTGATAGATAACCGCATCTCCCAAACGGCACCCTATCCACTCTAGCAAATCTTGTAATTAACTCAACATTAATGAGTGCGCTGATATGCATTCATTTTTCACAGCATAGCTTTGGACCTCGCTGAAGCCCCCTTAGATATGACTGCTAATTAAATTGAGGGAATGAAAGGAAAAACAAAAAAAAAATCTCAATCAATGGTATGTGGATTCTTTGAAAAGCTTTTCCTCATGGTTTTTTTTTAAGGATATCTCACTTTCTTTGCTTGGCGGCTTCTCATCTGCTCTACCAACGTTTCACCGGTTGGGGGGGTTGGCTATATGTACCTTTCAAGCAATGGGCGGACAGAAGATTGGCTTTTAATATGCCTGAAAAACGAGAACGCAATGACAAATAGGCCTTAACTAGAAATGCACGGTTGGATATTGTGGAGGCTTTCCAAACCCTCCCTTTATTATCTTACTTGAGCAAAACTCTGTGTTGTTATCTCAAAGACCAGTGGAGCTGAAAACAACATTTATAATGTCTGACTTTAAACTAGGTAGCAAAAATAAGCACCTGGATCCTGTTTTTCATTTACCCATCAGCCTGTGATAATTGCATCGCTACTTCAGAATCTACTGAAGTGTTGCTTGTGGTCTAACGTCGTCCTGATTTCATGAAAAAAAATTCTGAAGAATAAATCCGACGATGCCAGAGTCATCTGTATATGTTAAAAAACAATCTCAGATTATTAATGGCAGCTATAACCCTACACACATGTGTTACATTAACAGAAGGTAGGACAAACCATTCATCTTATCACATAATGCTCAGTTGGATCAAATGCCCCGGTACAGGTTATTACCCAATTACAATTTCAAATACACTATTTGTTGGCTTGATTTAACTTCCCTGCTTGCCAGCGATGTCCTCCATGGGGACTTAGAAAAACGATATTACTTTAAAGAAATGTCTGCTTTCAGAAATCTACCATACACAAATAACCGCGAGTAGCCGACTAACGAATTGGAAAGATCGCTGAAACAAAAGAAAAATTAGATCTCCCTGTTGAGAAATGCTTACCGCACGGGGCTGCTTATTTTAAAGTTTCTCTAGAAATGTTAAAATCCCACGTATTTAAAAAAATGTAATGAAAACTTTCTCTAGATTTGTTTTTCAGACAATAGTAAAAATATAAAAGATCAGACAGGCCCAGACACTGGTCAAATGCCTGGTGGGACACTAGGCCTCAGCGCCCCCATACGCAGCTCGGTGATCAGAAATACATAATGTCTACACGGCAAAACGAGAAAAGTTGCAATTGATAAAGTACTAAACTGTACAAATTAGCATATTTCTGGACAAAGATTGAGCTTCATACATATCTGTCAATATTGTGGATACAACAACAGAAGTGAAAAGCAAAGAAATATTAAAAAAAACAAGAAAATCACCCCAAATAAATAATAAAACATAAACGACCAAATTAAATTGCAGAATTATATTTTGCAGCTATTATATATTTATGTATTTACTTATTACAATTTAATTTTAATTATATAAAGTATCTGAATGGCAAGAGTGGAAGTGCTCTGCGCTTTCACCATTCACTGAGCAGGGCCTGGCCTCTGTGTGCTACCACAAATTCAGTCCCCCTTGATTTTGGTATGAACAGGAACTCATGTAAAGGTTATGTTTTTTACTTTTGGAACATACAAATTTGTTCAATTTGCCTATGGAAACAAAACCTCATGCGTAGCATATGAATATGAACTGATAGAATAAAAAGGTAAACAAAAAAAAAGTAGTTGCATATAGTTTTAGCTACTTGTACCAAGCCTGTCTGGAATGATAAATCTGATACTTTTCCTCTTTTTTTTTTTTTTTTTTTTTTTTTTTAAAAACAACATGATTTCTGTGCACAACAAAAGACTATTAGTCAAACAAAAAATCCCCGAAGAGATATTTTCGCAGCAATCGCATTTCTCTGTCATTTCCAAATGAGAAAAAAAGATGTTGTGAAAAGCTGTTCGATACAAAATAAACCAAATACCGCTGCCAAATGTTCTGCTTTTGTCATGGTCCGGCGGACACAACGACTCAGCATATTTAAATGATCTGTTGGTATCTGGCATTCCTTGCTCTCCCTACCTCTCATGCATGAGAATAAGGATCCCAAGTGAATTGCAGTACACAACAGTAAACCGTACACCATATGTTCCGACTGGGTCTCTCGGCCATGTCCCTTTAAGAGGGAGCTTATCGGATCTAAGATAAAACTATAATCGACTGCAGTACTGAAAACCATATATCTTCTGTTTATAATTTATTCAGATGTATATCCAGATTTTGGTTCTGGACTGCCCTTGAGTGGGATCAGACTTACATGTAGATGGAGATTTTTCCTCTGTAATGGCGTAAGACAGCTAAAACTTGAGATGCTCCCAAGCAGGGACCCAACGTAGGACAGGCTAGGAAGCAACTGTCTGTTCTTCGTTGAGCTTCCCGCCGTCAGTTCTAGCAGACGTCTAGATTAATCTGTAAAACTATGATCACAGACAACTTTCTGCAGCTACTTAAACAATGTAGTTATATCTTCCGTAATGATAAGTATTGTGAGAGAGGTGTATTTACATCGGGCGCTGCCTTAGGCCTGGCGCAAGGCAGTGTGTCCACTCTCCAAAGCCGCCATCTTAGTCAGCCTGGGCCAGAATACGTCAACGCCGACTGTACATTTTTACCCTTACAAACCACTGTAAGACTGGGCTGATGTAGCGTTTTAATAATATTTTGCCCAACAAAGTTTTTTTTAAATAACAAATACTCATCACAAACGTAACTATTATTATTATTATTGTTTCTGCACATTGACCATGGATCTTGAACATCCAGAGGAGAATGATGGCTTCAAACTACTAGAAAAAAATAAATTAGGAGGATCTATGAATTATAAATATAAATTATGAATTATGAATAAATTAGAAATTAAGATCTATAAGCAAGAAAGATTTTTATTTTATGGGACACCTCTGATATGCAATAAAGACATTTAAGGTGCTTAAGGTGGGGTAAAATAATGGATGCCCCAAGCTTAACTTAGGTGGATTTTTCTGTCCTCACCTGATCATAAAAGCCTGAGCAAAACTAGAATGGGAAATTTACATTTTACATTTTCTTCTCTTCTTATGGGACGAGAGGAAGCGGGGAGATGGCAGCTCCGTATTAGATTTGATTATAATTTCCCACAGCTATAACAGTTCTCCTTCAAGTGGGCATCTACAATCAGTACTTCCACATTCATTTCAGACGTTATTTGGCTTCCAAGCTCATTATATTTCCGGAGAAGATTTATCAAGGTTCTAATAGATAATTCAGGTTGGCTGTAACTAACCGGGTTTCCAAAAAAAAACAAAAAAACATTCTTTAAAGGGGTGATTTAATACTATTACTTTCTATATTCCTCAAAGTAAAATAATCTTTCAATGGATAATTTTAAACATCAGAAAAATATGACTTTAAAGAAACGTGTGCAGTCTCTAAATCCTAAATTCAGATGTAATGTAAGGAAGCTAGATTTTATGTAAAAAAGTTTTATTTTACGTATAATGGGTATGGTCCAAAGGAGCCTTAATGTTCTTCCTGAATAGAGAGTCAACCTGAAAAGCCATTAACTGGCTGATATACAGTATTTATTTATTCAATTTATCCTGGTTATCTATGTATATTTATTAAATTATATTTATTAAATTATATGTATTGGATATGTGTTAATGTTTTTGCTTATACATGTATTTATTTATTTCCTTTTTTTAATGTACCAGGTTTGTAGGCTTGGGGATGCAATATTATATGCTAGTCGTATCTCCCCCACCCCGGTACAGCTGTACTTCATTTGACTATTTCGTTTTATGTGGTTTTCATGGGTGTTTTAAGCCTATATATGTACTTTGTCTGTATAGCTTGGTAGGCTGCTAATAATAAAGTACGTTAGGGCGAAACGCGTCTACCTTTTGGCCTTCTTTCCTACACTTTAGGTCGTTGTGAGCCATTGCTTCTTATTCAGTCCAAGGACTACAATAAACTTCTTCTGTTTATTTTACGGAAGGTGTCCTCCTGTGTTCTCCGGTGTCGGCTGGCGTATATATTTGGTTGGTCTATAACATAACCTTCAAAACACTAATGACCGCACCAATCATTAATTGTGCTCTTATTAAAATGGGTAATGGTGTTGAAAATTCAATACACAAGGTAATTTATGCAAATTATTGAAGAATGCCCTAAACAAGCTCGTTAAATTAGTTCCATAACTTTTTGATGAAGAAAAAGCCTTCTACAGAAATATCTTATTTAGTCAGGTTTAACGGGGAATAAATACATTCAATTTATATATTACGGGTTGTGTATCTAGCAATAGACAGCGAACAAACAGCATTACGTTTGAAAGCAGTGATCCAAAAAATTAACAGTATAATTAAAATTTAGAAGCTGTAGTAAAAGATAATAAAATAATAAAAGAAAATAATATTAACAATTCCATTAAATTTTAGGCTTTTCAAATCAATATCCTTGAACTTTACAATAATATGCATAATAAATATAAAAAAATGTTGTTATAAAACTTTAAATAAAACAATAATAGTTAAATTTTTCATAAATAAAATAAAATTGCCAATCTGCTGACAAAGACTTCCTTATTAAGGTGCTTTCCTTAAAGGGACCTTTTATTTAAAAGAAGAGAACTCACAAATTCATGCATTTACAAGCAGAAACAATTCCTGCCCATGAAGTAACAGCACACCAGAGAGTCTGATCACCAAACCGGGTGATCTGTCCCAGGTTTTGGGGCAAAAGAGCTACCACCCTCCAAAAACTACCACCCTATAGCCAAAATACAGAACAGGACAAGACCGTAGACCAAGTCCTGAAGTCCTCCATTAAATAGAAAAAATGGTCAAATTTGTATTATTGTTTATTCCTCTACAACGACTGACTCTCATTTTAGAGGAGGTTGAGCATATTTCTTGTTGAGTGCTTACACAGAAATGCAAACTGTGGAACGTAGAGAAGCCAGATGAAAAAACATGTCTAGAACTCCTAGAAAAAGAGTAGTTGTGTATGGATCTATAATTTGTGAAATATAAAACTCGTATTGTCTTTTCTCCAGGCATCTATCACGTCTGATTGTCATTTGCTTTCCATGGAGCGTAAGGGCTAAATAAATACCCCCAAATGGGGGAAAAAAATCTGGGTATCATTATTTGCAGACATTAATCATTCCACAAGTATTAAGAGTTCAGTCCCCATCAAATTTGACAAGTTCTAAACTGGCAGTAACATGGAAGCTGGGAGTTGCTTGGCTAATAGTGAACTTGCCAATTGCCCCCTCGGGGGTTCTCATGAGTTCCGGTGATTAAGGTCCAAGTTTAACCCCTTAACGTCCATTGCCGGGTCAGGCACGTCATGCAAAACGGTCACTTAACGACCTATGACGTGCCTGACACGTCATCAGACTTAAACAAGCTTAGAAAGTGATCAATGATCACTTTCTAAGCTTAAACGGTGTTGCTGTAATGCCTCGATGTCGAGGCATTCAGCAACACCGAGATCGGCATGATGGGCCATGTCTGGCCCCTCCCCGGGGCGTCAACAGCCGCCATACATTGTATGGCGGCGGACGCCCGTTTTAAAAGCGTTTAGGAGGCGATCAACGATCACCTCCTAAACTTCAATGGTGTCGCTGGAATGCCTCGATCAGGAGGCATCCAGCGACACCAAACACTTACCTCTTGATGGACTGTGACCGCTCCGGAGAGCGGTCACAGCCGCAGCTGCACGCAGTCTTCACCATCCGCAAGATGGCGGCGGCCCGGGAAAAAAAATAATAAAGTTGAAAAAGTTCGCTAGACGGTCTCCTGACCTTCTAGAGAACTCTGGCTCCACTTGCTGGTTGAATACAGGTACTGCATTCAACCATACAAGTCAATGGAGGCCAGCTTTCTAATCACTATGTGATTAGTAAAATATTAAAAAAAAAAAAAAAAAAATTAAAAAAGAAAAAAAGAAAAAGCTTAAAAAAAACATGGTAACATTTAAAAATTATTATGCTTTAGAGGAACTATCCAGTTCCAGCAAAATGTAAAAAAAAAGTCCAAAAAGAGTAAAATAAATAAAATTAAAAAATAAAGTTTATTATTATGAGCAAGTGCTAAAATTAGCGCTGTATCTTCCCAAAAATCCTGACGTGGAAAAATTTAAATAAAAGCATTTCAAATACCCAAGGGGTGTCTAATTTAAAAAAATGAATGGTTTGATGGGGTAAATTGGAGTGGCCGGGCTCAAAGATAGGGCATAGGCACAGACTGACCGAAATGGGGGGGGAAAAAAAGCGCACTTCCAAAATGTGGCATTTTAACCTCAAACACCAGACAAACCCATACATGTGGGGTATGACTGAACTCGGGAGATGTTCCTGAACACATATTAGGGTGTTGTTTGATAGTGACGTATACCTGGAGCTATACATTTATACCCAAAATACAATTTGTGTGAAAAAAAAAAAAAAAAAATACTACCACAAAGTGTGGCAAAGGCTGGTGGTAGAATCTGATGCATGGAAAGGGTTAAATACTACCATTTTAAGTACCTTGGGGTGTCTAGTTTTCAAAAATATATGGTTTTATGAGGTAAATTGTAGTGGCCAGGCTCAAAGATAGGGCATAGGCACAGACTAACCAAAATAGGGGAAAAAAAGCGCACTTCCCAAATGTGGCCTTTTAACCCCAAACAGCAGTCAAACCCATGCATGGGTGGTATCACTGTACTCGAGAGATGTTATTGAACACATATTAGGGTGTTGTTTGATAGTGACGTATACCTGGAGCTATAAATGTATACCCAAAGTACAATTTGTGTAAAAAAAAATACCAAAAAAATACTAACACAAAGTGTGGCAAAGGCTGGTGGTAGAATCTCATGCATGGAAAGGGTTAAAATACTAGCATTTGAAATACCTTGGGGTGTCTAGTTTTCAAAAATATATGATTTGATGGGGTAAATTGCATTGGCCGGCTTCAAAGATACCCGAAATGGCACATGGGGGGAAGAATTACCAGATTTGGAAAAAATGGTTTTGAAATAGCAAAACGCTACCTGTACTTAATGCTCCATAACGTGCAGAAAAAAGCAAAAAAACATAAAAACATTGGGTATTTCTAAACTCAGGACAAATAGTAGAATCTATTTAGTAGGGTTTTTCATTAGCTTTTTTGGATGAGTAAAAGATTTTTGGGGTAAAAGTCAGAAAATGTGGGGTTTTTTTACATTTTTCATCATATTTTATTACTTTTTTTATGGGAAATTAGATAATATGATTAAAACAATGGTATCTGAAGAAAGCCCTTCTTGTCCTGAAAAAAACAACATATAATTTGTGTGGGTTCACTAAATGAGTGAAGAGAAAATTACATCTAAACACGAACACCGCAAAAGTATTAAAACAGCCTCGGTCCCAATGGTACAAAAGGTAAAACACAGCCTGGTCCTTAAGGGGTTAAGAAACTCTTAATTATAGAAACAATCTGACGGCAGATAAGACACATTCGGCCCATCTAGTGTGCCCGTTGAACCACAGAGTTTTGTGAGTAGACCCCTTTGATGATTTAAAACTTAATGATTGATTAACACTACAGAATTTCCATCATTACAACATGTTTAATGGTTAAATGAAAGACTACATACAGAAAAAAATATATAAAAATAATAGCAGTGACTGAAACATCAGAAATAATTTGTAATTATTTTATTTCAGAAAGTTATGTTTTTCAATGTTGAACAAAAAAAAAATATGGGAAAAGGAGTCACATTTCTGCTTGTGATTCCGTTCTGTTACTTTCCATATCAGCTGTTGCCAGATTCTGCCTGAGAAGTTAAATATTCCTGAGATAGGAACCTCGTTGCGGCATCAACTGTTTACTGACTCTTATAAGCTTTCAAAACTATTCCCAGCAGTAAGCAGAGGTTAGACATTAAAAAAAAAAACCTCGTGATTTCTTCTCGACTGGCTAAATTATAGACCTGACGTCAGAACATTTTTTTTTCTATGCACTGATAATATTAAAAATGAATGTTTTTCACAAGAAAAAAAAAAGATAAAGCGTTGATTTATTCAAGCAAAGCCTTTGCAGGAACATGGTCCAAATTAGGCTGAATATATATACCTGTATGCTGTAGATTTAAGGCTTAAGGCTTGAAATATTATTCAAAATGTCTAAGACATGCAGTGTAGCAGCACTCAATTTTGGGTATTGTAACTAGAAATATGCTACTTCTTTCTAGATAGGTAATAATAGTTGCTTAATTGAATTACTTGCAAGATAAGAAGACCGCATTAATCCTGGAATGTGCAGATATATAATGTATTGTAATATCCACAAGGCTACTTAAAAAGAGAAATAAGGAGCAACAAGGCAAAAATGTAAGGAAAAAAACATTAACGTGGAAGTAAAATAAAATATGCAAAATTATATATTTACTTCATTAACCAACTGATTAAAAATATACCCAATAGAAGAAAAACAAAATAAAAGAGAATATACAATCACAAACCAATATGAGTCATCTAATTTTCATACCGTTGGACTAGAGTATATAGGACAGAGATAAAGATAGATAGAAGAACATATTATTATTTACTAAATATTCTAATAAGTATCAAATATTAGAAAATGCTTAACTTAGTCACAGTTTTGAAATATATATATATATGTATATATATATATATATATATATATATATATATATTTTATATAGATAGATAGATAGATAGATAATTAAGTTTTGATTTCTGATAAATTTGTAGCCTAACTGAAAAAAAATCCCCTTATAAAAGGCTTACTTTATTATGGGTTCTGATTATGAATATCATGTACTACAAGTACATGATATTTATACACAGCTTGATCCTGTGTGTAAATATGATTGAAAAAGCCACAAAGAAAATCACAAATTGTTGCATTTGTTAGTTTTAACTATTTTATCATATGGTTCTCTTGATGGCAAAAAAATACATCATCGCCCTCCAAGCTATTTTTTTACCGTCCAAATTCCACAAGCAATGCTGCTATACCAGAGTTATCCAAGGATACAGAGAAGATTAGGTTATGGAATATGGAAGATTAGGTTTTAAACCTTAGGTCACGTTTACTGGTCCCTGTCCTGAAACAGCTTATTATAAATGTACCTTTCATTGCAGATATACAGAAACTACCCGTTCTACTCTCACCTTACAAAATCCCGCAGGGCTTCGCTTAATGGTCATTATTGAGCCAAAGCAGATCTATTAACGTCCTTGCCAAGAGTCAATGATACCAGTAGAAATTCTAAGATCTTTGAAATCTTAGTCGTGTTTTCATCTTTGAATCTTATTTTTGTCCGTAAAAAATCACGTCTCCTGAAACCTCTGACCATGCAACCATGGTAACAAAGTAACAGAAAACATAATTACTTGGTCATTTCTGAAGGTCTGGTATTTATTATTTTTATTTGTGATTGTGACAAATTCTAACTTGGTAACACTTTCAAATGATGTATCAAGTAATGAAGCGTTATAGCTGTGATCTCTGAAATATATTTATGATCTCAAGACCCTTATGTATATAAATATGTAGACCTTTAGTATGCATAATATAAATGGTTCTGTTGGCCGCAATTGAAACAATAACGTTATTCATTTGCACGTCATACCTTAATCTGGGGCAAATTTGATAGCAGAACATAATGAAGTCAGCACTGACAGATGGTTACTTCATTTTCCAAAAAGCTCCAATACCTTGTTAAAAATTATAGGGAAAAAAGTATATTTTTCAAGAGCAGTTAGTATATAGCAAAGGTGTCCAAGGTGCGGTCCGCAGGCCAAATGCGGCCCGCCGGACTTGGAGGTGCCAGCCGGCAGACCACCATTCAAAGTCGCCCTTGTGCGGCTGTAAGACCACCTCCACCAGCCGTCTAACGAAGTTAAAACTGCCGGCGTGCAGCTCTTTGTCCCGCCCCTTTTAAGATGTGACGTTCAAGGGGGCGGGCTCACAGAAGAGTTCCTCCTGACAGGGAGAGGATCATCACATTGGAGGACAGCGGGAAAAAAACCCTGCAAAGATGTAAGTATTACCAAAAAAAATAGTTAGGGGTTATAAGAAGGTGGACCCATATTCAAGGTGGGGGGAATTCTGGGTTGTGGCCTTACAAAATCAATAGGGAGGGTGGCTGGGGGTAATGCACATGGCAGTGGGGGAATCAATAGACAAGAGGTTGGTTGGGCATCACATTAGCTAATACAAAAAGGGTGGGGGCATCAATACACAAGGGGGCAAAAATACAAAAGGGGCAGTTAATGACAAAGCAGTGTAGAAAACTACTTTTTTTATGCTTCAGTGTGGCAGAGCCTGTCTTGGTGTGTGTCTGGGTGTCGGTTTGGCAGAGCCTGTCCTGATGTGTGTGCTTGGGTGTCTGTGTGACAGAGCCTGTCCTGGTGAGTGTGTGTTTGGTGTGTTGGTGGGGCAGAGCCTGTCCTGGTGTGTGTGTTTGGGTTTGCATTACAAAGCTAAAAGGCCATATTTTCTCTCAGTGAAAAATAAGTGCGGCAAATGCACACATACATTTCTGATAAAGTGGCCCACTGCAGAAAAAACTTGGACACCCCTGGTATATACGATGGATGTTTATTAAAGTATAATGCAATCAATAGCTATAATACTGAATAGAACATTATAACATTACCTTGAGTCCGCGTGTGCTGGACTTTTGCATCTACCTTTGTTTTACGAAACCTGAAGTACTTGAGAGGCCTACTGTCTTCAAGATCTCTTATCATGCCACGAATAAAAAGCCCTTTGACCCTTTAAGGATTAATCATGTCTATACTTTAATCAACCAGCAAAAGAAAAAGTTTCCCTATAGAATATTGTCTGTTATTTTGCAGAAGAGAATTTTCTTTCTTTACCTTGTGGGAAAAAAGTATTTCTTATCATCTTATTCTGACTGATTTTTGTTTTCACTGAAAAATGTTTTCTACTAAATAAAAAACTTTGTATTGAATTATTTATTTTTGTATTGGGAACTACATAGAAATAACAGATGATACATTATGTATTTATTATATTGACATTTGGTGATTGTCCTTGGAATACAATAAAATTATGTAAATATCCCAAGTTTTATGTACAGTCAAGTTTTCCCCCTACTTGCATCTCATTGAGGTTGATGTTTTGTGCATAGAAGTGAGATGAGATTTCTCTTCCCAACTCACCTAAAACTGATCTGTTAGTCAATAAACCCCACTCAGTATTCCGATGGACCAAACATTTAAAATATGTTTAATAGGATAATGACCATTTGTCACATGCAGTTATTATCACTATTTGCACCTTAAATGGGGATTGGCACCAGCAGACCTTGTGGTGGACATCTCAAAAATGAGTCAATGTTCACCACTGACTTTATCAAGCTGTGTCATGGACAGTCATGTTCTTGAGCTGACAGTTTATCTACCCATGGGCTAAGAGTGTTGGGTAAAATATTCTTACATAGAAACATAGAATTTGATGGGAGATTAGAACAATTTGGCTCCATCTAGTCTGCCCTTTTTCCTGATGTAAGGACTCAACTTTATAGAAAGTAATGTCTAAAAATACATTAATGCTTCAAAATTCCAAGACCTTCTCCCCCCATAAAACTCATCTCCTTACAGCAGATTTCACTCTATACTTTTTTTACTCCGTCTTTATAGTTACTGGGTTCTAGAGGAAGATTGTCATGGGACAGAGACTCTCAGGATTTAAGTTGCCAGATATCAATTGTATGACTTAAAACACTCTCAATTTAAACTCACACTTTAATTTGGATAAACTCATAGATTCTGCTAAACAATTTTACTCAGGTTATAATCATACCCAGGCACTCTCAGGGTTTGTCCCGGAGTCTAAGGGTTTTTGCCCCAATCTCAGAGTCTCAGGGTGAAGCGGCAGACTCTCGTAGTCGTGCAGACTGAGTCCTTCCATTATATACTACTGTGATCATATCCAAGACTCCCAACTAGTGCTATAGCTACCAGTATGTTACGGTTGATATCCCTGCTATAATGCAGGGGGCTCAACTGACTCTATCTTTAAATAAGTCAAGGTTTCCATGAGGATTAGTATTAGAGTCATTTGGTTTACTCATTTGGTGAGTCATTTGAAGGGTTAATATAAGGTTAATATATGGCTATAATCCATAGCCGAGCTACAGAGTGCAACTAACATCTGTCAAATTAAGCTGTTACCTTCATTTTGTTATTTTCTTTTAATTTTATTATGTGAGTGAATGTGAGATGCCTGTTGGTGCTATATAAAAAATTTGTTAATACAGACAGAAAGGGATCAATCGATAAGATATCAAATCACTAAACCGTTTACATTTTTACATTTGGGCATATTTGATTTTATTTTTCAGGGGCCCAGACAATAATGTGTTTTTTGAAATTCAAACCGTTAATGCCCGACTTTCTCTGTTGATATAAAGTATGTCCGTAATCTAAAGTCACTATTCACACTTTACTCAATACAATAATAATCCTTTTTTGCTCTTTTCATAATCAAAGTTTTACTGTTTCGTGCTGTGCTAGAATTTCTGCTAATATAAACTATTAGAGTAAGGAATTAGTGTATTATTAGATCTGAAAAATGCTTACAATTTTCAACAAAAACAAGTTCTGGAAAAAAAATCAATAGCTTATTAGCTCCAAGGTTACTAAGTTTAGCAGAAATCTATGTGGGCAAACAGGAGAAGGACAGATAGACAATGAAGCAATAGCCAATCACAGAGGATCATTTTATTTTGCTATATGTGAGATTACATTTAATAGGACATAATTATACTGTTCAGAATTGACCCTGCTGATACAATGTCTTTGGTTCTGCTCGACTAGGACATCTTGATGGTTGAAAGTCCAAGGCTTTGCAGACTTTGTGACCTGTCTGTTGATCTTATAGAGAGCATAGGATCTGTATCTCCAGTAGAACATATGGCTCTGGAGGTGGCAAGGTATTAAGCCTGGTTCTTATTTCCCAAAACCATAGCTGAGAACTTCCTAGTAGCTCAGACGGGTTTTGCGTCTTTCTCTAGATGAGAACTGATACTTTGGCTAAGGTAGGCTAGGATAGCAGGGTCAGGAAGCTTAGCAAGCCAACAATGACCAGGGAAGGGTGCGACCAGTTGCGGAATTGGTGGAACTAAATACTATGCCCCACTGGAGATACAAAAGCCATCCTAAAACCTGGTATTTAGCTATAATACCCTGACCCTCTGGAGCAGATATTGAGAGATCCAAGGGGTGCTCAATCCCATGAATCATAAGGTGCCTTAGGAGGCAAAAGTGTCACGTTATGCTAACTGTCACCACTCTCTCATATATTACCTACATTATATGTATTTGAGCTTGGTCGACCCATTTTAATCCATGTTCCCCTAGTTCCCACATATGCTCTATAAGCAGTCCTTTGTTATACGGTTTTAATAACAGTCCCCGTTTGTTAAGCAGTGTTAGCAGATCTGTCATGTGTTCTTTACTTGAAAGGTTTAATTGCATTAAAACAACAAAAGTTTTAAGAAGCCACATATGACAGCAACCTATAAGTGCCTGTTTTAGTGTCACATGACCCATGAAACACACCATGAATGCACCAGCCGACACTGGAACAAAACAAGCACTGTAAAATGTATAGTGACCAAAATGCAAGAAAAGATCGCTAAACGCTAGGCGTGTTTCGCACTAAACGTGGTCTTAATGTGGCTGCTTTGAGCATCAGGAAATCAGAGAATCCTAAATTTATAAAATTTTATGAAATCAATATATTTATTGGTCCAAAAAAGATTACAATATATCTGTAATTGCTTCATGTTAAGTATTGTAATATGAAAAGTGCATAGTAGCATCTCTTTTTTTCCTAAAAAAAGAGTTTTGTAAAAGTTTTGTTGATTATTTGTTTGTTTATTTGTTGGGTATCTATTTCCCTACAAGTATTTACACTAGTTGGAAAGTATTTTGCAGATTCCACTACATAGAGCAAAGAGATATGGCTGAGCATTGTTGATGATACTTCGCAACATGTTTTACAAGATACTGGATTAGTTGAAATCATTCTCTCATAAGAGTATTATTATATTTGCGATTTATGAGGTTTTTATTAACTTATGTTCTGCTGCCACAATCTGGAGGCATTTCTATTCCTTTAATATATTATAGCATAAAAACACTTTAGTTAGATTATCCATTGATTCCCCCCCCCCTTTAAATGCCTGGTGTGCACAAGCAAGTAGAATTCTTCATTCTTATTATGAATAAAACATTTGTGAATGTCCAACCGACAGCTGTGCGGACATAATGTATTTCAGATCTATATATTAAAGAAGATAAAGCTACATCAAAATTATACGCTTCCTTACTCTGACTATCACCTGCTTGACTATTACTCTCGAGTGAGTATATCTGCAATTATCTGAAATGACTAATAGGTCTTTTTAATTCTGCCACAAGCAGGAGCAAAAGGCACTCAAGAAGCCATCTTCCTCCGATGATCAAATTTTAATCCGCGATATGTGTCTTTCCTAAATCGGCTAGAGGACCAGCCACGACAGAAGCCACAAGTGGGAATGGCACGCTGGGGGCAACAATTGGCTTCATGGGTTTGTGTACCCCTGTTGTGGTATGGAGAACTCTCATGGCATCATAGATGGGGATCATATGTAAGATTTAGGTTTGAGGGTACACCACCATGATGATGATGATTGGTGTTGTGTCTCACCTATAGGGTTGGGTTCGCAACCTGCATACCATTATACTGGTTTAGGGCGTATAAATATATCTCCAACCATCACCAAATTAACTAATAAATGTCTCCACCAAACGTATCACTATGTTCCTTAATTGCCGAGGTTCCTCGTTGACAAATATAATCCATAGCATTATAATGTGAAGAGTGGGATCTACACATTGCTATGCATACCAGCTTGACACTCAAAGTGTTAATATAGCCAAAGGGTAACCTAACCTGCAAAATGGACTAAGGTTAATCAAAGTGACTACTAGTATTCATACAATTATAATATAATTTGCACTTAAAATAGTAAACTTATTATGGTGATTGTTATTAATTTTACAAATTTCATTTTTACCAAAATACAGCATTGTCAAAAAGTTATTTTATATTTATGAGACAGGCTTCAAATAACTAACGTTTTCTTTAAAGACCTGGTAATCCCAGAAATATCATTTTTAGAGACCAAGAAGCAGATGAGTCAGTGTCCAGGACGCATGTATTTATGGAACAGATCTGATGAATCCTTTGGTCTTCTACATAGACAATTAATGGGGACCTTCACTTGGCAGATGCTGGTAGGGATCGGTATATTCTGTTATAAATGCCTACGCTCAAGTAAGGATTGGCAAAAGGTAAGGATTCATACCACAAGGAATGTACTTTTTATTACTTTGCCTGTTTTGTTTATCCTAATTTATTTCAACTGGTATCCATCAAACACAGTATTAGATGTTCATATGATAGACCAACCTGTATGTGACCCGGAATAAGTCATCTCAATGTCGATTTAGGAAGAAACATACCGTATATTATGGTCTTTGGGTCCAAACTTTACAAGTTCACTCAGAAGAACTCATTTATTAGAGTGATTTTAATGCTTCTCCTGTGCAGCAGATATATTGCCCTCCATATTCTGAAAGTTGTAACTAAATAAAGGAAAAAGGTAACAATTTATAATTTATTTAATTTAGGAGGCGTCAGATTTCTGAAGTTCTTGCTCTGCTCATTCCTAATAATAGTTTTTTTTAAATGGTTTTCAAATTAAATACTTTAAACACGTTGCCCTGCTATCTTTAGCAATGAAAGGGAAAGTGATGATTTCTTTTACAAAGAATATTACAGCAAATTAACCTTGAAATGACTCAGACTCTGCTGATTTGAATGAATATAGGAGATCCACATTGTTTTTAAAACATATTTAACTTTTTAGGTTTTTCTGTTCAAAGACACAGTGATTGGATTTTGTTTAAAAATGGCATGCTCAATAATAATAAATCATAAACAAATTACCAGGCGTCAATGGATTATCACAGTCCAGTTTATAATAAAATGTGTCTTTTATTTGTTTGCACAAGCGGGTGACCAGAGGCTGATTTCCTAGTGGTCTGCTTTGTCTCTGCCCACCCAGATATCTTCTTATCTTCTTCTACTAACCCCTGCTGTGGCCAGACTTGTTAAGGTTTGAATTTCTTTGAGTTGGCCAACACAAGTTGATTAAGATGTTAGAGTTAACTCACCTGCCAAGTTAACTATAGCTCATGTAGACTCCATTCAACTGGGTCCAACTCACGGGGAAATCTTGTGAAAAACATAGCAACTTGTCATTCACATAAAGTAATTGTGGGGCAAGTTTTAAGATGGCTTGGAAAATGGCTCCAACTCCAAAATCAATTCAGTTTGCCAAGTTGACCTAGAACTGATTCAACACAACCACTGACTCAACTGACTTGGTCCATGGCTCTTAAATTGTGTCGGCATAATGCCGTTAAGTGTCCATTCTCGAGAATAGGGGAATGGTTGCGCTGTAACTGTGTCCATACTCCCCAGTGTCTGTAAAGTGAAGATCTGTATAGCGAGTATGCCTGTAGTTGGTTGAATTTGTTCTTGTTTTTTTGAGTTAATTAGCTAATTCTCCACCCAAGATATATCTACTGAGAAGATTAACACCGTGGTGCTGATACATAACATCCTCTCCAAACCCAGTAGTACTTATTTCCTTCTTGAAATACAAATACGATACTGTTGTCCCCGTGGTACACAACAATCTTGGAGGGCTTCATATAGGCCGCCATTTTAGATATTCCAGCTTGAGCACCAGCATCTCAAGTGAAAATCCATTCAACTGCTTATTTTCAGGCAAGAACACACAGAATTCCTGGCCTCTTTGAAGTCCTCGAGGACCGGAGGTATACCGCTCTGTTTTATACCGTATATAAATCACAATCATTGTTATTCGTACAAACTGGAACTCCTGGAGACCCTGTTGGCACAATCAGACAAATATCAGGTCACTGTTTTGTATACTGTTTACAAGGGGCAGTTAAGGGGGCAGTACAAGGAACCCCGGGGCATCCATTTCACCGATAATTCATTCACCTCGGAACCCCAAGATACACTGTTGTGTTTTATTCTATGAGAAATAGAAACAAGATTGTATACTTCTCTGGCAATTTATGGAATTATTCCATGGTCATATTATACTTTAGTCTGGTTAATCAAATTCTCTGCGGATTGAAATGTGTATTTTTGGCATGTACGGTAAGGACGGCGTGTGCTTTCCCATGGGGTCAGACAAGCGGTGAATTTAAAATGTCTCTAATGCTCTTTTCTTGACAGGACATTTTTAATACATTCATTTAGTCACTCTCAATTATGTATGGGCAAATCAAATTGCAACCTTTTCACAGAGGGGCTTTGAAATGATTTGTAATTCAACACTTCATGGAGCTTATGTTTCTGTAATTATTAATTTTACCCACAACACCTTTTTTCCCTGCCTTTAAAACATGACTTTTAGAGCTGTACTTTATAAAGCTGTTGTTAATTTTCAGACGCTTGTTATCAGTGGGTGTACTGCCTGCCACGGTCTGTCTTCCTTTTGACGATAGATGTTCTAAGACAAAACGGATTTTACAGAATATAATGCTGTTCAGGATATCTAAAACCCACGTTTATGTGACTCATATTAATAGGTAGTGCTTGGTGAAAACGAATCCAAAATCTTTAGAATTTCAAGATCAAAATCATTTTTAAGTGTCTCATAATCAAGAAGGATAAAAACAATGACTTTGGGAAAGGTCAACATTTTCCATGAAAAGAATTCCACAAGCAAATCACGCTGTTCCACCCATCGCAGGGGTAAAGTGCCCACAGGTCAACCTTTACCCCTCGGGGGCCACAGTCTACCCCTTCTTCAGTTATGGACTAAGGGGCTGGTGATATGTGCCATTGTGGTGCCATAATGTTGGCATGTTTGTGAGTGTTCCAGTAAAATGTTATATCATAAAACTCTCTGCCTCGATTCCATAAGATAGTCCCACATATCTCTTGGTCCTTCTGCTTTAGAACCAATATGTGGCAGACAAGGGCAGTTCCGAAATACAAGTCACATGTTCCAGCCTTTCTGGGCCTTGAGGTTATTTTCAAGGTTACCTATTTCCTATTAGAGAGAGTCACGGAGAGGACACCTCAGAAAACTTTTTAGTCCCTGAAATCTTGGAATTTCCCTGGGACCTGTGACGTTGGTCAAGGACTATAAAAATCTAGGCATCCTCCATCAATGATGTCTCGTCACCTATTCCAACCACACAAATCCACGTTGTTAGAAATTTTGGGTACTGAGTTTTGGTCGTAATCAAATGTCCGCAGTCTCTACCCATGCAGGGCAGCGCAGAAGATAAAATGATACCCGCCCTGGAAGGTCCAACAATATTTATTTCTCCTCCACCAGATCATGAGTGATGGCAGCAACCAGACTCTCCTGTCTCCATACAGGTAAATATTGTGGGTGGTAGTAGTGCCGAGGACCACAACGTTTCTCTGGCCGTCTTTAGTATTTTTTTTCTTATTATTTAAGATAACATAGAAAATGGATTTGTTTTGGAATATAGCTAAAGAAAAACTGATTTAATGTTCTTTTACGAAAAATGCTGAGATCCATCGTTTTTTTTCAGATTGCAATCTATACCTTTGCAGTGATTTGGTAAAATTGTATAATGCTACAAATATGTTTTTTTTTTTCCCCGATAAGCCCTAGATATATCTCTGTTTCATCCTTCAAGTGAAAAGGTCTTACTAATGCTTTCTATCAAAGGACACAGATGTCTATAATGTTAAATATGATCCCTATTGTACAGTAGAAAACACTTTTATTGCCAGATGGACCATAATCACTTTTTTGCAGCTGAATTAAACAGTAAAGTGCTACCGCTGTCACTTTTTAATGAATATTTAAATTGCAAAATGCACAAATACTTGATATGACTCCATAAAATAGTAGATTAAATCAGTCTACCTGAAACAAACGTATCCTCCTTACGACCAGTTCTAAAATATACTCACAGGGTTATGCAAATTAGAATCTGTAATGGGAAGAACTTCATATCTCCTGCCAACAGTAATGGCATAGAACAGATAAAAATCACAAAATATTAACACTTGCACTTCCAGGCGGCGGGGAATAAATGTAAGCGCTTTTATATAGATGCGCACAGACAGGAGAGACATGCAGGTAGACAGGGACTTTCTTAAAGAGGCCAGTTGGCAGCTATGTTTCACACTTTTTAATAATTTTTCTTCACCTAAATATGAGGAACGTCAACGTATAAACTGCAAAGGGGCCATTAAGGACATCCGCAGTAAAACTATGTATTATCTTCCAAAGCCGCTCGGTTACAATGATGTTTATATCTAACGTTTTGTCGGAGGCTTTCCACAAACAAGTGAAATTAAATCAGGAGAACCTGAATTCTCATGTGGGAAGAACACAAAGGTCAAGAGAGGTTTGCATTCTGTTTCTGGAAGATGCGTCTAGGGGGTCTTGCAACTTATATTGTAGTATTTTGCATTGATGAAGGCTGATGACTAAATTCATTAAAAAATGTAAAAAAAACAAATAAATAAATAAACGAAAGAAAAAATAGCTTTTGCCAGCATAATGAATAATGTTTTTTTCGGAGACATTTCCTCTAGCATAGGAGTTCTGCAATAAAAGGGCAAATTTTCTCTAAGGGTTTAACTGCCACGGAGGTCTTTGATCTGGCTCATGTGCTGACAATCAGCTGCATGTCAGCATGTTTGTCCCCCATAGAGAAGCTTCAGAGTTGACAGATAGGAACATTTCCGCCAAACTGGTCTTAATGCCGTTTTCAAGACGAATTTGTGTTCTCGGTCTGAGTCTTCCCGACAAGAAGACACTAAACAGGCTACCAATCTAAAGAAATTCCACGTCTGTCTCATCGTGCCAGCAGGACCTTCAGGAGAGCTTTAGGTTGTGAATAATGTTTCTTTTTTCTTATTTGTTTGGTAGACATATTGGTGTCCATAGAATTTTTACAAAGAGGAAAATCAGTTATTGAAACATAACGTATTCTAGAACACTTTAGAATTGTGTGCAGTGTGGACTTGTCCTGATGTGTAGTAGATAAGATGGTTGGTCAGTTTGAGTTGAGTTTGGCCAAATACTTGGACAATGAACATTAAGTCATGGTAAAAGTAATTTATGCTCTTTGTTGAAACTTGTGTTTGTTGAACTGTGTATGAAATAAAAAATACATTTTAAAAGTACCGTATTTGCTCGATTATAAGACGACCAATAGTTTTCTTTTTGTCAGTTCCTGACATTCGAGGTCCTGAGTGTCCTCAAATGTTATAATATTGTAGATAGAAAAGGGCAAATGCTTAGGAATGTTTTCTCAGCAGGAATCAGCCAGACCTCAGGAACTTTTCAAATCCCAGATTTAACCATTCATTACCAGGATCAGCTCTGTCCAGGATGCGGTAAAGGATGTCACCCTCCATAATTCATAGCTAAGTTAATCACATGACTTATTTAAACTAACCTCGTTCCTCTCACCAAGGAGAGAAATAGTAGAACTAGAGGCCATAATCGAAAACTAGAAGGTCACAATCGGTAAGGAAGTTTTCTGTAATAGAAAACAGAAGATACCTACAATACTATTGGATGATAGGACTGGTAGTCTTCACAAGACTCAGGTGGACATTAGGAAGAAGAGGAGAAAAGAATAACTGTGATACACTACAGTGCCATGGAGTCTTTCCTGCTTCTTCCATATGGCCACCTAAGTCTTATGAAGACTACCAGTCCTAGCATCCATTAGCATTGTGAATATCTTATTGTGTTTTGGGATCGGAGGAGTCCTTGCGGAAATATAACCAGGGGGCGTATTATTTCTCTATATATTTTGTATTTGGTTCTGTTTTTTCTCTTTGTAAGGAAGTTTTACTTTACTGACAAAGATGGTAGATAAGGGGAACGGACTCTAAGCAGAAGTGGCAACAGTTAACACAGTAAGGGAATTTAAACATGCATGGGAACGGCTCCTGAATCTAAGATTGGACCAAGTACTAATTAGGGTCTCATCATAAAACATGTGCAGGCCAGATGGGCCAAACAGTTCTGTAATCATATTCTATGTTTCTATATTCTGTATCATATACATGTATTTGCCTATAAAGTACTTTCTGCATCTGCGTCTACCATCAGTGGTGAGTGCTTGCCTTCTGCTCTATATCAGTAAACTCTGCCAAGCGGACCTCAACAATGTGCAGATACATGACAGCAATGTCAAATCAAATATAAATGCAATTGTTGCCTATTCAGCAGCTGCCAAAACTCTAAACTTCCTATTTTCAACGAATATACTAACAAGATCCTTTTGCCAGGAAGCGAGTGGGGAGGGAAGACTCAGGAGAGGAACCAATTTTTACGTTCTCTAAAATTCATATTTGGTCAAATAACTAGAAAGCCAACAAACGGAATAAGAAGAAGGGGACTTCAGTTAAAATGCATTTATTATACATAATAAACACAATATCCACTTAAATATATGCAAGCACACTTACGTGAACGACAGCACACCGGATCAATGACGCGCAGATTGCATTTCCTTTCTAATACCGAAATCGTGGACAAGTGGATGCTGTCTTTATTAAGGAGAGAAAGCGTGTGACTTTAATTTAAATTGCATTATCATCCAATGTTGCAGATGGAAGCCACTGACTCTCAAAATGTCAAAAAGACCACCATTGGCCCTTCGGGGGCCTTAGAAGGTCATTGAGACAAGGATGTGATAGTATATTTTAAGTGTTGGTGAAAAAAGCGCAGAAAATTATTTCTATAGAGATCGGTAGCCAAACGGCGGCAAGACAAGTGTCCAAGAGTCACTAGAAACATATCCTGGGTTTGCTTAGAGAAATACATATTGTGTGAGAATTTTTGGGGGGTTACTTTGTTCAAAATCCCAGTAAAACATGTGACCTGTCTAAATAACTAAATATTATATTATACTATATATATATTCTGCAGTGCTGCAGAATACGGTGGTGCTATATAAATCAATGATAATATATAAAACAGTATAATAATAGTATTGTCAAAGAAACAATTCGGGCTACAAAGGTATAGAGCACATTGAGGTTTTTTCAGAACTCTGGGGTAAAATATTTGGTAATATTTGGAGGATTTCATGATTTTCTCTAGTATACCCAATAGATAGCAAAGATTTTTGGAATGATTGTCTCGATTCTGAACCATACATACAACAAACAACATATAGGTGTGGGGTCCTAGGCCCAATATTGTTTTGATTTAGCATTGTCATAATAAATACCCCACCACTCAGGGCCGGCCCAAGAGATGATGCCGCCTGGGGCGAAGTTTAAAATGCCCCCCCCCCCCGCTGATGCCAGGGATCATTATCTACCCTTCCTCTCCATCCCTCTCCATCCCTATTATCTACCCTACCCCGACATCGAGGATCCGTCGCCTGTAATTTGATCATAAACTTAAGCAGGCTCGTTACATACTATTTATGTGTTTAAATCAGCATTTAACATTACACAAGTCTCGTTTTCTTTTTTTAATCTATACGTGAAGCACATAAGGATTCATTTTGTTTCTGCATAAGCCATTTGTTTGCCTTTCATCCGAGGACCACTCACGGTGCTCACTGTTTGTAAAGAAAGTAATTATATTCACTTCCACCAAGGCTGTTTCCTGTGGCTTTTGTCACTTTGGTCTTGGATTTAAACAATGAAACGGATTTTCTGCTTTCTCAAACAAAATCCCTCATATGCCACCATGACATTTTCTCATTTTCGTGAATCATTTCATTTTATCTGGGGATTCCCGCTTGGATATTAAAGAAACCCTTTTACTAGTAGATATTAGTTTTACCAAAACTTTTTTTTCATGTAGTCAAAAGTATAGTCAGATATTGTTTTACAGAAAGCGTCCGTAACAAAAAAAATGACTCATGATCCATCCATGTTCTAGACTTGCCAACATTACGGTTCCAAGCTGTCCTATGCAGTATCCAAAGTGGAACGGCCTCCAAGCAGAAGTGGTAGACGTTAATATTAATACAGTGAGGTAATTCAAACAGGCATGGGATAGGCATGTGGCTTCTGAATCTAAGACGAGACCAACGACTGATTAAAGTTTGAGATGAGCAGACTAGATGGGCTGATTGATTCTAATCTGCCGTCAAATCCACATACTGTCCACCCATGTGTCATGTCACATGCTTAAGATGAAAACTATGACTTTTCGGTAAATATCCAGAAAATAAATGGATCTATTTATATTGTAAATGTTGTCCCAATTCCAGTTTTGCATTGGGATCTGCTTGGGGCTCTCTTGCGCTTCATTGAAACCTAGAGTGATTAGCAGACTAGGCCACTTTCTGGATGAGCTCCAGCCATGAAATATTTTACAGAGGCCGGCAATAACCTAATTTCATTGTCTGGTAACTTTCCAAGTCTTTTCAAGCATATTGCTGTCCAGACAATTCTCAGAACCGCTCTCCTGACTACCTTGACTGTGCATCACCTTCTAATTACCTCCCATCTCTCTCTCGTCCTTCAACAAGAGCATTTTGGAAAGCTTGTATCTGTGCATTTAATAGATGTTTCCAATTCCATGCATTACACCCCCTTACGTCCGGCTCGTACAAAGTACATCTACTTAAACCATTTCTTATAAGACGTAAGAATGTTCTAAAAGTTACCAAGAAACAAGAACAATTATTAATATTCTTCATATTTAAATGTATAAATTACAGTGTAACTGTTTACGTTCTCTCCAAATTCACATCTCTTTATATAAAAATTAAAATTACTACAGAGGTACCGACAATCAAGAAATATCACCATGACTGGCAATGTGGGCTTTAAATAAATCGTTGGAGGGGGTCCGAACACTCCAAAAAAAGGTGTTGTTTCACTTCTTCTGCATAATTTTATAGTTCCTAGTGCTGTTGAATGCCCAAGTCATTCACAGAAATAATGAATTATGCAAAATGTTAATTTTGATGCAAAAGCAGTCGATAGGCTATTTCCATAGAACATGAAAAAAGTTTCTGTGTTGTTATCATATGATTAAAAAAATAGTGCATGGGCTAATGTCTACTTGCTTAACATATAGACAGGACAATGCATGCTTTGTCTAAACAGAAAAAAACACTTCTAGCAGCTATAATATGGGGTACAGCTTCCTGTTAAACACAAATACAGATAACTACCGGGTTTTGGGCAGGGAAATAAATTCATAAACATCATACTCAGGCTAATGCACCTACCAGACGTAGTGAACTAAAGCCTATTTTATGTAAAAAGAAGGTAAGTACTAGACTTGTGCATTTGTACGAACATGAAAACAAACACGAACTTTGTTCGTCTTTGTTAATATTAACGTCTTTGTTAATATCTCCTAACTAATCTCCCTGCTCCCTTCCCCCTCTAGCCTACCTTGTCTACGCAGCATCGCAGGGGTTAACGGGAGAAAGAATGTGTAGGATCGCGCAAAGAGTTAAAGGTCCGTACGAGCAACTCTATTGGTCGCCGGCAGGGGCCTCCTCTGACATCAACCAATAAAGGACAGGTGCCCTTCATTGGTTGATGGCAGAGGAGGCCCCTGCCGGCGACCAATAAAGTTGCTTGTAGGGACCCTTAAAATCCTGGTGCCAAAGCTGGTGCGTACCACGTTAACCCCGTATTAACCCCTTCTAAATAAAATGGCAAAAAAATTAAGAAGAAGAAACAAACACGAAGAATATTCATGAATTTCACCCAAACCGAACACAGGAACGGGCAAATATTTGTGGAATATTCATATTTTTTCTCCACGAAGACGAAGCGTTGGCCAGCGCCCAAGTCTAGTAAGGAAAGAAGTGGTGGGGAGGAAATAATATGTAAAATGTACTATATAAAAATTGATTTAAAAGTTAAAATAGCACTAAATATTTTCTTTTCATTTTTAAGATTTAAAGAATATTTCCCTGGGAAGATCTAACATTTGCCACCCAGAATCGGATTAGCATATTCTGGAGACATTTATGCTGAACTCTTTGAAGACTCGAATTTCCGTAAAAGTGCACTTAAATATGCTTTTATCATCTCTTTATTTTTCTTTTCATTGCTTATTAACATACCAAAAAGCATTAACAACCCAGGAGGGGCTCCTCAAGGTTATTAAAAAGTGTCATCTTTAAAAAAAGTTATTTCTTTGATTTTGGTTAATATTTTAACTTCAAGCCTGCAGGCTACCAGACTCACCACGTTCAATATATTCCAAGGCCAATCCAATTTAGCCAAAAGGGAATTTTAATGACATTGGAAAAAAAATGTATAAAAAAGTGAAACAAAATCTGAACAGATGGATCTTCCGTTCTTCTAATATTTCACTTTTCAATGATAATGTATTGCTTTGAAGACTCATAATAACTAAATTATTTAAAAACTAATTGCCAACACCAAATAAAAACACTGAATCCAACCTTTTAGTCATGACACCTACTGATGTCAAGATATGCAATTTAAATCTAGAAAAATAAAGAATACCTGTTGAGGGATTCTGGATTTATGTATAAGGCAAACATATCACTGAAGTCATGGTATTATGTAATTAAAATGTATATGTTAATTGGCATATGAGTTGATGTACCACACCGACGCAAGGAGCCAGCCTTCCACAACCTACCACAAAAATCCAGATTGTGTTCATCTGGATTCATCTGGACTTTAGTCTAAGCACTGGGTCATTGTTGTAGACGATAGATGAGAAGACAATTAAATATTGTCCATATTCTTTATGTATTGGAAACAGAGATTTCATATCCAACCATGTTTTATTAAATCCACTTTGCTTGAAATGCTGCAAAGGTCATAATAACTTGGATTTTACCTCTAAAATAATGTCAACTTTTGTCAACTTTACACGCACATTACATGTTCAGCAATTCTAATCATCTAACGTTCTCCATATCCACGTAATTGTCTCGGATCTGTCTTACTGGAGGTGAATGTATTTTGTGAGAAAGAAATATATGATGCATGTAATAGAACGAAAATACAGATTAAAAGCAATTTCTAGCTGCTCAAAGCCTCTTTTCAACTTTTTTTTAGATTAATATGCAAAATAAGGGCCATTATGCTAGATCTTTTCCACTTAACTCGTAATGCAAAGGGTTTGAAGGGAATATGTGAAGCCCATGGCAGTGACAAAGGCCCGCGCAGACGGGATAAGTGTCTCAGTAGGGCAGTTACAAGTTCTTAGCCAGGCCTGGAGTAGGCATCTGGCACGCCGGGCAAATGCCGGGTGGGCTGCTGGCGGACAGTGCTAAAGAGGCAGATCAGGTGCGGCAGTCTGCGGCCACTAGCTAGACCCAGGCCGCGCGCTACGTGGACATAAAAGCGTAACAGGCAGTCCCTCCAATGCAGCCATTGGCCTCACTTGTGTCATCAGGTGGCTGTTGGCCTTAAAGTGCCAGGGTCACTTCATCATCGCCTGTCGGGCCCTGTCTCGGATTCACACATTAAATGCAGTAGTTTTTGAGCTTGCAAGAAAATGTAACCTTTGTCATATCCTCACAATACTGTGTGAGATGAAATGCCAGCCCTAGGGACCTTCACTTGGAAGAAGGGCTCCTGAGCGGAGTGATTAATGTATATATATATATAAAAGTGGTGCAATCACGGTAGCAACTATTGAAATGTTTTTTGATGGTTGTCCCACTTTAACACACCAGTGTTCCTCTGTAACACCCAACGTAACTGTGCGTTCGTGTGGGGCGGGTATAGGCTATCGGTGTTCACAACTGTTAATGTTCTGCTAAAAGAAAATTCAGATTTGGGAACACTTAGAATTTTGGATAATCTTGTGGAGCAACACTGACTCCCAGTGTCTGATGAACATATATCCTTCTGGTTAGATTAATGGCACTGCATCCAGAATTGCCATTACATTGCACCATTTCGGAAAGTAAATGTATTGTACAGATATCTTGGCCCATCTTGGCTGGTGACCTTGACATCCTGGTGAAATGAGCCATTCCACAAGCTCTTTACCAAACCCAAGTATTATAAAATAAGCCATTCAATGATGTGAATTGAACAGTTTCTCTCCCTGTTTTGGAAATATGCCCCATATAGTATGAGTTCCTGAGAATCGCTGGGAGGCACTAGTATCACTGGTATCACACCAGTTAAACATTCCGTGAAAAGGAGACAGCAGCTATTTGCACCAACAAACTGGAAATGTTTTGACGTTCGCTTACGGATTTCAAGCAGGCACGTGATGTCGCTTTTTGCTAACCACTTAATCCCATAGCTGAAAATCCACAAATTAAACCAATTTTCTTTTCCTTTTTTTCAATTGACATGATCCTTGGAAGAGTAATCCTTCAAGGCAAGCGAAGAGGTTCAATCAGCAAATATTAAAATGAGTTTTACACATCAAATTCTTTACCAAGAAATGGACACATATTTTAATCGGTTGCTGGATTTATATTTAAAATTGGAAGCAAATACCACAGATAAGAAGACTGAATTATTTTATTTCATTTCAAAATAGGGATTATGGGGCTTTTTAGATACCAGCCTCTATCTGCTTTCAAGGAATGAGTATTAAAACAGTATAAAGGACATAGTCAATTGTTTCCGTTTAGTAGAGAATGATTACAATGACTCTGTATCCCGACATTCAGCGTGGTAGATGGCGGTTGTGGAGGTAGTGGGCTGCTGGGGTGCTGTCCTGGGTCGGGCCCAGATACCTCTCTGTATGTTAACCAGAACTGATGCACCACAAGCCCAAGTGGGGCAAACGCAGACCCCAGGCTTGCCCATTGGATACCTGAAGTTAGAATGCAGATGAGAACCAAAATACCAAAAGGGAGGAAAGGTTTCAACTTTCTTGTCTTTGGCTGCCATTTTGAGGAGCCAGGCTTGGTGAATGAATGCCAAGTAGCGCAGATGATAAATGATATCACTTATAATAGAAAACCATCTGAACCAATGACTACGGAGATTTAAGGACAGAACATTTTGGTAAACCTACGGAATGCTGGTGGAACAGGAGACACATTTCATAAATGTAATTCCATCAACCAGGCATTTTTGGTGCATAATTTCACTTTAAGTATACAAAGCAGTTATCAAGGGCATGGTTGAAGACGCGTAATCCTTGATTTGGTACGCAAGGACTCAACGGTGAATACATCACACACACTGGAAAGGAAGATGAAGAATGAAAATGGAAACATTATATCAGCAAAGAATCTTAGTCAAGGGCTGGTTAAAAGATGGAAGAAAATGGAAAAACAGCAAGACAAGGCAAATTAGATATTCCTGGGGGCGTCACAAGGAAGCAGAGAGAATATGTTGAGAAAGGGGATTGAAATCTGTCTAGAGAGTATTTTCCACAGGCTCTTTAAGACATTGTATATATGTATATATGAATTAAATTGGAAGGTCATCATGGGGCCACATTTTACCATTTTTGTAAAATATTCCTGATGAGTCCTTCCAGTCAATGTTTGTACATTTACTGAGGAGGTTTATTCAATTACACTTAATTAAGTGAACCATAGACAAAACTGTTAAAAACCCCAAATGCCCTGTCTCGTTTGTTCCACAGTTGGTACATATTTAATTGAGGGGCAGTTCTTCAGAGCTGCCTTCCATGATGATTCAGTGTGTGAGGATGAAGAACATCACCTCTGCTCCTTCCATTGTTCTCCATAGTAATATGTGTGTGTTTTCATGCAGAGATATATTAACCTCTGGGCCTGACCAGGGCATCACCCCCAGCCACCCACTCCACATTTTACAACCTCCAATGGAGTGCTGGATATGATGTCATAACCCAGCGCTCTGTATCTCAAAGGCCTTCGAACTAAGTCTCAGGAGGCCTCCACAGTGTAAATGGGTTGGATGAGGACATCGGAGTACTCCCCTGTAACCGGCCTATTCAGCAGTGGCACACCCAAGGGGCCTGATGGCCCAAGAGGTTGGACTAGGCCTAGGCCGACCACAATAACTTGCTGCAAATATGGCAGACAAATCTTCTGCTATGGTGCTTCCAACAAGCGAGTCATGGGGAGAAAGAGCTCTGATACCTTCTCAAACATGATCACCAAGTAAAATAGTCCCAGCTGCATCAACAGAAACGCTCATTAGGTTGTTGACTAATGCCCAGTGCCCATTGCTGAGATGCTAAATATGAACTGGTTCTATGATTTGTTTTATTATATGATTTATAGTCAGGTTGATACCGGAGACTCCTTTGTGTCTGCTTAGAAGTCTGTGAGCTCCTACTGCTTTCTGAAGATTCTCACCATCAGGTCAACCCGTATTAAAATACTGTCAAATTTAAAATGCCTCGAAAGAGCTTAACATATCTAGGCCATAGACTTTAATCCCCATGCAAATATACTCACTTATGCCATTTCTGACGATGTGAGCTTACATCAGGAGAAGAATCATTTAAGAAGCAGGTCCCAGGACAGAAGAACTATTTTCAGTGCCATTAATTGTAATTTCTCCAGCGATTTAATCTTTGCTACCTTCATTTTTAGCAGAGGTAATTTTGTCAATTTATTGCAGGTATTAGGTTGGCAGCTTGGCAGATATCAACCCTTTACGATTCCGACCTCTGCCGACGTTAAATCATCACCAGTCACTTTCTTGCATAATTGAAGTTCTTTTAACAAGGCTCATCGCACAATCCCTCAATCAGACTAGAAATATTATCTGAGTGCAAGACCATAAAGGTCTTGTTTTCAGTTTTTTTTTTTTAAATAACATGCAAATGTGAAACAGATTTTTATCTGAGTGTTACAATCAGCTGAAATGAAATATGAAAATGAAAAACGAATGTGATTTTAATGCTTTAAGCCCTCAAAAGAAAGCGTATCAATATGTCTGGTAAAGGCTGCGTTTGTAACGTATCTTTAAAGCCGCTACTTGCTGAGGCTGACGTTACGTTAAAATATTATCTACTGTTAAAAAAAAAAGAAAAATGTAAAAAGCTGCTAAAAATGTGTCCTCAGGACATGAAAATGTTAAAAAAATGGGCAATCTCAGAAATTATTTATCTGAGCAATGGGGCGATGGGTAATACTACTACAACGTAACCCTTTGAGTCAGGCTGGGCTGGCCTATGAAAGCCTAAAAGGGCAGTATGTCATATCCAGCCATCGGCTACACTAATGTCAACAGGTGGTTGCTGGCCTTAAAGTGCCAGGGCCCCCTCATTATCAATGGTCCAGGTCTGCTTTGGGTTATGTATTACTTGATCACTGAATGGGTTAATTCATCATTATGCTTATCGTTATGCAAAGGATGTTACATTATTTTAAGGGAACGGTACTGCGTTGCAGTAGCTACAACTGGGAACTCTCTGGATTTCATGTGGAGTCTTTGGGTGAAGAGTCGCTAACTGTGGGCTCCAAGATAGTTCCTTCTTTGGGCAGGTAAGAGGTTGGGAAGCCCCCCCAACACCCCACCTACTTCCTGCTCACTTTTCCCTGCTTCCTGCTCTGTTCCCTCCCACTAAAGCCTCTCTTGTACTACGCCTTGCCCCTGTGCACAGTTAGCCCCACCCCTATGGGAACGCTGTCTTCCGGATGAGAGAGAGCTCCAGGAAGTTCCAGGGGGGCCAGTGGGCGCCGCTCTAGTGTTTCTAACAGTCTGTATCATAAAATTAATAGGGCCCTGCGGCACTGGCCTAAGCCTCCAGCTTTAAAAAAAAAAGTCAAAAAAACACACAAATACATTTTAACATTTTAATAAAAACTTCTTTCTTCTGATATTTCTCTTTCCATGCGATTCAATCTGTGTTCTGTTTATAAGGACACTTTTAATATTTAGAAATCTCCAGCACTAGCAAGCGGACACCTTGCGGCTAATTTACTGTCTGGTACATGGCCTTTAGAGACCTGCAATTAAACTGGTGGAATTAGGGGGGGGGGGGACATTAAAAAACAGCACACAGTCACCTCCTATTCAGAAATCACTATGATTAACGTACAGAGAGCACGGAAGCCGTTCAGTGTCCTGTCAGTCTTGTTTGGAAAGAACATTGCCGTTAGGAGAGAAAAATCTGCCTCCCTGTAGAACAAATATGGCTAATTGCTTGTTTGTCGTTGTTTTATAGCTCTCTCTCCCGTCTGTCTGCGGAAAAGTAGCCGCGCAACAAAGAGGTCATTTTGACTTTTACATGATCTACTGTGACCTGCAAATCCATTATGTCTTCATACACTCCGACACTCACTATTTATTTTACTATTATTTCTTTATGTACGGGCGATACATGGATTTTTGACTCAAGTAAAGTTACGTAGACTTTAGCATAGGGTGAGGGAACGTCTAACACTGCAGATCCTGCAGCCCATAATTTAAAAAAAAAACTCGTATTGATTAAAATATTTGGGATATCGTCCAAAGCATACCTGCCAAAAGCACCTCTTTAGAAGGGACAGTCCCTGTTTGGGACCCAGATATCCTACCCTGATGTATCTTTTTTGTAAGGGCTCATGTTGTTTGCTGGGTATGAGGGTTTCCTGGAGTTCTACTATAATTTTTTTTTATAGAAACAGATATTTTTTTAATTAAATGCTGTTAATAAAATGCCTTCATTTTCTTCTTCTCGAAGCACTAGTCATTTCCATAAATAGCTGTCATCTCAGCCCATCTCTAGTCATTTCAGACGCCAAAAGGCATGGCAGCCGGCAGTAACTACTGGAACCAGCTCAAGATATTATACTGAATGTTTTGCCTACTTTTGCTTTCCATGTATACAAACGGAACTTGGCAGCAGATAAGACCCATTAAGCCCATCTCTTCTGACCGTTTTCTTGCTGATGTAAAGACTAGTAGCTTAATTATGGGTTTTGTTGCCTTCTTTTGGCTCAAGAATAGGAAGGTTAGGTAGAAGGGTTGAACTTGATGGACTTAAGTCTTTTTTCAACCTCATGAACTATGTAACTATGTAATCTTAATCGGTCGTTGGTCTCGTCTTACATTAAGGAGCCATATGCTTATCCCATGCATGGTTAAATTCCCTTACTGTATTAACCTCTACCAAATCTACTAGGAGGCTCTTTCATCTACCATCTTTCAAGTAAAACTTCCTTACATTATCTCTAAGCCTCTGATGAGCCTGTGAAGAACATAATCGTTTGGTATTCCAAGGCCAGAAACTGTCAGAAACAGGTTACAGTGTAGCAAAGTTTTGAGTAATGTTTCCCGTTGCATTTTTATGACTGCAACACATTGACGCCTGTAATGCCTTCGAAAATATGTAGAACAGGGACATTACTTTGGTTCCAATATGAAATAATGCTTACGCTTTTATTACATATACAAGGGGGCAGTACCACGGACCATCATCTTCCACAAAGGGAAGAGAGTGGAGAACCTGGGATTGATAGTAATTCCAAAATAAGGAATGTAAATGTATCAAAATTCTCGGTTTCATGAGACATAATCTGCAGAATGGAAAGTCCTGCTATGATTTACATTTTGTCTTTGAAGTTGTAGATAACCTCCACTCGCTGATGACAGCCCTTTTTAGCTTTTGATAGGGTTATTTACACATAAGTAATGTATTTTAACATGTACCTTATATTATACTGGGCAATTACAGGCATAACATGACAGTCTCTGAGGCTGCGGCAAGATTAAAGCCCAGTGTAGATGTTCTAGATAATATCCCTGAAATTACATTGCAAAGGGTTGTATTTTTATGTAGCCTAGAAATTGAAACTTTTTAAATCTGGAGAAATAAATTATAATGAAATGAAATGCACCAGTCCACATAAGTTACGAGCATCATTGAGTAATAGTCGGAGACAAGAGCTCCAGAAGGGCACATGCTGTCTATGACCCTTCAGATCCAAATCAGACACCATCTATCATCTTTGACATAATTTGAAGATATTGGAGATTTTATTTTGTTTTTTAAGCCCATTTTTGCCCACCTTGGCAGCTTGGAAAAAATACACACCTCCCATCTCGGGACCCAAACTTCTTTATCTCTTTCTTTTCTTCCCTGAGTGAGTCTGTCACAGTGTTCTACAGCCATGAAAGTCAGAATAATGTGGAAAATGTGTTTATAAACTAAAGCGTGTGCATACAAAAAGGGTTTTCAAAAAATGCTAATTGGCTTAAGATGACTTGCACAAAATAACATTTCCAGGCAGGCAGATGTGAAATGTTCACCAGTGCACATGAGTTGAAAAAAGAAGGCAACTTGCAAATTCACTAATTTGTGAGTTTCCTGTGACTTTAATAATTAGTTGGAATTTTAGCGGAGTGGGATGTTACAATCTTGCAAATTATAGAAAATGACATTGAACATGCATACCCTCACCTGTAACTCGCAAAAGTAAATCTGCAAGGGCATGCATGGCTTTTATATATTACTATATATATATCTATTTAAAGAATAGTTTTAGGAACCTGGGCTAATTAGTGCAAATGTTTTAGACTGTACCTTTCCTTTGGCCTACTTGTCCATCCTCTTTTCTCCAGTGCTTCAAACTATATTTTAACACCCATCTCATCAGGGAAGCTGATCAACAGACAGGTTAACTCCCTTCCTCTAACCTACATCTGGCTCACCTTTCCTTGCCTCACTCCTCTTACTCCTCAGTCAATCTGTACAGATGTCTGAGATACATTCATGTGGTTGGTCCCTGCCAAACATTTGTACTTTCACCTCTGGTTTAATATCCTATCATTTGTTTAAATTGTTATGGTATGCACTACTAGTTATGTCTTGTTTGCCTAATGGCGCTATATAAATCAATAAATAATAATAAAAACTATATTCAGCCAGAGAAGATTCACTTGGGAGTTTCAATAAAGCAGATTGCACAACCTGTACTTCCAAATTATAGACACTGCGGACATTTAGTAATGTTTGGCGCCACCTGGTGGTAACATTAGAAACTGGCAGTCTTTACATGAAAAAGATTCTGAATACAAACTATAAGACATCTTGCGTCAGTCGGGAATAATACAGATAACGAATGAACAGATTGGTTCAGTAATTAATACAAATCCAAAAGGTGCTATTTTATTAAGTAAAGCAAAAGTGCATTGTGAAAGTTTATAGTTTAGTAACCAAATTACCACTCAGGAGCCTCTCTCTTTTGTTAGTACAGAGCAAGCCTAGACTTGCCATCTGGCAAACCAAGAAAATGCCCAGCAGGCAGGTGGCAGATGCCACATACTCATCTGATCTGCTTAAACAGGATGGCCATGTTACCTAGATATTCTATTTTCAGCAATATTAAACGAATTTGTGACGCATTATCAGTGGCGTTGGCAGGGGGCAGAGGGGGCAATGCCCCCCCCTACATCATGCTGGTTTTTTTTTTTGCTTGCAGCCACGAGGAAGCACTGACACGAAGGAGAGAGAGGGACGCCAAGCGGTCGCTCAGGAATACGTTTTCAGCAACCGCTCGGCGCCCCTCACTCTCCCCCGCGAGGCCTCTGTCTTGGTCGCAGTGCCGCCATTTCTCATAGATAGTGAGAAGTGGGGAGAGGGGGTAGATAGTGAGAAGGGGTAGATAGTGTGAAAGGAGGGTAACAAGAATATTTAAATAAAGAATAAGAATGAATGAGAGAATTCATTAATGTGTGGATGCACTGTGTAAATGAGTGAGAGAATAAATTAATTAATGTGTAAATAATTTGTGTGAAAGCGTGACAGAATAAATTATTGTGAGAATGAAAGTGAATTAGTGAGTGACTGTTAAAGTGTCTGTGTGTATCATAAATGTATAAGTGATTTTGTGGAAAGTCTAAGATGGCACAAGCAGGGTGTTTAAGCCTTGGGGCGGGGTATTTATGGGACAAAAGATGACACAGGTAGTGTGTTCATGTTTTTATAATAATATTTCATAAGCAACTCATTTTACATTACAGATGAAACATTTTACACTTAGTTATCCCTGTTTTATTTTTACATTGTACATATTATTATTATTATTATTATTATTATTATCCTTTATTTATATAGCGCCAACAGTTTACGCAGCGCTTAATACAATACATAAATTCAAGGGATATGACAAGACAAGAATTGACAGACTAAGACAAACCGATACATTTGGTGGAGAGAGCCCTGCTCGCAAGCTTACAATCTAGAGGGAAATGGGGTGACAAACATAAGGCATAGAGAAAGGGTGAGAGGTATTGTGGGGGTTATATCGATGACAAGGAAGTTCTAGCAGCTAAGATGGTGCGGCTTCTCTGAAGAAGTGGGTTTTTAGATGTTTCTTGAAAGTTGGGAGGGAGGGAGAATGCTGAAGGTTCCTTGGGAGTAGATTCCAGTGATATGGGGCAGCTCGAGTGAAATCTTGTAGACGGGAAAAGGAAGAGGTGATGAGTGAGGAGGAGAGCCTTAGCCCATGGGAGGAACGTAGGGATCGAGTAGGAGAGTATTTGCTAATGAGGTCAGAAATGTACGGAGGAGCAGTATTATGGATGGCCTTATATGTCAGTGCCAGGATCTTAAATTTAATTCTAAAGGTAATTGGGAGCCAGTGGAGGGTTTCACAGAGGGGGGAAGCAGAAGAGGAGCGACGTGCAAGGAAGATGAGCCTAGCAGCGGCATTTAGGATAGACTGTAAAGGAGAGAGTCGAGACAGTGGAGTGCCAACCAGAAGAGTGTTGCAGTAGTCAAGACGGGAAATGATAAGGGAATGAACGAGGGTTTTTGTGGATTCTTGGGTGAGGAATGGGCGGATACGAGAGATGTTTTTTAGGTGCAAGCGGCAGGATCTGGCGAGGGACTGAATGTGAGGGATGAAGGAGAGGTTTGAGTCAAGGATGACCCCAAGGCATCGGGCCTGGTTAGTAGGAGAGATAGTCGTGTTGTTAATGGTGATAGAGAATTCAGGTAGTGGAGTGGAGATGGAGGGAGGGAAGATAATGAGTTCAGTTTTAGAAAGATTAAGTTTCAGGTAGTGTTGTGACATCCATGAAGAAATAGCAGACAAGCAATTGGTAATACGGGACAGGAGAGATGGAGAGAGATCAGGAGAAGACAGGTAGATTTGGGTATCATCTGCATATAGGTGATACTGGAGGCCAAATGAGTTGATTAGTTTGCCAAGAGAGGAAGTATAAAGAGAGAACAGCAGAGGGCCAAGGACTGAACCTTGGGGGACACCAACCGAAAGTGGAAGGGGTGATGATGTCTTGCCAGAGAAGTTGACAGAGAAGGAACGGTTAGACAGATATGAAGAGATCCAGTAGAGAGCTGTATCTCGAATGCCTATAGAAGCAAGTGAGTGTAGAAGAAGGTGGTGATCAACAGTATCGAAAGCAGCAGAGAGATCCATATACATATGTATAAGTTGTTCTGGTTGATTTCCTCCTTGTTTTTTATTACAAGGAAATCCATGAACTTTTCTTTGTAACTTTTACTCTTACCTTACAAGCTTAATTAAAATCATCACACACATCATCACACTGGGCTATTTCTAAAATGACCAGTGTTCAAATTCTGAAGGCAAATGGCAAAAAGTTGGCATTTTGTTTGGGGTTAAGAATAAACACTAGATGGCAGCACTGTCTCACTTTTTGGGGTTAGTAAAACAGCAATGAACTGCTTTGGTGTTTAGGATAATAATAATAATAATTAATAATAATTACTAATAATTACACTTTAGATAGACCATAATGCACAAGATATTTAACACTTCATTTGCACCATATGTACATGCTAATTGACATGTTCCAAGACAAATCCAATGTAAAAAAAATAAATAAAGACTGCAGGGAGACTGTGTATTTTGAGTTCAGTACTCTGAATAAGATGACCCTGGAGTTTTCGCTTGATGTCTGCCATACCACAGACCAGGTTTCCAATGTCCATATTGTCCAAGAAGGAAGAGTCTGAATGATAAACTATGTGACATCTCGATAACTTATTAAATGTCCTCAAATACAGGTGAGACAAAGGCACAAGTATTGAATGTACATGGGACCTGGTTGAACAGAGAACGCATTGAAAGACTGATATTATGTAAGAGAAGGGTATGTCCCTTACTATGAACAGAGAATACATTGATTGCTTGGCAACCTGGTTTTAACTTGGAACAACAGAAGAACTTTTCTGCTAGGCTGTTTTAGAATGTTCTTTGAAAATACCATAAAGGAGGCGATAAAATTTAATATTACTGTATAAAAGGGTAAGCGTCCAGTCCCCTTCTGGTTACTATCCAACCGATTGATTGCCATAGTGTAATATAGAGATTGCCAGCACATAATTGCTGATTTGCAACATGAGACAATTATCTTGGACCTGGCTGTTTTCACTTGGATGATCTCTTGGGCACTTTGAACTACATGTACAGAGAGCAACAGAGATGAGGCGAACCCTGTAAGAACTCCTCTCCCCGGCCCCCCAGTTAAATCCCCTTCAGGAGATGCATTCAGCTAACTGGAGGAGAGGACATCACTGAAAGCCTCTGGTGGCGGCGTCTCCCCCAATTCGAGGATCAGGGAGAGGACGTCACCACAAGTGCCGCCATTTTGGGTTGGTTTTTTTGGTGGAGATGCTGATGAAGATAGAAGATACCAGATTGAAGAAATAAAAGATAAAAGATACAAGATAGAAGATGTGGAAGCGGAAGTGGAATGAGTGAGAGTGTGAAGGAGTGAGAGTGAATACATTTTGTTCCCACATTAAAAAATGCCCTCACATTTTTCGTCGAACCGAATGGGCAGGGAAGAAAATTTGTCGCCTGAAAACTTATGGGCCAAAAACAAACCAAACAATTAGTCTGTGTTGTTTTTGCCACATTTGCACGTCTGCTGTACTGACATTGATTGACAGCTTAAGCCATCAATCAGAGCTTTGGATCATGAAGGAAGAAAGAACATTTTCCCACATATCCCCCCTTTTGGAAGAATGTATAGTAAAGTACTCAGAGGGTTAGGGTTACTCACATAGTACTCCGATATTAATTTTTCTATAACAGGACGGAACACAAGAAAATAATACCGAAACACTGAAATTCTTTCTACCAATACAGACTACGGACACATTCTGGTTAGCAGGCACTGTCCATGGCCCAAACTCTTTGAACGAGACAGATCATGTTATACGTTACTATATATATTTCAACAAATTTAATCTTAATCACCGAATAAATCAAGTCTTTAACTTTATTGAAGACGCCAACCATGCAAAGCCGGCAAACCTTTCCAAAATGTTTCAAAGTACGGTACGTGTCATGCTCCCCAACCATGACCACTGGAAATACACAGATGATTGCTCAGAAGATAAATGTTCCACAATCTTCCTTATTGTTTATAGAGTGCCTACACTTTGATATGTCTTATTCTTTTTACTTTCCCACGGAAACATTAAATTGTACTTAGTGATCCATACCCATACGGTTCTCCCAGGTACAGGCATTGATCGAGACAGAGATCGTTATCCAAATTGTGAAACATGGGTGTGTTTTGTAGGTTACGGAGCACCGGGAACGGATCGCAGACTCCGGCGGTATCAGCTCTGTGGGTGATATTTGGGTTGTCATTTTCTTGGATCGGTTTATTTTCCTTTAAATGTTGGCAAGTCACTGTCGGTTAGATTTAAAAAAACGCACGCGATCACTTCCTGGGTTTTGTAATAAAACCACTATTTTATTGCCAAAAAAAACAATATACGGCCGATTCTAAGGAAGTTCTAGGGCAATATTCAAGAAAGTCGGGACTTTTTTAAATCCAGCAGCTTTGATACCCCTGCTGTACATTTATTGGTAAATTTATTGGAATACAGAAGCGGAAGGATAAAGAAAAAAACGGGCTGACATCATATACATTATAACATTTATAACATTTATGTGATGCCCCCCTTGCCAATGCTCATGCACATGGAAGGCACTCCAACTGATTTGATTGGAAGCTTTCTTGCCACCGATTGGCTGCGTTATGTAGCCAATCAGTGTTGAGAATTGTCTGACCACAGAGGAGGCAGGAAGCTACAGCAAGAGATTAATACTTAAACTCCTTTGGTGAGGCTGTCTGGCACATTAAACTGTCCATTTAAATCAAATTTTAATTTGTTTTATAGTATACTTTCATTGAAATAATACCCCTAATAAAAACGTCTCAAAAATACCGCACTAGTGTTTTTTTATTAGGAAAATCATTAATAATTACAGTGAATTCATCATTAGGAGAAAAAAAAAATCAGATACTGATTTCACAAATAACAATGCCCATATACTTTGTGAAATATTCCAGCCATATTAAATGACAATTTTTGTTTATCAATTACTATTACATCAAACTGGTAGATAAAATACTCCCGTTACCAACACAATTTTAGTGAACACCCAGAAATGCTGCAGCATTAGAAAAGAAAAAGAAAAAATCAAGTGTTTAACCCCTTTTATACCAAGAAGGGTCTGTGACGCATCATTATATATATATATATATCTATATATATATATATATATCTATATATCTATATATATATATATCTATATATATATATATATATATATATAGATATATAGATATATAGAGCGCAGTTTAACCCTCTAAGATTCAAAGGCGGTAAAAATGTAAAGGAGTGTGGAGTTTTTTGGCTTCTAAGAGGTTAAGCCGTAAACAGGAAAAAGTATTGTTTTCTGCAGTTATGTGCAAATTATTCAGAATGCTCTGTAGAATTAAAAATAATAAAAAATATTATATTCTTGTACATATACAGCAGTATACAAGGATTAATCCAAATGCATACAATATGTTAAAGTCACTCAGAGTCTGAGACTGTCCCTCCAGTTTCTCCAGATAAAGATATTAGGAAGATGCCCCCCCCCCCGGGTATTAAAAATTAACAATTCCAAATGTAACAAGTGATAGGACTTAGAACAACATTAGAATAACATCTTTCCCTAACGCTGCTCTGCGGTGCCATCTAGTGGCAGGGAAAGGGATACATTCAAACCTGAATAAACAGTATTCTTGTTCAAAAACTAGTATCTTATATACAGCAAGACATATGAAAAATATTGCACTGAATGAGAATATCCTGGTTTTGAAATGTTTTCTTTCAAGCTTCGATAATGTTGCAAACAACATAACAAAACAGCCATTAAAAGTTGGTTAAAGGCACTTATACAGTATCTCAATGCGGTCTCGTAACGATCAGCGTTACTCGGAGACTAACATATAAAATTCACCGCGACAGTCATTTTTCAACCATTCGGTTTTGCAGATCGATGGGCCATGTTAACAGGTCAATTCCGGAGCAAATTACTAAAAGTGGTGCTGTCACCATAGAAACCAAGGAACAAATCCAACTGAATACACCACAGTTAGCACTATGTTCACAAAATAAATACAACCCAACATACTCCTATTCAGCCTATTACTGGTGCAAGCATATTAACTCATCGGTCTATAACATTTTTATTATGCCGCAAAATAGGAAGATAATAAAAAGTTATTATTGTGTCAATTTAGGGCTATGTGCTATAAATTCTACATCATTTTAACCAAAAGCAGTAGGGGAAAACTATATATTTCCTTTATGTGTGTATAACAAACATCAATGCTTAAATAGTCCCAAAAGGGGATTAAAAAGTGAATTATTTCACATAATATTTATGGCTGCAATTTTATTGTTTTATGTTATTACCAGTGTTTTGTTCTCCCCTTTACGTACATTTTTTTTTTTACAAGGCAAATAAAACCTGCCGTGAGACAAAATAATATTTAAGAATTTAACTATTGCCAAGAAAGTTGCTAATCTGTCCGTTTACGTCCAGGACCCGTTTACACCACATTATGTGAGAAAGGCACAGATTTTGTGATTTTTTAGGACCTGAGAAATCTGCCAAACTCCTCCAGTGTATCGATCAGGCAAGATCTACCCGGATCTTATTTTCACAGGTTTTACTAAAAAAAAAAAAAAAAAAAAAAAAAAAAAAAAAAGACATTTTGGAGAAAAAAAACCCCCAAAAACATTCGAGGTTCCATCATAATATCCAGTTATTTTGGTCTGAGTACTCTTACCAGGACAATACCGGCCGTTACTTTAACATCTACCTATATACTTTTTTAATCAAATACCTACGTGTGATTTTTTATTAAAGAACTATTTTTTGGCACTGAAATTTGGCCTTCAATTCAGAAATCCTGTTAATTTCATTCTGGCGAATTCAGCTGCACGTTAGAACGCTTTAAACCACATCCTTCCTAGCCCAAAACGGAATCGTGAGATCAAATCGATCCATTTTATACGGTTTATATGGACACGGAAGCAGCTAACTAACCCGTTTTAATCACCGTTTACGATAGCATCTTTGAGACTTGTCTACGATTTTACAAGAGAAAGAAATAATCTACATAATATATGAAAACGCCAAAACTGCCCATTTACTAAAACCGTCCTCTACTTTCATATAAAATAAAAAAAATAGAATAAAACCCTAGATCTTTTAGGAATTTCTTTTATGAAGAGTAGCCCCCATGTGCCTGTCACGTTACAGGTCAGATCACCGTACGGGTGGAAATTAAAACTTTCTCCAGTTCCGCCATATCAACCGCTTCCCTTTGTCAGGATTTCCAGAGGAGCCACCAACCATGATCAGGAAAGGAACAGTTAGATGTTCAGTCTACATGGAACATTCATCGGTGGTCTTCTGCATTGTTAAAATACATTCACAAAATCAATAACTTTTGGTTTGAAAGCAGTAGTTGACCTGGGTCCATTGTCATAAATGTCAAAGTATGTTTATGGGTAGCAGCAGCAGACCGGATCTTCATCAGGATATATTGTCCTGATTCCGTCTCGGCACGGTAAGTTGTTCGTACGTAGGAAGGGCGTTATGGCAGAGGTGGTGTTCAGAGTCCATGGAGCTGCTTCGATGAGGCGACCTGCTCGTTTGACCGGATTGTTGGTTGGAAACTAGATGGTGAAGCATGTCGGTGATGAGATTCAACTTATGATCCATCTGTGTTACCTATTCAAAAAAAAGTCATTATACGTCAACGTGACTGCAAAAGTAAACAGTAAAAAAAAAAAAGACACAAAAAAAACCATAAATTACACATTTTAACAATTAAAGTGTAGGAACTCCTTGCGAGGATCTCATCTTCTTCATTTTCCTACTGCAAAAAATGTGTTCCTATGCCGAACGTTCGGTAAATTAAGGTGAGATTTCTTGTATTCCTCCTCATTGATTTAATTTTACATCACACCTCATTGCAGGGGAACACAGTCGGGCATGGGGCGCACCCTAAGTAATCTGCTTTACTGCAATTTAAATAGACACCAAAAGCCAATAAATAGAAAACTATTAATTATTTTCAACGCAATCTACTCTATTCCTACTGTGTCCTTGCTTTATTGTAGACGATCGTTTAGTCACTTGCACAGCCTAAGAAATAATACAGTATAATTGTGTGTATGTGTGTGTATATATTATATATATATATATATATATATATATATATATGTAAAATGATATAAATAGTTTCCGGCAGACATAATCTAAGCTTTGCCGATAGATCTTTTACCTTATCTTCCACGCGGTTTAACCTGGAACCAATAGTGTTGTTTCCACGATCTTTCACTTTATCTAGACAGAAAGAGAAAAAAGGAATTTGAGTCACTGAAAATTATTTATTAGACTTGTACACGGCAAGCGAAATTTATTTGGACGAAACTTTTATTGTTTTCTGGAAATTAATTTTGTTTTACAATTGTTTTTTGGGGGAGGGGATTGGTTGATTCAGAAATGAAAATGGCATTTCCAAAGGGGGGGGGGGGTCGCTTTTACTTAGAGCAGAAGCATCAGGGTTTAGGAAGAGATCCAGACTTTGATTTTGCACCGTAGGACCACCAGCACTCTGGCTACTTCGTTATCTGACAATTAGCACCTCATAGGCAGCGGAGGTCGGAAAAAACAGATATAACAAATTCGGAAATGGTTAAAACTGGCGTTGGTCCAGAACCAGGTAAAAAGGAAAACAAAGACACAATTCCAGGTTGTCCTTGTCCTTGTGTTACCCTGTGTATGCTACATCGCATTCTGCACACCTTACACCTGAGATTACTCGTGGAAAAAGTCTACACAAAGCGTTCTCAGGGAGCATGCTTACAAACACACACACGTAACGCGTGTTCTCTGCAACAATTAGCTTAGTACAGTAAATGAACCTTGATGCGGCTGTATGACTATTGACAAGAAAAAAAATATATACTTTTAAATGACTTACAAACGATTAAATATATTATTTGACTAAGCGAGTAAGTTACATCAAATAGAGAACACAGAGGAGCGTCCCTTAAAATACATCCCGAACTCTTCATTATTTACCTGATACAGAAAGGAAGAGAGAAGGCTTCCCCAACGACTGGTCCAATCTGGAAATTAAAAGAAATATTTTTACCAAATGGCCCCATTTATATTTCGAGTGGACAGAATACGAAAGAGCAATGTCATCAAACTGCATTATTATATGTAGGTGATTATATATTGTATTATTATATTTAGGTGATACATTTATTAGGCACCAGTAAGAGCTGGATGCTGCCAACCCAACAATATAGCAACACTTATAGGTTTCATAATAGCTTTACAGGGAGGTTGAGGGACTTTATGGAGATCATTAAGGGCAACATTAAGCTTGAAGACCAGCGTAAATTATTTTAATTATTTTTACGATGCATGGGTCTGGTGATTTTTTTTTTTTTTTTTTGAAATTTAAACTTCATTCATTGTACAAAGCACTGCCCGGAAAAATATAAACGGATACGTTGTCCACAACCTTCTCTGCAGCTCCTTAATTCGGACCATCAGGTTAAGGTGACCTTGAGAATATTGTTCAATAACATCCCGCACATCATACGGTTTCCTCGCTTGCTGTGTGTACACAAAATAAAAATAAGGAGAAGTCACAGCTGATCTTTCAAACAAGCTTTTATATATAATATATATATATATATAAATATAAAGGGAAGACGGGACACTTGGGAGGTATCCAACACATCTAAATGACATATTTCCCCAGTGGGGAAGCACAGGTTCCCTCGATTGTCTTTTTTTTTCCTATGCATCAAGGCTTAGACGGTTGTAAATTTCTTCATGGTACATTTCCTAAAATACAAACATTTAATATGCTAAACACACCTGAAATTTCTTTTTTGCCACAAAGTACTGCATCCGTCGAATTACTTTTATTGCTGCTCTGTGATGTTCCCGAAGTCTGCAAAAATACACACAAAAATCTCTCAGGATAGCTGCCTCTTAAATGGACGCGGTCACAAACGGAGTGCAGCTGGAAGAGCGTTCCAGAGCAGGGGTATTCAACGAGTAGGGAGACTTACTCTGAGATATGGGTTATTGGGGTGAGTAGCGTGTCTCCTTCCATGTCCAGATCCTCCGTAAAGCTGTTGGTCCTGATAAAAGGCGCAGAACTGACATCTAACAGCCCAAAGGATTTTTTCACTGTTGAAAAACATATTGGTAAGGCGACTGTCCGACTCTGATGCTTACAGTCAACCGGCTTTGAGTTTCCACTTTAGATAGCTAGACGGCGTTTTACTAAATCACATTTGCGATAAATGTGTACATTGTAACCTCCATTGTCTCTTAGTTTGCCACCCATGTGATGTAGAAAGGATAGAACTGCATGCGATTTGTCACATGATGAATTACCTGTGTTTTCATATGCTTCCACAGAGTAGTTGTCACATTTTTTGTCCTCCGCAACATGGTCATAAGTGATATGTGGAACATTTAACATCTTCTCTGTAGAGCCTTCTTCTCTTTCTGTGCGTAATTTCTTCCTCTTAATCTGAAACAACGAAAATATTTCAAAAGAAAAAAAGGTACAGGGTGTACAAATGCTCTTTTTAAAAGGGGGGACACTTGAAATAATATTTTGTGCCGATTTAGTATGTAAAAAGAGAAAATGAACTCCATATGAAGCAGATTGATGGTTGAGGGCTAGGAAGCATCAATCACAAGGCGACGTAGATCGCTAGCACCTTATGTGGCTGATTCAGATTATGGAAGACGCACTTTGGGTTCTTTAGATCTCGTGAGAATAGTTTTACAATTCAGTTCGCCCTGGCACAACACTTTTAAAGGTGCTGTTCCACCAAAAAAAAAAAAAATACAATCTGTAGTAAGCTAAGCAAATAAACCTTGGCATGCTTTGTTTCTGGGAAGGGTTTTGTTGAGAGGTGGACACTTAACAGACAACAAGTGATGTTTCTAATGCTGCGTTTAGTGACAACGTGTCAAATTCAGGTAAAACGGCACAGAAACATGAGGACAATCAGAAAAATACAGAATAGCAAAAGAGAAATACCATGACGGTTTTCTTGGGTTTGGGGCTTGGCGACATGAACTGGTGGTTCCGTGGTTGTTTCCGGATGTAGATCTTCCACGTTGCAGAATCTGGATTTTCAGCTGCATAGCACCTCCACGCTGTCTGGAACAAGGGAAGCAACGGCGTTCGTCTGTTACAAGTCTGAGCATCGACTCTTGTGATCAAATCATTTAACGCTACAGCAAAAATCCATTGCAGGATGGATTAATTTACATTGAACAAAGCTTCCCGGGTCAGAAACCCAAGTCCTGGAGCTTGAACTGTGAGAACTCGCCACAACTTTTGGCAATATGTGCATTGGGGCAATTAACCTTGATGTGAACTAGATCAACCACCCCGCGCGGTGTCATATTTTTAACCACATTTTCACCACATACCAGGAACCAGAGGTTATATACGGAGAAGTGAAACATCTTGTCATGTATATTTACACTTATATATTATATAAAATGCATCCCCACCACTGAGGATCGTTCTCTTGGTGTAAAGGCCGTTACCTGAATTAGAGATGCTGCGGCTGGTATCTGTCGGTTAAAATGTTTCTGTCTTTGTTTTTGTTGCACTTTCAGGGCAAATCCTGAGCCTAGGATCCCCTGGAGATAATACAAGAACGTGGAACAAATACTTCAAATTAGGTAAAAATGATGCCATTCTTTGTATTCAACAGGTAATTATAGCCAAGTAATTTTTTGTTGAAAACCAAATAAAAATACGTTAAATGCTAATCTTTTAAGGGGGTCACATAATCAGATTGCTTTTTGATGGTTTTTTTTTGTTACTGTTACATTTTTCTTCATTTTATATTTCTTCTTTAGAATAAGAGACTTAAAAGACAAGAGTGAAACATTATTAAAAGAAAAATAAAAAAAAGTTGCCTAATTCAGACAATTGTAAAAAAATATTCTGTTCTAAATTGTGTTTTAAAATTTTGAAATCCATTTATTTTTTTTTATATAAACGTTTCCTTCTTTTTCTCCACTTTATACCAGAATGACTTTTTATTATTATTTCTTTAGTCAATCCATTTTCTAAAATGAGCCATTTGAGACATTTACAAGTCGACTTACAACTTAGGCGGTATCTGTAAGTAACGTAAGTAGGGAGCTTACCGCCGGTAAAGCGAAAAATGAAATTGCGAACACTGAAAAGCAAGAGGCGATAGTTTTTCCGATCCAGGTCTGAGGAACCTTGTCTCCATAACCGATGGTTGTAACTGTGACCTAAAGAAAACATAACAGATATATAGATGTTATAGAAGCAGATACAGAGAGGAAATACCTGGAGATTCCATAAAAGAATTCAGCGTAGCCTTGAACCCAACACCTAAAATACCTCTTTCCCTTTCATGTTTGGCGCCTTGCATATCCAAGAGACTAATCCTCTGGGCCCGGCAGCTTGCTTGGCCACTTCATCTACCCCTTCAATCTTTTGTTATTTTCATATTTATTTTACATTTATCATATCAAAAATCATCAGGCAGACATAACCACCTTCAGATGAATCTATAAACTGAATTCCATTTAAGTTCTTATTATGTAAACATTTATATTTCATGCTGAATGTACTTACTACTCCCCACCAAAGGGCATCTGCGTAGCTTCCGAACTGATACTGCCCTGAATCGTCAACCGCTTCTTTTTCAGCCAAATACACAAAATAAGAAGAGAAGATCAGTCCCAGGAACCCGATGTAAAGGGTTGTAATGAGTTCCTATAGATGACAGAAGAATTTCGCCAACCTTTAGGTGCAGAAATACTAACGAACCGTACCAAGAAAATACCGTATTTGCTCGATTATAAGACGAGGTTTTTTCCAGAGCAAATGCTCTGAAAAATACCCCTCGTCTTATAATCAGGGTCGTCTTATAATCAGACCTCAAATAGGTCTGATTATGAGACTAAGATCCAGATCCCCCGCAGCGATGCAGAGGACCTGGATCCTCCTGTGTTAATCCCCCCCCCCCCCCAACTTACCGGTGCTTCTGAGTCCCCGGTGCTTAGTCCGGGCTGCGTGTAGAGCTCTACGCGATACAATCGCGTAGAGCTCTACACGCTTCCCGGACTAAGCACTGGGGACCCAGATGCAGGGGACCTGGATCCTCCTGTGTTAACCCCCGACCCAACTTACCGGTGCATCTGAGTCCCCGGTGCTTAGTCCGGGCTGCGTGTAGAGCTCTACGCGATTGTATCGTGTAGAGCTCTACGCTCTACACGATACAATCGCGTAGAGCTCTAAACGCTGCCCGGACTAAGCACCGGGGACTCAGATGCACCGGTAAGTTGGAGGGGGGGGGCATAACACAGGAGGATGCAGGGGACCTGCATCCTCCTGTGTTATGCCCCCTCCAACGTACCGGTGCTTCTGAGTCCCCGGTGCTTAGAGCTCTACGCGATTCGCGTGGAGCTCTACATGCTGCCCGGACTAAGCACCTGGGGCTCAGATGCAGGGGACCTGGACCCTCCTGTGTTATGCGCCCCCCCCAACTCAGAAGCACCGGTAAGTTTGGAGGAGGGAGGGGGAGTGTTAAATGTGGGTTTGAGGCATTTCTGGAGGCAGAGTGCTCTGTGAAATGCCTTTTAACCCCTTTAATGCCACTCTGCCTCCTGAAATGCCTTAAACCTCCCTATATGCCACTCTTCCCCATAATATGCCTTTTAACCCTCTAAGTGCCAGAGTGGCATATAGGGTTAAAAGGCATATCATGGGGCACAGTGGCATATAGGGTTAAAAGGCATATTATGGGGCACTGTGGCATTTAGAGGGTTAAAAGGCATATCATGGGGCACAGTGGCATATAGGGGGTATAAGGCACTTCTGGGGCAGATGTGCATAACTGGGGGACAGGTTGGAAAATAGAAGGAAATAAAACCAAAATATTTTTCTCAAGCATAGCTTTTATTAAAAAAAGTGTTTAAATGAATTAACATTTACTGGTAAAACTTTTTTCCTATAGGGTCGTCTTATATTCAGGCTTTTTCTTTTTTTCCTAAATTAATATTAAGATTTGGGGGGTCGTCTTATAATCAGGGTCGTCTTATAATCGAGCAAATACGGTAATACCGACAAAAACAAGGCGTCATGGTTATACAAACAGTCTATGTTTCGTAGAAACACTTTTAAGAGTAATAAAGGAAGTTTGATGTTATCCAATGGTGTCAACATACTTGTCTGTGAATAAACACCACTGATCCCAGAAGTCTCCAAGTGCCACCTTGACGGTCAACATGTAGCATCCGTAATATCTGAAGAAAACGGATTCCCCTAGAGAAGAACAACATTACATGTAAAACACGTAGTCCGTGTGGTTTATTTCTCTGTTGAGGGTAAGGTTCAATTCCGAGGCTCAATTTACAAACTCCTAAAACCTCTAACTCTATAAGTAAGTTCTGGACCTTTTGGCTAAAGGGAAGAGGTAAAGCTTGGTCGAGCAGGCTCACAAAGCCTGGGGCGTGATTTTTGATGCCCCTGGTATCGGGGTATCATGGACCCGCCATGTGTTTAGGTGGTGTGCGGGGGAACTCCACTGACATGGGATGTAACTATGCCCTGGGCTTTAGCTGGTGGAGAAAGAAGATCAAAATTTGTAGCCATGGGCTAGGGTCTGAACAGGCTCAAAATCACTTCGCTTTTGGAGGGCATACGTGGTGTTGATTTTTGATCACGGTTTTTCTGGTTCTTGTTAAAAATGCCACAGTGGAGCTGGGTCCCTTAAGACTTGACTTTGGTGGGGGGGGGGGTTTGAGTCTTTTGTCCACCACCCTTGAAGACTTCAGTGGGCCTCCTCTTTCTTTGGAGGGGAACCTAGAAGATCTGACCCTCCCTTGACCTCGGTCTTGGAGGGAAGAAAGGCGCTGCATATCCCCCGACCCCTGGCATCAAGGAAGAATAAAAAGTAGCCTCCACAATATGTGTCAACATACTCTCAGATAAAACAACAGTGCAAACACTGAAACATGGCAACATATTTCTTCTCAAAGTTGTCATATAGCTAAGTTTTGTTTCTAATTTGCCTTGAGCATTGGGGAGGGTTCAGAGCACTTTATGTAGCAGCCCTATAATTCTTCCAGTGGTTTTGACTTTATTATGGGTTTGGAAGTTGCTTTGCTCATAAAATGTCTTGAGCCAGGGACTATTGCATTGAGCATTTAAGGGAAACATTACCTTATAGCAGATGTTGCAAAAACTTGGCCATTGGATCCAACACAAAGAACTATGACTGACGCAACGACTACTATCAAATCTGGAAGAAAAATATGTTTTATTAAATAAATGAATATATTAATTCAGCATAAGCAACAAACTAGGTTCTTCAAAGAACAAATTGTAAGATTGTGAACTCGTTTGAACCCTCCTTAACCCTTGTTATATTATGTACTGCTTGTTATACATTCCTGAGAGCACTAAGGGAACGGCAGTTGTCAATCAGTATAAGGAACATTGAGAAACAACATTTCAACATCACCTTCAACAAAATTTGAGTATTTGGATAAAATAAGAAAAAATTCAGTTGTTTTTGGCATTGGTGTAGCGTTTGTGTACAGGCCACTCTTACCTATTATAGAAATAGGCTTCCTAGCAAACCGCAGCCTTCCCCATACTCCAACATATTTGCTTCGACATCCGGCAGACCACAAACGGACCACATACTCTGCTCCAAAGAATACCACAAGTACGATTTCCTGTGGGGTGAATAAATATGTTTCTCAAAACGTGAAAAATCTTTTCTTGCGCCTACAGAAAAACGTAAAGTTTTGCGGATCAGATTTTTAGCTTTATAGTAGATATTTTCTTCTGGCTTCTTTAAGGACTAGTACAAAATACTGAATACGAATAGGCTAAAAATAAGACCATAAAGTGCCCCCTTTGCCCCAAACAGCTTGTGAGTGCCTTTGCCCCAATCAGCTTATCAGTGCTATGATAATCCCCAAACTGCTGGGGGAAAGATGGCACAAACAGCTTGTCTGTGCCATCACTGCCCTCAAACAGCTTGTCTGTGCCTTCTTTGCCCCTTTCAACATACACACACATATGTAAACACACTTACACAAATTACATACATTTACTCATACTCACTAATACACATCCATGCTCTCACACACACACACACACACACATTTATGTGATATATATCACATAAAAATGTAAAAAAAAAAAATCAGAGCTTACTTATTTTATATGGGAGGCCCTCCTCATTCATGGGCATTCGTACAAATTAACAAAATTTGTACGAACCTGGACACAACAGTATAAAGCTCTAATTCTCTTTTAATTCAATAAGAAGATAAAAATGCTACTAAATATTTTACAATTTTCTCTCACAGATAAAACATAAAAGTCCGCTTCATATATAACACAAATGAAAACCTCAATCTACTGTAAATTATTCTACGGCATGGGACACTGGACACCCTCTGTAAGGCGAGCTTTATGCATAATTGTCGAATATTGGACATCAATCGGACCTGTCAATCAAACAGGTAAGGGAATTCTCAACCAGGTTGCTAAATTCAATACCGTGCCAAATTTAGGAAGATACCAAAAAGTATATTTTTACATTAATTCTATTTTAAAGATAAGGGGAGCTAGAGGTGCCCTTGGTGTATGTATATTGCGCAACGTCCCTGCTTCGTAAAACAATGTTGCAGTTTTAAAAGTTCTCACATTCTTTCAAAGTAAAAAAAAGAAGAACGCAAAGTTACTGTAATAGGGATCTGCGGTATAACAGCAAATATTCCATAAATCATGATTTCCTTTATGAAATAAGAGGACCATTTGCTTCCAAGGTGGGTACTTTTGATCCAAAAGAAGGCAACCTCCCCTTAAGTTTTTAGAATTTTGCCACTTAGGGGGAAAATTTGTTCTTGAATCCAAAAGGCAATCAGATTTCTCCTTGGATCAAGAAGCTCTAAAACATTAATGTTTATTCTATTATTTATAGCCTTGTATGAAAAAAGTAATGAATCCTTAAACAGACCTGCTTTATTTTTCCCAAATGCCAACAGTATCCTTGCAGTCACCTTCACAAATGAAAGACCCCAAATGGACAAAAAAAACAAAAAACAGTATATTCTCATTGAAATGACTGCGGCCCTTATCCTGTTACGATATAATAATGGTATTTAACATTGTATGGGTAAAGTATGGGTGTTCAGTTTACAGATTTGTGATATATTTGTCCTTGTTGTTTATTTACCAAACTATATGACCATTTTAGGAGATATTCCAGGGACGGAGGCGTAAAATTAAAAACACGTGTTTTTTATTCGCTGCCCTTTTAATGTACTTTGTTAGTATTTCTAAACTACTGCTTCTTAAGTCCTGCTATAAATATATATTTAAAAACCCCATACCCATAACACTTTCATGCATATACTTCGAAGCTACACACAATTAAACAGATTGTTTAAGATACCGTACTTGGGGTACTTCAAGTAAGTAACAATTTTCCCCCTAGCTAAAGGAGAGAGAAGACGTGAAGAAATGACTAAGATAAAAAGGAAATAAACTTTATTCATTAGAAACTATACCTAAAACATCAACAATTAAATACTACATTGGGCAGATCGAATGATTACATTTTTGTAATCCTCAGTTATCTTGACGTTGCTAATTTAACAATAGAATGAATATTAACTTTTATGAAACAAAAATTACCGGTAGTCATTGAGTTTTGTGGCTTTTAAAAGGTAACTTTTTTTTTCTCCCTAAAATCATCATAATTAGAACTTTAACATTATGGATCCAAGGCAGACCCTTCAAAGAATAAAAGACCGCTGAATGATCAAAATGTTATATCAGTAGAAAATAAAAGTAGAAAAAAAGGAGGATAGGGGCATCTGCTCCCCCAAAAGACGAACTGTCCCTCCTAAAACGAGGGTGGTATGGCGTATCGAAGGCAAGGCTAGCCCACTGCATGATAAGGTGAAGCCCCCCATTTCATTCCTGTAGCCACAACTCTAAAGAAAAACATCCTTTTATAGGCACTTTTTGCTATGATACATTATTATCTGATGGCTCTCCGTAGTTATAAGGATGGTCCACCAATGTAGACAACATGGACACTTATTGTCCAAAGGTACATTGAGGCTTGAGTTGAATCTCTATTAAACAAGGCTTATGGGGCAGACAAGGCTGATGCCAGACATGTTTCACATGAACAATGGATGGACCAACGTAATATGTACTTGGACAAAGGAAGGGAATCTAAATAACTATTTATTAATGATAAATGTGACATTAATCCTAGCTTGTCTTAACAAACCATACATCATAAAGTGCAAGAAATAGCAATTCCACAATAAAGCTGCTCCTTTATATCATTAACTTACCATCCAGAAGAGAGTTTCTGTGGCCAGGTTCGAGTATTGCTGTATTGTTGAAAGCACACTGAATATGAGGCATATTAACACTATAAGAAACCTGAAAAAAAATAGAATTTCAAAAAGGTTAATTTTGTATAACTCAAGCCCACCGATAAGCAGAGAGAAAAAAAACACACATAAGCATTCATGCAATAATGTCTAGAATAACTCAATTGCGATCGAGTAAGAATTTTCTACTGTCATAATAACTTATGTCTGGAATTCAGAGATTGAATGAAAATACTACATGCTTTTTAATTGCCTAAATTCACATAAAAATACCAGAACTAAGCGGTAATATCCATAGCTAATACTAAAGGATAAACAGATCTTAACGAAATAACGTAGAGTTAATATAGACTGCAGAGAGTAAGGCTGGTGATGACCTCATGACGTAGAATTAGTAAAGAGAAAGTGATGCGAGACCTAGAAGAACCTTTAATAAATTTGTTAAATATTCAAGATAGAAAGTTTGTTGTTCTTGTTTGTAGAAGATTCTCATTTATAACTCAAGTCGGGCGTATATTTTCTGCGAGTGCTTTAAAAGTAAATATAATGTCGGAATGTTCTCGCTTTCATTTGCATTTGTGGCCTTATGAGGTCCACGTTCGGCTAGTTGCTTTGAAAGTGTGTCATGTGTGTTTTGGTTGTCATATAAAACACATTTCGTTTACTGAGTGATGAGACAATAGAACACAGATGAGCCGAATATTGCGCCAGTGAAGTAACCAGGATAGTCTAGTGTTATGAGCTGGTGTTGAAGGGACACCTCATCTATTTCTGAGAACATAATGGGTACTCAATGTCATTAACGTACATCGCACGCCTCAACATAAATCGAGTCATCCGACAATGATAAAGGACGTTTTAGCTGCGGCTTGTTTATCAAAGTCTTTCTTCGTTTACGCTCCGCAAGAAAACCTTACAAAAGGAGGTCCCAACAACCAAAACATCTCATAGAACAGACTTTTCATCAGCGTTGGGGACCGATTTCTAGGTAGACCCTTTTTCTCAGATAAGAGAAGGTGGGAAGGTCAACAGAAAACGGAGTCAAAAAGTCAAAGGGACAGAAAACCGAGCCAGTCTGAGCAGTATCTACACAAGATAAAAGCAACATTCAGCACGCAAAGAATCGCCTGCACGTGGGTCCGTCTTAACCCAAAAAACAAACATCTAATGCTATAGGGTGTTTATTTTGGCAAAGCTTTGTCTCAGTTGGCATTTTGTAATTTTCTGTTGGATCTGGTTCACATTCCCAGGCCTACATTTCCTTATTACAGAGGGGGAAAAAAGATAAACAACAATAATGGTCAGAAAGTTATAATTATGTTCTGATTTAGATCAGTTGCCTTACAAACGCTGCATTCATTACTGACCTTGAGCCTCCTGAAATCAGCTACGATGGAGAAGAGGTCCCTAAACATGCAGCAGCCACTCATCTATTATATACTCCATTAAAAGAAATTCCAGATTGGATACAACGCTTTATCTGTTCTTGGGAGAGTTCTGCAACAACCGTTAGCTTCTCTGCCACCCCATCCTCTTTAGTTGGCGAGTAGGCCGATTCTAGGCCTTGCTTGCGGTGCGTGCCCACTTGACCGTGCGGCATCTCGCAAACTCGCGAGAAGGTAAGGCACGTATGCACATGACAACTTTGACCTTAGATGACCTTTCTTACTAGTGGGAATTTGCTATTTAAACACCGGGCCTACATTTTTTGTCTGCCCTTGGGTGGTGTAAAGGTGGTGGCAGAACCTGTAGTCTCATTCACGGTACAAGACCCGGCTTGTTCCAGAACCCTTGCCTCAGTCTCCTGATTTGGGTTATCCAGATGTTCATGACTCACAGTACCAGACCTGGCTTGTTCGAGTGTCCTTGTCTCAGTCTCTTGATCTGCTTGTCCTTATGTTAATGATGCATGGTACCAAAGCCGTCTACTCCCAGTGACCGCTCTTCAGATCACCATCTTACCAGAACCAGCTTTCTTCAGTACGTGTTCCTGCCCTTTTCTGTTTTTGCTAGTTGCTGACTTTTCCCTATCTCCGCACCTGGGTTCCAGTCCCTCCATATTTATTAGATATAATGTAATATAATATATGTTTATACTTATTTATAGAGCACGCTCAGATTACATAGTGATACTAAATTGGTACAGAAGCACAGAAGGAAAATTGGTACTGGTACAGAAGGAAAAGAGGGCTCCGTTCTTAGAAGCTTACACTTTTCTATACTCTATTTCACCCTTGAATCGTATAAGGTCACCAGATTTTGTATGTGCGGCAGGTACTCCCAACAATGTAGCCATTCATTTCCCAATACCTGGTCTCTACCTGTAATTGCCTGTCTATTCCAAACAATGCTTTTTTGTCAAGTTGCTTTACGCTCATGATTTCCAAGTCATCTGACATATCTATGTCAACAGTGACCATTAAAAATGTTCCATTAATATAGTTAAGAAAGACCTATGCTCCTAAACACAGTTTAACCCTGAAACAGCATAGATTTCATCCAATGGCTCCATATACGACTACGCTAGGATTAACTTGACATATTAACTCTGGAACTTAGAACCTAAATGGGCCAATAACATACTTTGGCGGACTCTTAAATTTGTGCAAATTACCTATATATTTGTGCTTATCTATCTATCTATCTATATATATATATATTTATTATTATAATTTTTTTCTCATATAGCTTTATTTTCTGGTTATTTTTCTTTGTTCGGATTCAGGCATTACAAAAAAATTACACGCCTCTAATTCTGAGAATGCTTTGATTTTTATAAGCTGGTATGTCATGCCTTAATAAATTCCTAATCTTCTGCTTAAAAATCAGATTTTAAACAATCAAATTTCCTTTTATTTAATTATAAAATACGCCTAATGTTGAAAAATGTATTTTCCTGGTATTTCTGCATTATTTGCAATGCTGTTTGAGCAGCTAAGGCAAGTATATACCTGGTTCAGAATCCTTCGGCTAATTCTTGGAAAAAAAAAAAAAAAATACCGTCATGAGCTTTGCAAACAATGTCGGATTATTAAAATTAATTTGTTTGCGACTGATAACAAAGCCCAATATTCTGCTATTCTAACCATTGTAGTACATTGAAATTATTATTACTAATGCCAAAGAGGGCTGGATGACGAATGTCTGTAAACTCCGATCTGATGACATCACAGGGAGTGTACAATCACCGAGTCGCGTCCCAAGTCAATGATATTCTAACCCACAGCTAAAGCCAATGTTATTGCTCATTTAAGCAAAATATTTATTTATTTAAATCAAGCAGATGAGCGTATCATTATTCCTGATGTTCTGGCAACTCTTTTCATTAGAATCTTCAATATGCCAAAGGGTTCATTAGCTTTGAATAAATCTGTATTTATATTCCTTAATGATACATTTGATGATCGAAATAATTGCAAGAAATGTTCCTTCATCAGCTGCTTTCAACACAGCTCATAAATATGCAATTTTGTAGCTATTAACTGCGTTTCATTCGGTAAAAGCGAAGGAAAAAAAAAACAAACAAACAAACAAAAAAAAAACTTATAGACGAGATTCACTAACCTCTGAGGTTTAGATCTGCTAATGTTTATGGGACCTTGAAGAGAAAGCAACTAGTAGGAACTGGGAGTTTGACCCAGAGTCTCCTGGTAAAGCGCTCCTTTTCTGGGTCTTCTACGCAGTGTCTTCTTAAGGATGTCTAGGGCTAGCCATGTGTCAATTTTTGAATAGCCCTGGCCCCCTCATGAAGCCACATCATCAGAAGAAGGAGAGCTCCCAGTAGCCTACCTTGGGAAGTTCCACTTCATGGTTAGTGGATACAGTAAGAAAGATATTAAGTGGGAGTGAGATTTTGGAAATGAGTATGTCATGGTGGAGAGTTTAGCCAAAAGATTACTCAAAGTGGTATACTTTGGCACAGGCTCTGAAATGCCATCTGGCACACTGGGCACATGCATGGTGGACTAAAGTGCCACATACTCACCCAACCTCCAATGGCAGATCGGGTGCTGCAGCGCAAGGCCAGCGGCTGGATATGCCCGGCTGCATCCTACATGAGCAAAAAGAACGTCAGGCGGATGCCAGCCTTAAAATGCCAGGGCCACCTCGTCTTTGCCAGTCCGGCCCTGCTTTGGAGAACACTCAAAGCTTTATCTTTGTTTCGTATTTCGACCAACTTTGCCCTTTGTAAGTAAGATCTATCTAAATATGATTAAAGACAGACTGAGCAATACTTGTAGCAAGTAATACTTTTTAAAAATATACCCAGTAGGATGAAATTGTATATTTAAAAGCTTAAAAAGTTACAGAGCTTTGAACCACCTTAAGTCAGAATAGAGAACGTCATAAAAAAAATATCAGCATTATCTATATTATCTATTATAAATACAGAAGTTATGGAATCCAAACAACAACAACATCTTTGGGGTTTTTTTTACCTGTCCTAATGAAGCCTACAGCATACCTAACAACATGTTTTCTTAGTCCTAATATTGATTTAACGCATTTCATGATGAAGGATACTTAGCTAGAAGTGACCCTATTTCCTAATCCTAAGAAAAACTATCACCCATATGAACATGCAAGCCAAAGAACTCTTTCCAAAGCTATGTTCTGGATATCAAACAATATACTTACCAATCAAAGCAGATATTTTATCATATATGTAAAGATCTTTTTTTTTTTTTTTTTTTTTTTTTTTTTATAAAGGTGGGTTTCAGTAAATCTCCAAAATGTATAAGTGCATTAAATAACAATAAAAAAGTTATAATAGTAAAACAGTAACAACTATCACTGACCATGACATGAGCTGCCAATTTAGATACACCTTGTAAAACATCCCAGTATCATCTGTCATTAGTGGTCATGACGTAACTTCTTTTTAGTGACAAAGTAACCGTTTGTGTAATTATGTGTCAGACACTGGGAAATGCGAGAAGGGGTTGGACTCGGGTATATAATCATCGAATTTGGTCTTTTTTTGAGCAAATGGCTCTGCCAAGCAGTGGCGGAACTACCAGGGTCGCAGGGGTCGCGACTGCAACGGGCCCTGGAGTTCTGCCAGCCAGGGGGGCCCAAGCGGTAGTTTTCTGCAACCGCTGGGCTCCCTTCTGTCTCCTCTGCTCCCTGCCGCCGCCGCCTGCCTCAGCGCTGCCCCGATTCCAGTGGTGGGAGCGTGAGGACCTGTCTCGGGTGATGTCATATGCCTGCGCTCAGTGGTGAAGCAGTGTGCACCGTGGCAGAGCAGTGAGACAGAGGCCTCACGCCCTCACCACAGGACTGCCGGTAAGTGAGCTACAAAGGGGGGTAGGGAGAGGGTGGATAGTGAGAAGGGGTAGATGGTGTGAGAAGGGGGTAGGTTGGGGGTGGGGGGGGACTTAACAGATTCTGCCACGTGGTGGCTACTCAGCTCTTGGAGAGCTACAACTACCATGATTACCAGCTAACCTACTAAACATGCCAATGGATCCAGGGATTTGCGATCCCATCATCATACTGCAAATGATCATAAACTGGAGAAACATCAGTTTATGTATAAGGCAATGGTCTTTGCCTAGAAGGAACGGTGTCCCTTTGGGTTTGTCCAATGGGGACAAAGCATACACAAGTACTTGCTAAACCTCCGTAACTCCAGGTATTTTTGTTAATTAAATTACCCTAAATTTGCTACATTTAGCGCTGCGTAAATTGTTGGCGCTATATAAATAAAAGATAATAATAATAATAATAATATTTTGATAAGCCTACCCCAAGTTTCTTAACACTTAATCAAGCCTTTGCTCCAAGACCAGCAGATAATATAATGTTAAATTAATTATTGCTAGAAATATTTAAATACGATGCCACAGATTTTATTTTTTAAACTTATTTTACAGCAACCATATTATACATCACATGGATGATTCTCTCACAATGTATGCCCTTTCAACGTATTCTTAGTCAGATTTCAAGTGTGAACTTTTGTGCTGACCAATGTCAAGTCGAAGTATGCACAAATCCTATGACTTCCGATACGGCAAAGACGCATAAGTCAACAATGGAGGCGATAAGGAAGATTGTGCCCTCAATACCAGAAATGTGAAGCACAGAATAAACGAACCATAAACCCATTTAGCACATGACTGTATTTTACCTATGTTGTATTTGGTTTTAACTCAGATACACATGTACTTTACAGAAAAAAAAACATTTACATATAAAATGAACCAGTTTGCGAAAATTTAGACTGGAGGCTTTGTTCCCATAAACAAACATCTAGCAACTTATCAGTTCTTTACTTTCATTTGCATTCTTTAGATAGCTATACAATATTTCCAATTTATCTCACTTGGTGCGAGAAAACTGCATGCCACAATGTAGAGATAACATGGCAGGAATTATCAAATGTTCACTCTTTGAGAACAGTTCAAATCCCTTGAGATTAAGAAGCTACTTGATCAAACATATTTAGAAGGTGTCTGTAACATCTATGGAAGGACTTGCGGAAAGACAGGGCTTCTCTGATGAGTGTCTTTGGTGCGGAAATCACACACGGTCAATGATGAATTTAGTAAACTGGTCATTTTATGGAGCTGTAAAAGTGCAAAAAAACCCCAAACATTTAAACCAAAATATTTTTTTTTTCTAAAACAAATAACCCATTTTAGTTAAGATGTTGTCAAGGCATTGTTTAGCATGGTAGGTCTTAAGTAAAACATCAGTATGGTGGTGCAATTTTCTAGCGATGCCATAAATTTTTGTACAGTTTCTTTTTGAGATGGCGTTCTTTTGCTGTTAAGTGTCTTCTGGAGAAGGCATTATTTTGTAGAGCTGGGTCTTCTGGAGAAGGCATTATTTTGTAGAGCTGGGTCTTCTGGGGAAGGCATTATTTTGTAGAGCTGGGTCTTCTGGAGAAGGCATTATTTTGTAGAGCTGGGTCTTCTGGTGAAGGAATTATTTGGTGGAGCTGGTTCTTCTGGAGAAAGCATTTATATGGTGGAGCTGGGTCTCCTGGAGAAGGCATTTATTTGGTGGAGCTGGGTCTCCTGGATAAGGCATTTATTTGGTGGAGCTGGGTCTCCTGGAGAAGGCATTTATTTGGTGGAGTTGGGTCTCCTGGAGAAGGCATTCATTGGTGAAGCTGGGTCTCCTGGAGAAGGCATTTATTGGTGAAGCTGGGTCTCCTGGAGAAGGCATTTATTTGGTGGAACTGGGTCTCCTGGATAAGGCATTTATTTGGTGGAGCTGGGTCTCCTGGATAAGGCATTTATTTGGTGGAGCTGGGTCTCCTGGAGAAGGAATCCTTCTAGAAAAGGTTCTTGTAGAGAAGGCATCCTTTGGTGGAATTGGACATTCTGTAAGTGTCAGGTCTTTGGAAACACAGTTTGCTGATGAAGGGTCTTCCTAAGAATAGTTATTCAGATGTGTGGGGTTTCTTATGTTGCCATTTTTGGAATGTCAGCACTATTAGACATTTAGACCGTTTGTGGTCAAACTATTGCCAAATCTTGCAACAAACGAAGTATGGGCAGTGAATGAGAAACTTGAAAACCATCATTATATTTCACACCCAAACTTTTACTTTAAATCACATCAAGTAGACTAGAATATATTCTATTCAAGTGACAAAAGCCACACCTAATATAACACATACTATTACCAACCTTTCTCACATGAGAGAAATCAAACTTGATTAACAGGTTCCTTCTTTAAACCGCACAAAATGTATTGGACATTAAAGTAAACAGAAAAGCAGAAATACAGTAAATTTGTTCCCCTTATTCTACTTTTTAGATACGGTGAGGGCACAGAAAGCCGGTGGCAAGCACAAAGAGACCACAACTACCTCTAACGTTTGCCCCGTACTCTAACAAAGGCAGCACTTATTTCATCTATACAAAGATCACAGAGATGATTGTCACGCAACTACAGAACAGCAACAGCTGACAACATGTTTCAATAATCAATTATTTAGAGGAACTGTTCAAAAACCATCTCCTGCCTTGATTTTGCAAACAAAACATCAAAAGGTGTTTAACCCCCTTTGGGTTACAAAGAATATTGCCAGCTAACCCGTAAGCGGCAGATGACACTTGTTGTCGCGAAAACAAAACACAGTGCCCACCGATGACCACAGGGGCAAGTATCGTAAGCTGCCCAAAAACCCAGGCAGATCAACGGCAACCACATTTCTGCATGTGCCATGGGTCCCAAAGCCACGTGCACAATTACACACAAACTGCAAGAAGCAATGTCTTTGTAAGTCTTAACCCAGGCAGAACGAGCGAGGCATTGTGGAACGTTTTACTGGGGATCATGTAAAGGATATCTCTGTAGCTGATCACACGTGGCATGATTGGGAATGCCGGTCTGCAGTGACCTGCTTCCTGATCGCTGTGTAATCTACACATAGTTAGATTGCAGGGAGAAGATGGAGAAACTGAATAAAGGACCCTCGTGGTATAAGGACAATTCTGGTGCAAAGTGGTCTCATTTTCACAGCAACCACTGGAAAAGTCAAATCGGCGAGTACATTCCATTGGTTACCATAGTGATAAGGCCACCATTAAAACTTCACAACCTCCTATGTTTTCTATAGTCAAAAAATAGGAGAGTTTTGATGCAATAAGAAATGACAAAAATGTCTGAATCATTCTTTTCTAAAAAGGAAGCACCAAAACACCAAATCGTTCTATCCATTACCACGCTTTACAAAGGGTCCTACTTTAACATCACTACACAGCGATGGATACAAGCTTACTACAGTGGGCCATTTTGGCCTAAAACGTGCAGTTAGCAAAGGTTCCTTTCACGTCGTGCTGATGCTCCGCGTGTATAAAGAAGAAGTTAGTTCTGTTTATGGTTTTTCTAACAGGGCTTTACATGGAATGTTAAATAAAAGAAACATCTAGAGCAGATTACGCAGCGCAATGGATATACCAGTATTGGTGAAATTTATGTATATTTGTGTGTTTAATCGTTACATGTGTTTATAATTAAGTCTATTAGAGGTGTTCAATGCTGATCGGCTGAACCCCGTTTTAAATACCGGTCCCTATATGAGAAATGTCTGTCTATGATTAAGCCCATATGGGCGAAACGCGTATTACACACAGATTCTCTGTTCCTGCTCTTATGGATGTGTACAATAAAGCTTTGTGATTCTAACGGACGTATTGCGCTCTGAACGGAATTACGTAAATTGCGCGCTGCTTAATCTGCTTTAGAGGTTTAAACAAAAATGTTAAACAATCCACGTTATAGCGCTTAACAAAGAGAGAAAAAATAAAATAAAAAGGGAAAATGCTCATCTCTTCAAAAAGGACTTATTTTTCCATCACTAAAACAAAAAGCAGCAAATCTTAGTATGGAAATAAATACTTGGGTAACTTCTGTTCTTAAGGGTAACCTAACTGGTTGACCATAGTAAAGCTATCCCTAAGTGGCTCAGAGGACAGTAATAAGCAGATACCGTATTGAATGAATACAATAAGTGGTTTTCCACTCAGCCGTGGAAGGAATGTCACCGAGCAGCACCCGAGTGTAGAACTTTAAAGGGGAACTCCCATCATACTGTTATATCGCCCAAAGGAAAATATTACATTTGTAACAAAAATTTGCGCAAATGGTTTCTAATTTATTTCTATGTTTCATGCGATTACTCGTGATCTTCTGCTGTTTGAGAACCTAGAAGCCTCTTGAAAGTCCAAACACAGCACCGATTGTATCATATGCGGCACAAGGTGCGAATCACGCTTGTAGATATTTATGCTACAAACTGCTTTTTTGAAGCCAAATATTGTAAAAATGTCAAAATGCGTCTTTATTTGGGATAATCCTCTGGCTTCACATACAGCGCTTCTGACCTCAGCTCGGGCTAGTACTGCCACTTAACTTCTGAAACTAAATGAGGAGGGATTTCAATTTTGAAATGATAATTCTACAAAATAAAACAAAATCTGGAGAACCACATTTTTTTTTATTTAAGGTACTACAAGCCTATAAGGTGCATTAAAAATGGAATTTCAGTAGGGAATGAAGTATGAAATCTGTAATGGTGAGCAGGCCGGCCAATGACCCAGTAGGTTTTGACCAGCCTGGGGGACTTCATGATTCTTTCTAAGACATCGGATAAACATTATGATTGCTTATCGTACAAGAAATGGACATTCAAGTCCAGACTCCTTGCTCGCAAACTCCCGCTCCCCTGGGTTTTACGAACTTGCCGATTTTCCACCACCCCACCCTTTGGCTGCCATGTTCTCCAACCACTCATCGTGTGTTTGCTGCACACAGACAGACAACCTCTATAACCTGTCTGGCAGCGAGCGCTGTAATTAATGAGAGGCAGGAAGCTATTCTGGGCAGTCCGGCACTTAACAGTCTCGCTCCTAAATGTCACACGTGTCCAGATGCGGGATGACTAACCCGTTCCTAAATCCGTTTGGAGCTCAGTAATAAAACACAGCAGTGCTAAAAAACCCAGATGCTCACACTCGCCTGTCTCGCTTTTATTTAACGTTTTGGGACATATTTATAAATTTTACATTTTGTTAGATCGCTTCCAGCTCTGTACTGAGAAGCAAGTTATGTTTTAGCTTATCATATTGTTATTATGGAATGTACACTGCAGCTTTTATATTACCCCGATGGGCATCAGAGGCAAGTTGTGTTTGCTCCTTGCACTTCTGCCACTTAATTTGTGAGTTTCTGTATTTATTTCTTTAAAAAAAGATTTTTGTCCATATTTGTCTGCAAATACACATATCACAGAGCTGTTGTTTAATGTCGCAGATTTAGATATAGAATCAGCACACGCTATCTTCTAAGTTCTTAGCACCATCTTTTATAAACTGCGTTCAGTCCAACAAGGATGAGTCCAACCCTATCTGCTGGGACTGGGTAGAGTCCAGCTTACAGACCACGCCGAGTTACTTTACAAGTTCCTCGGTCTCATTAGTGAACAGAAGCGGCCACAAAACAGAAAATAAGGGTCAATTTGGCATGTCATGCTTGGTAAGATGACCCCCTTCTCTACCATAGGCACATGTATACCTGCAAAAATAGACAGGGCACCAAGAATGGTCTGCCAGAAGAAGAGGTCAAGGTTTTGCCAGAACTGGCTCAGCTTTGGGTCATGTTTCCCCATCTTCCATCACACTAGACATCTGGTACAATCCTGGTCTGAAACAGTGAGTTCAATCAAGTGTAAAATAATGGTGGCCCAAATCCTTGAAGTCAGGCTAGCCCGAGGTGTGTGCTCCTGACTATCGCTTAAACATTATATACCTTTTTAGCTGTAAAGGCTATGTCCCCAACTGTATGAAACAACATTTCTCTTTTATTACTTTAATAATCCACAAAATAAATTTTTACCGTAAACCCTCTGTGACGTGGGTCGGGGGGGGGCTTTAAACAGTATAAGAGATATGGAAGTTTAACGAGATAAGAGTCCTGAATTCCTCCGGAACGCTTGTCGGCTGTAACAGCCAATCACAGCACGGCTTAATGACATTGTTTTTCACGAACGCAGGCAGACCAACGCTGATAAGTGCTTGTGTATTCACGTTTGCCATTTGTCCGAGGCCTAGATTGTTGACAGGGAAATCATTTGGGAAAGACACCAAAAGAAAAACCCAAGGACAACGTGTGCCAGAGACATTCCAACACATTCTACTAGAAAAGCGATCTACAGCGGAGCTTGGGACGCGGCGAGCGGCGATACGCGGAAGCTTTAATTCTATAAACTGAAAGTTCTTTCAGGACATCTGTGAGGCACTAGAGCAGTCTACCAGTACTTCGGTATTAAAAAAAAAGTCAGTCGGAGCATCAACACTTCTCTGAAGAGACGCTTTGTGTTACAAGCTGTAGAGAGTTATGAGGAAGTAGCACTTTAGTGTGAAAGGAGTAGATCAGCGGATTGGCATCCCGGGGGTAGACGCTTTAAAAAAAAAAAAAAAAAAAAAAAAAAAAAAAAAGCTAATTCAAAATAGGCTGGTAAGGAGAAAAGATTTCAGATTTCAGCATTTGATATAGCATGATTATTATATAGCGCCAACAATTTACAGTCCATACGTTCAAAGGGTGCGACAAAACTAGAACCAACAGACTAAGAAAAAAAATGATAGATAGGTAGAGAGGTCCCGGCCTCCAAGGCTTACGCTCTAGACCCTATGCTTAGCTAATTGTAACAATTTACGGATAGATTTATGTTATAAATGTGGTATTAGATCCCTTATGCCAAGAGGCATTTGGAGCTCTATCACAAAGGCTACTTCTTTTTGTCAGGTGCGTCCTGGCAGACTCCCTCCCGGCAGATACCTGTCCTCATGCGCAAAGAGAAGCTGCAAGGGTGCACGAAAGGACAAGGAGGATATGACTTGAGCGGCTTCCAGTTCCCAATCTGCTCCAGTTTCCTTTCCCATCCAGCCCACGGAGCTTGGCCAAGCCCTGGGGCGGCAGCCTGCACTGGCCTGTCTGCTCATATGTTTTTTTTCTACACGTGACAAAGCAAGAAGTATTCAGAAAATGCAAAAAGCCCCTCGATCTAGGAGAGATCTCTGCAAGGTGGAATATAATTATTCCAAGCTCACCCTACCGCCATCGGAAACACTCAAAATACACTAAAAAAAACCCCGGAAATTCCTGACAATTATGTGATTGTACTAAAAAATAAATATTTCAACCTCTAGTGTTTCCAGAATATGTTTTCAGCAGATTTGTACACATTCTCAATCGGTTATCCGAGCCCAAAACACCCTGACTTTATCATACTGCATAAAGTAAGTAGTAGAATCTTAATCACTCCATAGACACTCCAACTGATAAAAGTTTTTTGGAGGAACGGACTTCATTAGCATTGCCATAAAGCATCAGCTCAGTGTGGTGTTTAATCAGGGAAAGTCACCCAAAATATCACATGACTGACAACAATGGTGGACTCCAGGTCTGCAGATAAAGGGAGTTTATTGAAGCAAAATGAAATAAAACCAGCTTTTTGCCAACACCAACCACGGCACTGGGGTAGAAAAATATATATATCCCTCTCCCCAATTTTTTTCACCTTGAAGGACAGCCTGAAAGAAAATACAGACTGTTTTTACGCTATGTCTATCAAAGAAACGTGTTTTTAAGGTTGCACGACTACTTTGAAACGCTAGCCAACGTAAATAAGGTTTCTCCTACGTGTGTAAACATTTCCATACCATCACGGAATGCCAGATCGTTCTAATTACATTGCTGTTTGGAGCAGGTTGGAGGAAATCATTTTTTTATCTGCAGATTCTCTTACGTTGGCTTCCTGCTGACTTTCGGAGCAGGAGAATGTTTTTAGATGTAGCAGGAAGTTCAAATACAATCCACTTCTTCCACCCCACTGGATATATACATATATCAGTGGATACGCGAGTTGACTGTTAAAGTACCTTGGAATTATGTATTGTCTCGACATGCCTCATTACCTCTTGTTTCTGTAAGTCCAAACTGCTATGTGATGTTTTACTTATTATATCTATTATATCCATTATTACCCATTGGACAGCGCAGGGGAATATCATGGCGCCATATAAATCAATAAATAAAATATTTAATAAAACCTCCGTCAAAAGGCATTATTTGCGAAATTGGTGCAAAATGTCTTATACAGAAAAATAAATAAAATGTTGAAATATTATTCACTCTAAAAATAGTTTGCAAGTCAGACATAAAAGAGAATAAGGATATAGGGATAAGTGGTGAGTAAAACTTAATTTTTAAGGTTATCCCGAGCTTCCCCATTATATATTTACAGCGCGATCCCAATTCAGCCTCAAGAACGTACACCAGAATTCAACAAATAGAGTAAACTGCTCATAATGCCATAAAGCACTGCAAATATACATTCAAAAAGTAACTTAACACTAAAATATTCATCTATAAAAGTAAAGATTATACAGCATTTGCACAGTTAGAAAAAGATAAATTCCCCTTACTTTGCATGGAAATAGTTTTTGTAGTGTATATTTCAATTATTAGGTTTGTACATGAATTAATTTTTTTGCACATAAAACTACTAAAAAAAAGTTGTTGTTTTTTTTTAAATAAATTTTTTAACGTGACAATGCTGTGATTTTTAGTTATTTTTTGGGGCGCACATAAGGAAAAGCTAACTTAGCTAATGTAATCTCTTAGTTAATGTAATCATTTAAAGGTGGAATGGCGAAAAAGGTAGGCTGTGTTCTAGAACCATAGGAAGAAGAAAAAAGGTAGGAACTCTCTCAAACGATCACAAGTAAAGGATTTCGTGATAGACAAGTTACAGACTGTACAATTTACATTCAGTCTTGAAATAGGGATATAAATCTATGATCGTCCCGGAGGGAGCGCGGCATGGTCCAGTTTTTCCCAATCAGTATTGGCAATCACTGGTGAGAAAGCACTGTCACTGAAATTATTAAAAAAAAAATAAAATATATATATATATATATATATATATATATATATATATATATATATAATGTGTGTGTGATGGGGTCTCATTAGACCCTCTGGAATGATTGCACAAGCCAGTACTGGAGCTGGCTGCCGATGGAAAGCAGAAGATGTGAAAGCATCAGAGCTGCGGGGAGGAAAAAAAAAAAAAAGAAGAGGCAAATGTGGTCTTCTGAATCTCTCTATTTATTTGTGATGGGGGGGGGGGGGGCGCAAGAATTTAAAGCCTGCATTTGGGTATCATACGTATATGATGGCTGAAGTGTCCATTCAATGGAAACCAATGGGAGTCCTAACATATAGTTAATCTGTCTATATGGTAGGATCCCTTCTAGGCTTTAATCACGGGTTGCTGCGATAAAGATTTTAACAGCACCAGCAAAGAACAAATGGTTAAAAATATAGCCACAAGGGTATTGAAAAGCTTGCAAGTTCAACAAGGTCACGTAAAAAGTCTTGGTATTTAAAGGTGTTCCACCCTGGCAAATGCCGGGACTTGTGATACATCTTATGTCTCTGAAAGGCTTCAAATTAAGTCGGCTGGTTACACGCTATCTGTTTGCACTAAATTATCCAAACTAAATGCTGCTTGGCTACTTTTCAAACAATCCGTGTTCCGTGGACTAAAACCAAACTTCTAAGGCATGTAAATATTTTTAAGTCTTTTTTTTTATGTGAAGACTTTTTATGAGAGTTAAGTTATGCGTTTAAATAAGACATTAACAAGCAGAATAATGACTTTTTCTGCTATTCCGAAAAAAACAGGGCAAAAAAAAAATAAAATAAAGCTTTTAGAATTCTAACAATCGCTATACTTGAATGTTTTTGGTTTAAAGGTCTTTCTGGCAGGAAACGTGTTAAACGGAATCTCCTTGACACTCTTTCTAGGTTACTCTCAAGCGCTGGTTTAATTACATGATTTATTTGCATCAGAGATAACCTTGATAAGGGCCTGTATGGTTGGCCACAGATCAAATCGGTTCTGGAAGTCAACAGATCTACACGCTTTAATACAGGGAACACGCTGCGAATGTTCCGTCAGGTTACTTTATACTAAAATAATGAATAATCCAACAATACCTGGCAAGGAATTAGTACATCCTTACAATATGTTTAGGAGTAACTAATCTCGTATGCTTTCCCTGTTCCTCGAGGTCCATTAGGGGCATTATGGTGTATGTGGGACACCGCCATTTTTGAGGACATTTACGTTCTTTTGGTTATAAAGGGAATCATGGCCAAGCTTATCCTCGGAGCCTGAAACTAGTAGAGAATGTATTGGGTGCATTCATATTGTATGTATATGTGTAACCTGGTGGGGCTACCTGCCAGAAGAAATAATTGGCCTCCAAGGAAAGACACATATAATACTGACCAACCTTGTGGTCAGAGCTTTACCAAGAGTTTTTATAGACTCGTTGAAATAAATTTGAATAAAATATTTTGACGCAGTATAATGTATCTTATTGTCCCCAATTTAAAAACAATAGAATGTTGTCTATACAGTATATACATTGTTATAACTTCATGGCCTAGAAAAGAGGGGCATCAGGTGATGAAAGAGACAGGGGAATTGGGTCTCAAAGAGGAGCGCTTGGGAATTACAGACATTTGAGAAATTGAATTTCTTTGACATTTTCGGTGCATGGGTTTCGACAACTCCTTACTGAGGCTAGTAACTGTAACTTTCCAGGGTATGGAGGACGTGACTGGCCTTGGTGAGTTTCCATTGTGGAAAGCAGCCGAGTTAGCCTTTGAGACCCTTTAAAAAAATAAAATACCCAGAAGAGTTATCAGCGAGCTCCGCCTGAGATTTGAACATTATGTTTAATCTCACTTACCTGGCTTCTAATACAAAACACATACATACAAAAAGCAAGAAGTCCAAGGACTTGGTGCATCAAACCACTTCAAAAGATACAAGAAGAAAGAAGGAAGGACATCAGTTAGGTAGAAGCAGGCACCGATGGACTGGCTTCCCTACAAAGGTTGAATGGGTTTGGTATATAAAGCCTACCATCTTTCTTGACGTGACAGATGAGCTTATAAGCTTTGGCTACGATACAGTACCAAAGCCTCATGTTTATTTGAAGTATTGTAGGCTTGGATGTCAGCGCTGCTAATTTTCATTAAATCTGGGAAAAAAGCTTCTTAAATGTTACTTTGTTGCTTTTATGCAAATAAACCATCAGATGAAAGAATAAAAAGGACAGATCTCCTAAAACGTGTTGCTTAACCTCCTAAAGAGCGCAGTTAATGTTTTGTCTGAGCGGGACAGCATCTTAAAACATGCTTAGTCTGTAAAAATGCTTTACAAATGACATAATTCCGTAATTCAGGACACAAAGCATTGATAGAGTCCTGTCAATTAGACTAATTAACCGACACAGATTCTTCTAAGGGTTTCTGTGATCTTTGGTATCCAACCAACGCAAACATGTTCTATCCCGGCTTGATTGGCAGAGGAAATCCTGCAATTATTCCAGAGGTGTTGATGGTCGCTGCCTGCCGTGCCCTAACGAGGAGCAGGAAGCGCGCTATATAAACAGCGGCTTTCATGTCCTGAAGGACTTCAATTGAAAGTGTTGGGTTTTGGTTGTATGCTACGTTCTGGAATAGCCTGTAAATAAATGGCGTCATCAAGTCATGTTCTTCATATCGGCATCGTTGAGAAGGAGGAGTACAGCGACCAGGGCAACCCAACATTAGTTTTCAGGACACTAAACAAGAGCTGGACTGTGACTTCATAAAGATTCATGGCCAGATAGTAAATTACGCTCTTTCAATTAGATATTGGTGTCTTCCTGGAAAGAAAAGACACTTACAGATGCCCACTTACCGAGCTGCCACACCTGCAGCTCATTAACCAGGCACTATGCATATCCAGCCATGGGCCGCACTTATGCTATCAGGCAGCAGCTGGCTTTAAAGTGCCAGGTCCACCCCGTCATCGCCAGGCCGCCAATGTTGAAGACTATAAGTAGTGATAGAGACAAAGCACGGTGGCAGCTCGTACGCATGGGCAACATGCTGCTCCACAAAGCCTAGCTCATGGTCCACACAGGAAGAAGCATTTATGTCATTCCTCCCCTATCTGGAATAGTAATGGGGGTAGAGTAAATCCAAAGTGTTTCCAAAATGATCACGTAACCAGTATAAGAAATTTGAAATAGCAAACGTATGCAGGCATACAGAATCAATTCGCATAGTACAGGGCTGGCAAAATTATAATAAATTAATAGCCTTGTCCAAAAAAAATAAAAAATAGAATACTCAACATGTCCATTTCTTTCACCGTGCAAAAATTGCGTCATGTTATGTTACTTTAACTCACTCCATTGTATACACACCCTGGAAGCGGAGAGAGTAGGATATGCGAGAGGATTTTTAACACATCAAGGGGTATAAAAGGATAGACGGATTTTCCGGATAAGGTTCCAAAACAAAAAGTGTGTGACGTCGGAGCCGTCGCCTTGGAGGAAGTGTGATAAAAGTTTCTCCTCTGGAAGAGCAGCAGATGCACTTTAGTGAAAAGAGAAATTTCAGAAACAGAACTGAAAAAATTCAGCCAAGACCTAAATTTAGACGAGAGGAAATCATGACGGCGATAATAGGGCTAGATGATGAACGCACTTACCAGCCTCGGTGATAGAACGGATTTAAGCACAAAATCCCATTTACGTTTTAAACAGCAAAATTAAATGGAAAAAAAGAAAAAAGAAAAAAAAAAAAAAAAGCCACAGTTTTTCGGAAAGTCTCTAAATCGCTTCCTTTGGTTTCAAATTAGAACTGCAAAAAAAGGAGACCCAAAGCTATGTAACAAAGTGGTTTATTCACTAAACGGAGAGTTATGAATTATGGTTTCCACTCCTTCACTTCGCTATTCATTATGATGAGCCTAGCAAACTCGAGAGCTTTAAGGGCTGAGCTGGCCCTGGATAATTACAAATAAACCAATCCCGTTCCCGGGATCAAAAAATACCCTTATTATAACCCCACCCTAAAACATGACTTTTATTAATATGTTTATTAAAAGGTATAACCAAAAAAAAGATTTTTAAAAACCAGTGTCACCAGTCCTACTATAAAAGGTATACGTCACAGTAACATAAGCTGTGTAACACTAATATTAGCTCGTACATACTGTTGATGGCTGCAGTCCTAACAACAGAAATAATTCAATTATGACCAGTGACAGAGGCTAATTAAAAACTCAGACAAGTAGCCCCCCTGACATGTTTCGCTCCTCAGAGCTTCATCAGAGGTCTGGGCTAATGGCTTCCAAAATGGAGACTGTTTGGCCTTATATCTCCTTTGTTAGTGACATCACGGATTCGGGGAGGGAACAATCATATCCAAAGCATGACATCACCCACATAGTCCAGTAGAATTCCATATACATGATGGGCAGTGGTTCTCTCCAATTCCCAAAGGTGAGCAGTCAAAGAAATTGACTGACAGTTATTCTCACCAATCATAGATGTTCCTTTCCACTCAGAACCACTCCTATTACTAGATCTCCTATCCATTGTAATTCTTATTATTCACATTACACACGGTTCACCAATGCAAATTGATGTCATGCTTAGTCACCTTTAAAGCAATTGGCTGGATCTGGCAACACATCTAATACATCGGTAACCATTGGATATGATTGTAACTTACCCTTGTCCCCGCTGGGGCATTATTTTGGAATGGCCCTGGATAATGTATCACTCGATGGATGAGGAGACACTCACTGATTTAACTACTGAATAATAAATCCCGCCGGTACCCCGGACACGGCGGACAGAATGATCATTCTTTCACATCGACAATAACATTTGGGGTATAAACTGTTTTACTCAAGGTTACCAACCAATTCTGAGCGAGAGAGTATGAATAGTTTTCACCTTGACTGCCTTTTCAGCTGTAGCTCTAGGAAAACATACAATTGTATCGGACTAAATACAGGTCGGGACAAATACATTCCAACTTCACTTAAAGTCTGACCCTGACTTTTGTTTCTGCTTATCGCAAAACTTAAAACGGACTGGAAATTGCATTTGTTTCGAAATGAAAGGAAAAATCAGTCTCTGAGGGGCCCGATGAACGTGGTATCCACGTAAATAAACGGTCGCCGGCCACAGGTTCCATATCATTTACGTTACCTGACATTTGCAACAATGCACGGTATGTACAAGCAAACGTTTCTTAGCCTAAAAGCGGTGTGATGCCAGTAAAATTGGCTCAAGGGTGTTCAGGCAAAATGCCAGTGAAATTGCCGACCAAGGTCGGTGGGCAGTCCTGGCCACGTCCCGCAAGGGAAGGCTCCGGGAAGCCGGAGCTCAGAAGATCCCAGTTATGGACATTGGTCATCAGTTATGTGTATATATTTTACTCTGAAGGTAAGTGGGCATTTTGCCATTAATTTAGCTTTTAAAAAAAACCATTAAATCCAATCCCAAGCTCTACCGTTTTAAAAACAATACTGTATACTGAAAAACTGTATTACCGAGTTACCCAAGTCTATCTTATGATAGAGGTGACATTATACAGGTTCAGCCAAGCTCTTCCAGCACAGAACCTCACTGGGATTGGACCTTCATAATGAATCGTGTAGTCAAGGAGCTGAAACACAACTCTCCATTCAGTGAATATACCCCAAATGAATGAGTCAATGGTCCATTAAAACTCAATCATGTAATACAAAATCTATAGCTTCCTAAAAATAGGTAAATGGCTATACGGAAATCACAACGAGAGTCGCGTTAATCCACTGGCCACCCAGCTCCAAAACAACTATCCAAATAATAAGGTTTTGTGACAGCGTTAACCGGTTACAATTCCGATTTGTAGTGCACCATGTGAGTGATTTAATCCGACCCCAGGTAACGTCTCTCGCATACGCATCAAATGATGTTAAGGCTAATTTAAAATCAAAATGAGCAAATAATGCTCTAAACAGTTCTTTCCTTCGGCGAAGGCAATTCAAGAGGCGTGAACTAAATGTTTTATTTAATGGGGCAACGATTAACCGAACTCAGCTGGGAATTATTCTGTAATGCTGGGATTTAAGAGTTCAAATAACCAATTTTATGATGCGTTATAAGGGGTTAAACCTGAAGTACAGAGATTACCCAGCGTAAGGCATAGTTCAATCAGCGGGATGACTTTCAAGAAATCCTATAAACTTCACTAATGAATAGTTGTTCTGTAAACTCCCCGACTGATGAATGTACCCCATAACGTCGGGACAGGGAGGAGATAAACAATAAAAAATAGCCAAGTAGCGTGTGTACGATCGAATTAACGTCCCACCTTCACGGAACCAGATAACGCTTTATTATTAAATGGCGGCAGACATGGACAGCGATCGGCTCATCTATCAGACCAGCTAGCGGCTTTAATCCTCAATTATCTATTTAATAATTATTTTTTATAAGAATTTGTCCAAAAACTAAAAAAAAAAACTAAAAAATAAAAAATTACTTTTACCTCCAAAATCTCTCAAATCACCTCTCAAATTTACTACTAATTTGTTAAATAATATTTTAGTCGGATGCAGTCGGGGAGAATATTATGCCTCACACTGCACCTCATAAAATGAACAAAAAGCCATAAATTGCGGCAGAAAACGTGTCCCTTCGTGCAGGTCTCATAAAACTTTGCACCCCGTTCCCTGACCTCTCCGCAGGTCGACTGACAGGGAAGGCGCAAGCAAAGCTATTTCCAGTCAGGGCCACGCGCAGCCATGTTGGGGTTTTTATAGGCTTTTCAGGAACTAAAGTAGAAACTGTTCAATTTCTGATAATTCAAATGTAAAAATAATTACACTATTGCGGTAACAGCGCTGAAGCATTGTCGTTTTTTATCTACTAGCAAAGCAAGATGGCCGCCGCCATTAACCGAGCGTACATCATATTAACATTATACAGTTAAATGTGAGAAGGCTAGGTACAGGTTAGTCTCAGAGTCACATTTTGATTGATATGTTGTCATGCCAATTATATTACTGCTAGATTTGCATTCATTTCTTGAAACTTCATATATTTTAATCAGAATTTGATATAAAATCACGGTATTAAACTGGTCGAGGCAATGCTATGAGGATTCTATACAAAAGTAGGACAACCAAGCGGCCTTTAATGCAAAGATAGGATAAAATCGGGGAAAAGAGAAAGAAGAGAGACAAAAAATAGAAAGCGAAAAAAAGGAGACAGGAGAAAAAAAGAAAAAGAGAAAAAAAGAAAAAAAGAAAAAAAAAAAAAAAAAGAGAAAAAAAGAAAGACCAACAGAGAGATAGAGAAGGAATTATTCAGGGAAGGAATCATTGTCAGCAGTTTTGCTGCTAAATAATGCAAATTCATCGGAAATAATTGTCTAAAACATATAAAAAGACAACATCCATGAAAAAACGGTCAAGAATAAATATTAATTAATGTGCAGCGAAGGCAAAGGGTAAATCTTGAAGGCACCTTGTCCGCACTTAAACCATGCTTGTATCCATCATTAGTGCCGTTAACCCTTTTATTGCCCATGAGACTCACCCAATCCCCCCCCCCCTGGTATTTACGATAGCTCCGGAGGGAAACCTTAAATTTACTTTTGTTCCATAAACATTTGGCCGGAGAAGTCTGGCAGCACAGAGTATCTAATGAAGTTTCCACTAATAGTAAATAAACACTTTGTAAGTGGATTTATCAAACACAGCGTGTCCTTTCACAGTAACAAACGTAGCCGAGCCAAAGAGAGAAACCACCAGTTAAGGAGCGCCACCTTAGTCCCGAATAACTAAATCTATGCAGAGTACAGGGCCGACTCAGACCTTCTCAGATGCAACGCGAGAACGTTTCACTTTCCCGAGAGGGTGGTAGATAAATGGAACAGCCCCCCAGGAGAAGTGGTAGAGGTTAATACAGCGAGGGAACTTAAACACGCATTCGACAGGCGTACGGCTCCTGAGACCGACGACTGATTAAGGTTTGAGTCTTTACATCAGGAGAAACGAGCGGACGAGATGGGGCCGAACGGGTCCAGCCCTTTCATAAAGCAGAATACTTATTCTGGTAAATTAATACGCAGACGCACAGTTTGGTAAATAAAGCCCACAGCGGATTACAGCGGGGTAAATACTGTTTCTCCACAGCCTGAAAACCAAAACTCCACTAATCTTATTATAACACAGCACTGCGCAGGCATAAACAAAAGAGAAAAGTTACAATATAAGAAAAATATAGGCTTATGTTGAAATATTACGAAACAAACGCAGCATTGCCAACCGGCGCCACCATGTATAGCGCCATCTTAAGGATGGCCTGTGTCATACCCCATCGTCAAGCCCCATATTCAGGGTGTATAAGATAATAGAGCAATATTTATCAATAAAGTACGCACTCTATTGCTAATTACACGCAACATAACATATGGTGGAAGCATGAACACCAATTGTTTTGCCTTTTCACCCAAAAACGCCACAGCTTTGGTGGCATCAATAACTTTATTTGTTTACGATGTACTTACAGTTTTGACAGACGGTTTTCACATAACCTTACGGCGCTCAAGACCCCTGTTGGGTTTTATCTCACGTAACGCATGAAATCGTACAGCCCTACAGGACATTATCTAAATAATAATACATATATTTATTATATCTACTGGAAAAATGGTGAAAATGTCTCTTATGGTATAAAACTTATTCAGCAAAGTTAAAATTATGATTCATAGGTTGTCAGAAGACAATTTTTTTTTTATTTTTTTTTTTTTAGAGGGTCTGGGGCAGCCTCCCAGCAAAAGTGGTAGAGGGTAATATAGCGATGGGATTGAAACACGCATAAGGATAGGAATAAGCCTCCTGAATTTAAGACGAGGCCAACGACTGATTAAGGTCTCTACATTAAGGCTAGATGGTCCAAATGCCATAAAATTTTATATTTCAGTTTTACCCATCTTATTTTTTTCTTGGGGGGGGGCGTAAAAGACCCCTTTTCACCATTTTTAGTCTCTGAGGTACTCGGTGGCAAAAATAGAAAACAAAAGCGGATACTCACACCGTGAAGTGGTAGACGAAGCACTTCCATCCTGTAGGTCGCTCTAAAAAGTTATAAACTCTCCCCTGTACGTTGGAGCGAGTGAGCAGCGGTCGCCGGACGCTGTATATCGAGACCCTCGGATCCAGGTTCACAGCCGGCCGCGGGGACTCGGTGTTAATGAGAACATCGCGTTTGAGCTCGAAAGTTGCGTCGTTGCGTTCCTGAGATTGCTGCCCGTTGCTGTTAAACGCCTGGGGGGGTAAGTTGATGGGCTCGTAGTGCGCGTTGGCTGCGTTTTCATTCATTTCCAGCGGCGTCTGCTTATTCCGAAGGTTCTTTTTGGACGATACGATCTTAATCTTCCAGTTCCTCGGTTCTGACTTTGGAGAGGTTGACATTGGGAATAAAGCAAACGACCCCCCCTTTCCCCTCACTCAGCAGCTTTCAAGCGGCATGAACAAAACAAAAAGAGAGCCGCAGACCTGGCTGGATCCTCCGCTCGCCGTCGGCTCGCCAACTTCTTAATTCTGGATAAGAAACAGTTTGAAACAAAATTCGGGTTAGTAACAAAACACGAGTTGAGGTCCTGCCCACATCTACTCCCTCCCGATGACTGCTTTAAGAAGGGAGGGATCTGCAGCACAAGGTTAACAGCGGCAGCCCTTTCCTATACCTCTCCGAACGCAGCATTCACACCAGAGACCGGGGGCCGATCTGCTAAGCAATGCGACTTCACGCTCCCAGCAACCCGTTTGTTTGGCACTCTTTGCTTTCTTAAGCCACCTTTTCTCTCTGGTTTTATTTTTACTAAAGCAGCGTGTGAATGAATGAAAGGAATAGAAAATACGGATACGTTTCATTCAGAGAAGGAACTTCTACGCTGAGCAAGAAACATAGAACTTGACGGCAGATCGGACTTATTCGGGCCATCTGGTTTGCCCGTTTTTCTGATGGCAAACCTTAATCAGTCGTTGGTCTTGAGCCATATGCACATCCCACGCGTGTTTAAATTCCCTCACTGTATTAGCCTCTACCCCTTCTGCTGGGAGGCTGTTCCACTTATCTACCACCCTCTCAGTACAGTTAAACGTCTTTACGTCCCACCTAAGCCTCCGACCCTCTGGTTTTAGATAACGACCTCCTGTTCTAACATTTCTCCTCCTTTGAAAAAAACTTCCCTCCTGTCCTTTGTTGAATCCCTTTACGTATTTAACCCGTCACATCCCCCCATCTCTCTCGCCTCTCCTCCAAGCCGGACATAGTGAGATCCCTCGGTCTTTCCTGATCAGCTACTTAATTGCCTTTAATGTTTCTCAAATGTCTACTTTCACATATGGAGAGAAGAAGAAGAAAGAACTTAAACCTTAAGAAAGCCAAGTCTGTGACTAGTAAATAACCCCCCTCGGGGCAGAGTACATTCCTTTCTGTTTTGATGTAAACTAGAAAAAAGAAACAGGAGTCCATGAGCCCCGGGGTAGAGACATATTTAGAAAAGCGTGTTACATTATCCGCCCTTGGCAATTATATCACAGAATCTGGAATTTCTGATTGGTTGGATTTAATTATTAGTACTTTGTTTGACTATAAGGTGGTTGATTTATGTTTTAGGTTCCAATTTCTTGTTTCTGTAATTAAAATTGTTATGCGATGCGCATATGTCCTGTTTACTCATTGTACAGCGCTACGGAATATGATGGCGCCGTATAAATAATAATAAATAGTAATAATAATAATAATAGCAATGCGGCCCCGGAGATGTAGAATTTTTTTTTTTTCTGTTTAACTTCTTTCACGCCATATCTGGAGATGAAATCCAAGTTCTGGAGAGGAAGAGGGTAGAAGTAATAGAGGGGAGAATGTCACAACGAACACGTTTCATTCTTAAAGAACAAAAGAGTGTATTGAAAAATGATATCCAAAAAATAGGGGAAGCGTGATAATCCGTGCGGAATGTGTAGGGCTCAATCCTTAAAAATGTATGTGAAATATATATCACACACACACGCACATACATATATAGGGGAGATGTATTAAAAAAAAAAAAAAAAAGACGGCAAACTGACTACTTTTTGCCTGTTGAACAGTAAAATATATATATTTAACAGACCAAAAGTGTATTCACGTTTACAGCGCCACCTTGTGGCCACATAACCAGCAACAGCATAGTATATGCACTCTATAAAAAATACTGAACATAAAGGGAAAGTAAACAAAAACATGACTTTTTAAAACTTATGTTTAAAAAATATTACATTAAAAGCTTGTGTTTGGAAAAAAATGAGAATGACAACTTTTTTTTTTTTTTTTATTTATTAGTGTTTTTAGTAATTATATATATTTTTTTTTTTCCAGATAAAGTCCTATTTGAACTTGTGGGGGGCAATATAAATACTAACAATAGCCTGTCCACAAAAGGCCACAATAGTGATTGAAAAGCAAGTCAGTTCCTTAAACCCATTGTAAACACAATGCATTGTGGGCCCGTACATGGGCTTTGTCATTAAGGGGCTGCCAATTGTTTTGATAATCCCAATCCAGGTAAATAAAGAGAACAATCATGAATAATATCAATCAACCCCCCCCCCCCCCCCAGTGACATATACATAAAGGCCTGTACATATACACACAGGAGGCTGTTTGCCTGGGGGGGGTCTGCAGACAGCAGGAGAGACGACCGATTAAGGTTGGAGTCTTTATAGGAGGGTAAAACGGGCGACTAGACGGGGCCGAATGGGTCTGACCTGCCATGAAATTCTATGTTACCTTCTGAACGCCCCCTCGGTTCTGTGTGCTTTAATTTACTTCTCGGTATTTAAAGAATTTAGGGTCTCTCATTGTATCACTGCGATGTGCATCCCATAAATGCTGAACTAATGCATATTGTATTAGCATATACTTCCTTACATCCATCTAAGCCTCTGACCCTCTAGTTTTAGATCATGGCCTGTTGTTCTAACATTTCTCCTCCATCAAAATAAAACTTTTGTCCCGTAAATCTCCTTTAAATATTTAAATGTTTCAAACGCATTCTACAGAGATTTGCCCAGAGTGTCACATATCGGTGTTTGTCAACTCGATACTTACTGAGAAGAGAAAAGCTTAGTATGTTGCTATAACAAAAATAACACTTTTTTGTTTATACAACGATTGCTTTGGTCCAAGATATACTGAATTCACACGGGAACTTAAAATCGCAACGTAAGGATGCCACCCAGTATTTGGTGAAGTTTTACAGAATTTCATTATTAATCCTATTATATACATACCTAATATAACATACAATATACCTGCCTAATATAACATACACTCTACATACACTATACCTGCCGAATAGAACATACACTTTACATACCTAATATAACATACAATATACCTGCCTAATATAACATACACTCTACATACACTATACCTGCCTAATATAACATACACTCTACATACACTATACCTGCCGAATAGAACATACACTTTACATACCTAATATAACATACACTATACCTGCCTAACATACACTATACGTACATAATATAACATACTCTATACCTGCCTAATATAACATACGCTATACATTCACTATACCTACCTAATAGAACATAGACGATACATACCTAATATACATACCCAATATAACATACTCTATACCTGCCTAATATAACATACACTATACATTCACCATACCTACCTAATAGAACATAGACGATACATACCTAATATAACATACACTATACCTGCCTAATATAACATACTCTATACCTGCCTAATATAACATACACTATACATACACTATACCTGCCTAATATAACATACACTATACCTGCCTAAAAGAACATACACTATACATTCACTATACATTCACTATACCTACCTAATATAACATACACTATACATTCACCAAGACCTTACGAGCTTTGTGAAGCGCTGCGGAAATTGTCGGCGCTATTTAAGTAAAAGATAATAATAAAAGCGCCACCGGTTTGCGCCGGATACATTATGATGCTAACCAACCGAAGGGAGTCTAGTTTCCACGGTGCTATGTAAAAGCATTATTTTATCCTGTAGATTGTAAGCTTGCGAGCCAAGCCCTCTCTCTTTACCGAATGCATGGGTTCGTCTAAGTCTGTCGGTTCTGCTTTCGGCGGACCCTTTGAACGTACAGACTGTAAGCAGCGCTGCGGAAATTGTTGGCGCTGTATAAATAAAAGATAATAATAATAACAACAATATAATAATAATAATAATGATGATGATGATGATGATGATCACATGGAAGCAAACCGAGCAACGCAATTGCAGCGCTTCCGACCTATGACTCCTGCTCTATAACCCGTTCCGTTAAAGGCTTCTGGGACCTAAGGGGTTAAAGTAACATCCTGATTATTGTTTGAAAACAAACAAGCAAACATTTCCTGTATCTATACCGTGCGTTAGAGCCACGGCAGCCTTACAGCGGCACACCGGGCCAGATCTGCTAAACGGGGTTACCGTCCGTCCGTCCGTCCGTCTGCCTGCCTGCCTGCCTGCCTGCGGTCTCGGAGGTTCCTCGGCCCAAACATCTCACCTGCTTCCCCGGCGTGTCTCTGGAGCTCCTTGAAGATGACTGTGACCCTTAGAGAGGAAAGCGTTCTAGGAAGCCGTAACATTTCCTTTTGGATGCCATGTAAACTTTAAGCCACCAGCCACCCGGCACTTCCTACTTCATTTCACTGCCTTTCTCTCTCCCTCCCAGCTGGGGCGGAAAAAAAAAACACGAAAAAATGACTTTCTTACCTTAAATTGAAAGTTTAATTGCTGAGAGGCTTCTTAAAGGTACAGTGCCCTTTTATGTTGTAATAAAGGGATTTTGTGTGTGTGTGTAATACAGGAAGCTTGACAACACAAAAGGCTCTCCTGGCAGCCATGAAACATTTTGTAACCTGAGACTGCTTCTTAAAAAAAAAAAAAAGCCTCCCCATTTTCTTCTGATCCCTGCATGATTAACTATTCACCCGCCGGCTAGCAGAAAATCCTCCAATCAGATTGAGCGCTCACAGATTTAACAAATCCACCTTTTAAAAAAAATTTAAATAAATCAGACTTATTAATATTTGGCGGAAAATCCAAACTTTTTCATCTGTATAATACAGACCTGGAGACTCTTGAAATATTAACTCTTTAACAGCCCATAGTGAAGATTCTAAGTAGTGATTCGCCAAATGTGTTACCCAAATGAGCAGTCCCCATGGAAACCGTAGCGCGTCATTATTTAAAGATTCACTTTAAGTGAGTCACCTGCGTTCAAGCAGGGAGATCAACCATAACATACTGGGGGCGAAATAACTAATTAGCAGTCTTATATATGATCAGAGCAGGGGAGAATAGGAAGGAGTCAGCTCTAGACTGTATGACCCTGAGAACCTACCCCAGAGATTGGGGCAAAAACCCTGAGGGTTTCTAAGTCTGGTGCCATATTTAAGACCACAAACATCACAAGGTTGATCCAAAAAGAGATTGGTCACTCTTGTTCGAAGAGCTTACAATTGTACCGTAACGTTTTTGGTTCTATTTATTATTATTTGTAATTAGATGAGTTTTTTAAATCGGGTTATACCGGATTATTCGTGAATTGCCGCGGGGCAGCAGGGTCTCTAAACTCACGCCAGACTACCTGGGCTGACCCGGGCCGGAACTGGCCGTGTTTGTCAAGGAACGGCCACCATAAAAACCCAAGAGTCTAAATCCTTTCGGATGTGGTTGGTGGACAATCAATAGGCGAGAAGCCAGCGGTGCACTGAGGAAGGTGTACGGGTTGCAGGACGTCCATGCGCTGCTACGATACAGGCGCAGGGCCGGTTGGGGCAATCGGTGATCTCCTCCGCCGGTTGTACCAGGCCTGTACCTGGGCAGGGCAGTTCTTCCCACCATGCGCAGCTCGCTGGCTTCTCGGGCCGGTGTTTGACGCTGTATCCCGGCGCTCGGAGACTGGGGGTAGCGTGAGAGAGGACATGCAGTCTATTCAGAGACAGGCACAGACTTTCACTAGGTCACCAGGGAGTACAAGGTTAGTTCATATACCGCAGAAAGGGGTTTATTCACTAAAGGGAGAGTTGTGTTGTCAACCCCTTGGGGTCTATTGACCAAAGGCCTCCTATACGTCGTGAAGGGCCAGCCTCTGTGAGGTTCTGTCGCAGGAAGCGCTTGACTGGCCCTGTATAATGTATAGGTATATCAGTGAGATTTCTTCAGACTCCCCACCCATTGAATTATACATTGTACAGGTATTGTACAGAGCTTTGCACTGAAGAATCTTGCCAGTATTGGCCCTTCATAATGAACAGCGAAGCGAGAGTTAAAACCACCCTTTAGTGAACAGACCCCTATGTGTCTTATACAGAGGCTGCTCCGCTGAGCTGTGTACACTAACTGGTAATCATATTCTTTGCGACCATCGCGGCCCTGCATGCTGCATTTTGTATAACTGGCCAAGAATTTTAACATTTATGCTCCTCCCCTCTGGAAAGCTTGTACCCGTCCTTGAAATATTTTCTCCCAAGAAGCCCATCACTCCTATCACTCAGATCCCTCTCCTCCTGAACCCAGACCCATTTCTCACATTGGGACAATATAATAAGAATATTATTATATATAGACGAACTTGGGTGCGCTCCGTCTGTTTGATCGCACTCACTGCCCAGTTTCTGCCCGCTAAAGGTTAACTGGGGTTAAACTGGGACTAGCTCCACCCCTTGAATAAAGCCACACCCCCAGAAAAAGTGAGCTCCAGGTAGCCTACCCTGTGAAGTTTGCAGATATATATATATATATATATATATATATATATAAATTCCCATAAGCATATAATTTATAATAAAAATTACATAATTAAAGCGTTTTAAGTACCTTTGTTTTCTTTTTGAATACACCATTTATACGCAGCGTACAATTCCAACGAGTCACTGATTATCACTTTTAATGTTTTGATGTCATAGGGATAAAAGGTCAGATCTGCTTCTCGTTATCGACAAGTTACACGGGAGAAGTTATACAGGGCTTTGAGATGTTTCGGTTACACGGGACACTGTGAGAGCAGATATATACAGCCTGATGGGGCTGAGGACGTGTATATACGGCAGCCATAACTTTATGGCGTTGTTGGCGCTCAGAGTTATGGGATTTTTTCACCTACGTGGCACGGGTCTGCGGGTCTCCGACCTGCTCTATTTAATTTCAAAAGAGATCCAACATGGTCACAAAGCGAAGGGTCCCAAGATAGCTCTTCTGGTAAGGTGGGCTTGTGGTTCTGTCCCCTTCCATCTTCAGACCTCCCCACACCCCCCATTGCCAGCAAACCTCATCCATGCATCACAGACTCCCGTCCTGCACCCCAAAGAAAGGAAACGACGTACCCAACAAAAATCTTTTAATTGAATCATCACGTGCCACAAGTCTTTCGTACAAAACATACTTTAAACATATCAAATCGGAAACATCAGAAAGTGTAACATTTGTCGTCAGAAGTCTTTACAATGCAGTCAAAAATCTGAATGAACCAACATCCGATACAGCAGAAGACGGACGAGGACCTGTGATTACCGGAATTCTCCCGAACGCCATTTAACCCATTCTCTAGAGTCTTTGGCGTCCGACGGAATTTAAACGCCACTTTGGAAACACGGGCTTTCAGTGAAGTATTAGCCGTAAAAATTGGTAATTTTTTTATAAATATTAAGAGGTAGTTGTGCTTAAGCAAGCGAGAAGATTTCCAGAATAAAACGAAATGTTCATCCGTCAGATGCTTATAGGAAGGGGCTAGATTTTCCGGGGATTAATCCTCGTTCCAGTGTAAGGAGGAGTTTGCTTCCACTCCATATATAAATTTTAAGGCAAAAGGGCTACGTTTTGAGAATAATTTTTTTGATATTTAATCATTTTTTTTTCCAGATGTTATATATATATAGAAATATTAAATCAGGGCCTATTGTCCCGAAGTCCCATATAACTGTCAGTATTTAACCATTACCATAGTAATTTATTAAAAATAAAAAAAATAATAATGAAAAACGAAGGATATAATGAAGCCCTAATATGAGAGTAGATTTAAAGCTATAGGACAGGGGCAGTTCTGCTACATGTCCATGTTCATTGTTATGCTTTGCCTGAAAACAGAATGTCGGCATATCGCACCGTGACCGGGCAGTAAGGCATTCTACGCAACGCATTCTTTTTATACCTCCAATTCAATATAGGCTACAGCCCGCTCCACGGGCAGAACGGGGCAACGCTAGTAATGGCGATTGCCATGGTGCCACAGTTAAGACACTGGTCCTATCTTGAGCGTTCAGCAGGCTTTCGCTTACTTAGAAGCCGATATTTGCCAAGGTAACAAGCAACACGTCCGTTATAAGAGGTAGGAGGGGATTTTAATCATTGAAGTTGTGTATTTAATAATAGCCCCTGCATGCAAATTTATTACCGCAGTTTGAAGTCATTAATTTGCATATGAAACAGGGGAAGCAAGAATAAAGGGTAAGGGTGTGCAAATAGCCATTTGCACGTCTGCCCTGTGTTCTCTACAGAGAATGTTAATCGTTAATTAGATTACAGGTTCCTTTTTTTTTTTTTTTTTAAATTATACATTTAGCAAAATTTAAGGATTACGACTCTTGTGCAAAACACATTATGGAATCCAGTCTGGTCACGTACATTTTAGTCAACGCTCACATTCTTTGTAACCAGTTTAGTGTTAGTATAACTAGCGAGTGTTTTAACTACTGGTATTATGCTCTAGAGCGGCAGCTAAAGATTACATGGTTCCCCACTTCACAAATTACATATTACTAGTTAACCTGTAAAAAAAAATTAAAATATATATATATATTCTCCAATGTCCAATACAAAATGTAAAGGTGCAGTTCCACCTACTCTGCCTCTAAAGGCAGACCTATTCCTTGTGCTGTTTGTTGAATGCCCAAATGCTTCCCACTTCTTCCATCCATCATTTTTCAGGGAATGCTTAAGTGTCACGTGACGGCAAAGCTGACACGGATAGATGGTTAAAATGGGTGGGAAAAAAAGCTTTGTCAAAGTGTATTGGTTTTGATTGATTAAATCTTCAGAGAATGAATAAAATGACAGATACGCTAAGGTTTATTTGGTTACCGTGCTAATGAGCACAGTGTCTAAGTGGGACAGCATCTTTAACAGATGGAGAAACTTAGGGGCTCCTGCCCTGGGCCCCACACTGCCGCTAATTAACACTCTCCCTTCACGACCATCAAGATATGACTTCATATTCCACCCCCATTACTCCATCCTAAAAGCAAAGGGACCCCGCAACCCATGAGGTTCCAGAACACCCCACGTTTAAACCAATATCTATATCACAAAGCCATCAGGCTGCCGTTCTTCCTCCCCTTGCTAGGACCCCCAAGAGGACTCACCAGCCTTAATGACTATTTTCCAAAGTAAGCAGATTAAAAAAATAAATTCGAAAAAAGAAAACCTTAAAAAACTACAACTTCCGGCGTATCGTATAAACACAAAGTTCCCCAAAAGCTCGCACATACAGTTAGTGACTGTCTTCCATTGAAGGAATAAAAATGAGTTCACAAAACAAGAACGGGATCCATCGCACAGAGACCTAGCACGGCAGAAGGTAGAGCAGTGAATAGCTCAAAGGCATTGAAATGCCCCAAAATGCCAGATCATTCTAAGCAGAACAAACCGGTCACAAAGATCTCGATCCACAGACCAGAAAAGTTATGGATTGTTCATATCTACGTCTCTGGCCGTCACCCGGGGGGTCCGGCTGGAGAAACGCAGTGAAGCCGCCGTGTTTGACGAGCATCAATCGTCCAATCAGATACGGCCTGACGTATTTCGATTTCAACGTGCGATGGATCCCATTCCCGCGGGGGGCACGATGTAGCAGATACCAGTAAAGTACAACAGCGGCTCTGTAAATGCTGCCCATTTTGGGCAGAGACAAGGAGGTCTATCTAGTCAGTAGACAGAAACTGATGACACAGCACCTAGTTACTATCGAGAACACCATTTAGTCAACATGAGAAAGCATATCTATTTTTTTTTTTTGCTAGTGTTTTTCTTAAAACATTAAACTGCTCGGTAACCATGTCGACGTGTGCAAATCGGGCTAAAGTTACAATGTCATTTTACGCGACTACATTTTCTAACATGTCTTAAACTATCGTAGAAATTCCGAAATCAGATCACTAAGTTCTCAGGAATATCAAACAAAATACATAAAACTCCACGAGATACAATCGGAAACGGTTGCTACGTTAAAAGACAAAATGTTCGTCTTCTTCATCGTGGGAGATGAAAACCCAAAAGACATTTCTGCCTTGGGGGGGAGGGGGGTAAAAGGGTCGGTCGGTCGGTAGGTTTCACCCCGAAGATTTCCGTCACCTATTCCACGGGGTAAAAAAAACAGAATGGAACGCGAGGTTTACGTATTTTGTTATTAAATAGCAGACATATTCAATACATTAAAATATAAAAAGTACAATTTTTGTTCGGTAACAACGCTCTCTCTTTTTGTTTCTAAAACTCAGAGCTTTTTCGGCTTCGAAATATTCCTCTCCGAAGTCGCCTGTCCGTTCCTCTGCACTTTGTCGTCTTCGCTTTTGTATTCTTGCGTCTGCGTTCGGATTTCCTTACAGCGCAGGGTGATATCTCTGCATATTACAAACAAAATGTGTATAAAGAGTTAATTAGGCAACAAGGTCCGCCATCTCCCTTAAATACTGTGTTCAGGCACTAAAATTAAAGTATTTTATTCGTGGAATAATGAGGCCTTCTTGTAAGGCTAGAAGAAAAGAGGTTTCTTGTTAACCCCTTAAAAACAATGCATTGGGAGCCCGTACATGTACCGGCTTGGTCATTAAGGGGTTAAGCAAATATTTTAGGGCATAAATATTTGGGATTGAGTCACGTTATATGGCGATATATGCCCCCTCCCCCCCATAGGTGCTTCATTCATTAACGGTGCCCAGAGAGGGCTTTTAATTGCTTGAGAGTCTCTTTTGGTTAAATTGCGGTGCAGTCCCACTGATTCAGCTCCTTGGTCAGCAATATATCCTTGAACAATTAGACAGGACTCGCCAAACTCGGGGTACTTTGACGTACTGTCGGGATAAGCAATATACGGCCATACAGTGGGACAGAATCCGCAATATTTAACCCCGTAACGACAAAGCCCGTACATGCACGGGCTCACAATGCATTGTTCTTAAGGGGTTAATGCCGCAGATGGGCGTTTTTGAATGGTATTTGCTTGGTGACAACATTGGAAAAGATGTCATTACGGATGGTGTTACCTCCTTCGGGATAAGATACGGGGAAGGACTGATCTTGATGGATTTTGTGTCTTGTTTGAACCGAGTGACTACGTAATGTTGGCTCCAACGCCTCTAATAAAGTCCTAACAAACGGTTTAATACAGAGGGGAGAAAGTTACCTTAGGAAAAATCTCCACGCTGTCCAAATAAGCGCGATAACGATCCCGAGGATCCAGCACTGCGTTACGTAGAACGGTAAAGGCAATGTTAAGGTGATCGGGTCATACTTGATGACAATAAGAAACTCGGTCACCGTTATCGCAGCCACCATCCACGCCTGCTGCCCCAGCTTCTTATGGATCTTCCTAAAAGAGAGTAAAAAGAAGAGCAATTTTAAAGGGGTCCGTAAAAAAAACAAAAACAGTATTCTGTCACTCACGAAGCGTGATCTTCCCATAAGAAGGGGTCCCATAACATATGGGGGTAAAAATATTTTCTCCGACATAAGAATAAACAAAGCAGGTGATTGGGATAAGTCGACAAAATTTACAGGAAGTTCAGTAGATGCATGGAGCGGCCTTACGGCTGATTTGGCTTGTACTGATAACCAATCACTTTTCACCAAAAGGCATCTCTTGTAATTATACAACGACCTTCAATCTACCTAATATTTCTGATCGTTCAGAGATACTATGAAGATGGACTAAACTTACGAATCGTCCATGAAGTCGTAGATCTCTCTCATGGCTACGCCGCCAACGTTCACAAAGAAGACCAACCGTAGCAGGACCAAGCAGTGTTCCGGCGGCATCCACAGGACAAATTTGAGGTAAAACGTGTTGAGTTCGGCCAACAAAAACTGAAAAGGAATTAATAATATTAATGTTACAAATTCCTTCCGGCAGAAACGCAATCATTCAGCGTGCGTGGCGCTTCTAATAAACCGCGTTCGTCGTTAGCCATATGCGACCGAAAACCCCCCCCCAAAAACGGCTGCTTACGGGCTTAACTTTTCTGAAACATCAGAGAATATCTGCGGATCGGACATAAAGGGGGAAAAATGCTTAACCTTACATTTATAAACGTAATAAATATGTGAATATTAGAGAAGGTTAATTATTTCTTATCTTATATGTACTTTATTTTGAAGCCTACAGGATTAGGCTTTTGTCATCAGAAAAAAAAATTTTGTGGCCTATTCATTTGGAGAAAAACGGGAAAAAAAAAAAACATTTACATTTGCGCTCACCCACAGAAAAGCCTATAAGATATATTATTTTGGTTCTTTTCACCCTTTAGGAAAATAATCTATAACACTATACAGGCGCACAGCGATCGCGTGGTAGCCGATACTTGTGAAAATTTGGCACGGCGTTTTGGAATCTGCCCGTTATCTGTAAAGAATAGCAGCAGGCTTTCCATTCAAACCTGATCCCGTTCATAAAGGTGCAAACAGAAAGTCTGCTCTCCTTATCTCACGTCTGGGAGATAAAAAATGTATAAAAAATGGTGAGCTCAAAGTTTAAAAAAAAAAAAAAAAAAAAAAAAAAGATTTGGTGCATTGTGTGTTTTTAAGATTGTATAGATCAAACAAATAAATCGTATATATCCGAACGTAGAAATTACATTTTTATTTGTATTCCTTAAGAAAGTTATTAAATAAATGTCACTTGTAATAAACACTAGGTGGCTGCACTTACTGGCATAGACGCAACAATGATTTCTGATCAATATGTATTTGAGGAGAAGTAAAGCACCGAGACTCCAACACAGATTGTCCTTGATCCTAAATATTTAAACCTAAACATAAATTGATATTATCTGTAGCAGCAGCTCCTAATCGGTCTGCAAAAATAAGGAGTTAAAGTCTTAAAGGGACACTACAAACTAAAGCACTCTGAGTAACCCTACTTGACACAGAAGATGTAGTCCTGCAGCAGCCCTCCTTATCCATGGTCCAACTATTCTTGTCACCAATTGGCTGCTCCAAGCAGCCAATCAGTCGCAGGAACGGGCTCCCATTGAAACGAAAGAAAGTGCTTTCCATGCATGCGCACAGGGCTTTCTCCTTGTACTTGTAAAATGGTCAACGTGAACATTTAAAGGGACCACACGCTGGAGCGTCCTTTTAAATGTGCGTTGCCGCCATACGGATTCCGTCGCAGTCAACGGGGCATCACAGGAAATATTTGCGTGAGCGATCAAAGTCGTATACGCAATGTACGTACCACAAATATGATTCCGCAGACTGCTAGCCACCGGCGCAGGTTCGAAGCGGGTTTCCATTCGAATTTGACCCAGCTGTAAGGTGTGAATTGAAAAGCTATTCTCTTCATCTTACCCCTGGAAGGTAGAGTTGGTTCCGCTGTTAATCAGTAAGCGCCTTTATACACAGTGATAATGACAGAAGACATTTATATACGTCACTGCAGGAGTTGGCGCGGATCATGAACCGCACAGGACACGAGTTCGCTTACCTGTACGTAGGGATATTCCAGAGGCCCTGCCATTGGTACGGCTTCATCGAAAGCCACTTTAGGGTCTTCATCCCGCAATAAATTCCAAATCCGTTACAGACCAAAACATCCATGATCCACTAAAACCAACGAAAGAAAAAGTGTGACTTAGCTTGACTTAATATACGTAATATTCCTGCATGCAAATACTTAAGACATCCATCGTGTCTGGAAGGCTGTGTCACGGACTACCTAATGATTGATTAAAGAAGCCTCCGTTACCCTGTGGACATTTTAATTCGTTAATTAGAAGCAAATCCCACCGCTCAAAGGGATTTTTCTATTTTTTGTGGCATTCACCAAAGGATACAATAATGCCTGAGGCCGTTAATGCCATCTTAGATGGCAAATAAAAATATATAATATAATAAACATATAATTTGGGTTTTTACACTGTATGTTATATTATAGCTTCTACGATTTCTCAGGTACCATCCCCTGCTGTATATGTACTGCTCCTTCAGACTTGAAGACCCCGTACTTTAACTTACGTGGTCCCACCAGCATTCACTGAAGTTTGGCAGCTGATGCTCCAAGCTGTATTCCAGGAACTCGAACGTTACGCTGATAATCATGCACATCCACCAGTCTCTGATCATTAGTGTCTGGAGGAAGAACACATTCAGAGTACATCTAAAAAGGACTTCAGATTAAACTTCCATGCCGTGAGCGTCCAGGTCTATCACAGCTCAATCTACTAGACCAGGGGTGTCCAACCCTGCGGCCCTCCAGCTGCTGCAGGACTACATTTCCCATAATGCTCAGCTAAGGAGTATGGGAGATGTAGTCCTGCAGCAGCTGGAGGGCCGCAGGTTGGACACCCCTGTACTAGACGAACACCCAGACTTCATATGACACTAAATGTGGTAAATAGTTAAACGGACTCGCTCTAAATCACCCAGCTGGACACTGACTAGCGGAAGTCTACGGAGGAACGGACTTCATTAGCATGGCCGCAAAGAATCTGCTTAGCGTCGTGTTTGAAATATCACATGGCCGCAGATAAAGGGAGTTTATTGGAACAAATGCAATCCATTCCACTTTTATTTAACGCCGGACTTTATTACTGGATTTAACACTAATATTGATTTTTATACGGGAGTATTATGCCTTTAAAAGCGGTCTCAGCCATGCGGCAAGCGGTCGTTCTTAGCAGCCCCATCAGCCTTTGTAATCTGGGAAAGGCTGCACTGGCAATTTGTTTCTAGAAAACACTTAGCCTGCTGGGCTTATTAATCTTATTATGTCCCGGCAGCATACAATAATCTTATTGTATGTTAGCGGGACATAATAAAACAATACTGAATGAAGGTGACCCGTGGTTGTACAAAGAACAGCTATTAGTACTCCGGCATGTAAGAATACAACGTATCACTAAGTCACAATAAGAGATCATTAGAAGATCGCTCCGTGGTTTGCATGATAACCAGATCCAAATGACTCAAAAATAAAAATTATTATAATAAAATATTATTAAAGAATATAAAGCAAATAACTTACTTTTATATACCATCCAAGGAAATGTGCTGGAACAAAGCCATCCATCTTATCCTGGGGAAGAAAGGGTCAATGTAAAAACCTGACGTTATGGGTCAGAGGCGGAAGATGCTTTTTAAGAATACACACAGATCTAAAAATATATATATTTTTTGTTATATTTTTTCCCCAAAACATTTCAATGTTATCTAGTCTTTACGATCTCCAGTTTGCGCAGCATTTGGTGGTATACGTAAATACGTGTTCTGCGAGCATTTAAATCACAGCGACCAAAGCTCTACCCAGCGCAGCGGACCACAAAAAAAGGCCAGATATTTTTTTTTCCTTTAAAGCCAATCGTTGTGGTTACAAATCAAGGAGCGGACTAGCAGATCCTCCTTTTCAGGAGGGAATCATCTTCTTAGGGGCAAAAATCAAACCTCTGCATTACTTACCTTACCGCAGATCACTTACTGCCCCCTCAGCACCCATAACACGCTGTCGGCACCGATACTGTCCGAGGGGGCAGACAATAGGAAGTTATCCGCGATAAGGCAAGTAATCAAACTTTACTTCTCGTATGATTAAGAGTGAAGAAAAGAGTTTGATGTTAGTTTTTTGGCTCCTTGTCCTTCCGCTACTAAAGTTTAAAGACAATAAATCCACAATAATCCTTCCTAAACCAAGTGCTCGCTGCCCGCTTGACCCCTCTAAACTGTTATTAGCATGCCGGATTGTACGCTGCACAGATAGAGAGGCGGAAGGTTATGTTCTAGCACAGGGGCGTCCAACCTGCGGCCCTCCAGCTGCTGCAGGACTACATCTCCCATCCCCCTCAGCCAGCCCCTTAGCATCATGGGAGATGTAATCCTGCAGCAGCTGGAGGGCTGCAGGTTGGACAGATCAGAACCTATTGCCAAAGTTTAAAAATAATAAGAAATCCGGGGACTACGAGGGTACTTGAGGTCACCAACAACTTGTAGCAAAATACTTTCATATCCCTTATTCTTATTTTCTGCATTAACGTGCAGGCAGCCCTGAGCTAGTGGGACATTTTTTTTTTTTGTGTAGGACTGTATTGCGGGATTCAGGATAGGTGTCAGATACACGTTACTCTCCCTGTACACTAGCAACAAGTCACCATAAAAACTACCACATTACTTACCCACACATTGTGATAAGGATCGGTTTTATTGCCAGGATCATAGATAAGACAATTTCCGCCATAATCTCTTTCGGGCAGAGGAACGCCCAATTTCGGGTCGATAAATTTCATGAATTGTCTCCCATCGTGGACAGTCTTACAAGAGAGAGAACAAAAGGGAAAGTTAAAGAACTCGTGTTAAACGAGCCATAACAAACACTATTCACTAAACAGAAAATTATTTATAACAAGTGAAATATCAGGCTTTCACGCATCTTATTGGAATTATTATTAGTGTATTATTATTATTATTATTATTATAGGAATTCTTACCTGGAAGAGAATGAAGATAAGGAACAGCTCGTAAACCACGCTGACGCACAGCCAGAACCTCCAGTACGCTGCGGAAAAAAAACCACAAAAAATTCCATTTAACCGACTTTCTTATCACTTAATGTTGGCAAAAAATAATAGTAAGACAGCGTGGTATAGCTGTCGTGTTTTAAAGAGCCAGCGATGCGGACATCAGTGCGACCGGCAGTGTTTGTGCCCTATTTCCAACGATAAAGACGTATGTTTCACTGAAACACCACTCGATAAGCGATCAGGCAGCTGCTGTCCATCTCCAGGACAGAAGACGGGTCAACCAAACGCTGTCCTTTAGACCTAGACAGCACCCATTCTGTGTTGTGCCGCCATGCTGGTACAGGCAGAGATAAGTGGCTTTACAGGGTGTCTCACACAGAGACAGTCTAAAAAAGCAAGAGGTAAGGGATGATCCTGTATCTGAAATCTATGCACGGTGTCGGCAATATTCTGGCCTCTTAGGACACCACAGGGACAGCCCGTCTCCCATTCCAGGCGGCTCCAGGAGGCCTGGTCAACGGGAGGATACCAGGGAGAAGCGGACGAAGAAAGAAGACAGAACGAGAAGAGGCAAGACACGGAAGCAGAGAAGGTAGGGAGACAGAGCGCGTGAGAGCAAGAGAGTAATAGCGTAAGCACGAGACTGTTTTACCCTTCTACTAGTGTGTTGATTTTTTTTCATGGCACAAAACAATAAGACCGTTTATAATCGTGACAATATGGAGAAACCACAGCACACAGCAAAAATACTACCAAAAATACTCATTTCTTATAGCATGGGCTAGCATTTTGCATGTAGAATGCTTTAATTCAGGACTTCCCTGCAATGTAAAAAACTTGAACTACACACTTTAACAACCGTACTATTCACAGAAATAGGGAAGCAGCCATCCAATCCCACCCCGCAATGCCTGACCACCCCACATCCATGTGGGGCAGCTGAACGGCCTTTTGTGTAACCGCTCAGGGCTTCATCGCAAACGGTGGGAGGCAAGTATTGATTTGCAAGCTGAACATTTGGACGTTGACGAGCATGAATGCGTGAACGTGGCATGACCTCTATTGTACCGCATGACCGCCGTACAGCTTAGAGTAAGAAGGTCACGTAGAAATATCAGTATATTAACGAAACAAACAAAAGCCATAGACTACAGCGTGTTGATTCCATAAGACATACAATAAATAATCTAAAACACGCAGCCGACAGACTACATACCGGGATGAGGTCTCGAAAAAGGTCCGTCTTTGGCCTGTGTGACGCCGAAACACAGGAACACCAATATACTAGCGACTATACCTCTGGAATAAAAAGTAAAAACATTTTAATATTGGAATTCATATTGTATATTGCTTGTCGAAAGATCTGCAATTTCCGCGCAGTACCGAATGAAGCGCGTGCTGTGTGACAAGTTCTCTTTCAGGAAGGGATCTCCATGTCCTCTCTCATTCATGCCCTTTAAATATTAGTAGCACATTCACATGCACATACGCATTCTAACACTGAAATAGTATACTTTTATAGTATGCCAACAGATATATCTCCAAACGCTGTTAGGATATACTTGGTTGGACAGGAAACATTCCCTAAAGGACATCGTCCAGTTCAGTTCCTCTCCCTCCCTCAAACACAAGGAATAAACAGGAAGACTTGGAATTTGAGACTGTGGCGTAGGAACAGAATACGGAGTCGATGTCACCTCTATAGTGAACACAATGAAAGGTGGCCGGCAGGGAACGTAGGAGAGAAAATGAAGGGGAGGCTGTCGGAAAGACAATGTCTGATAACACCTGCAGTACTAAGAGGTTTGTTACACCTGAGCCGCTCCATTACCCGACAGGTTAATCCCCAAGCAGGGATCTAATTCACAACATCCTTCAACACGGAGCTCCCCTGAGAAGCCATTTGTTTAGTGTACAAAATCAACAGACTGATCGGCTGCAACGTAAAGCTGTTAAGTGCCAGGTCCGAGATAAAGCAACCCTGGAGGTGCATTAAGGGTTGGTCAGTGTTTAGTAGACATGGGCCATTGTCTTAGAAAAGAATAAAATACATCCTGGCAAATTATTACTGCGTGTCTAAATGACTGGATTTTCATATACTATATAACAATGAAATTCCCCTGAACCATATATACCGCTTTAAATCTTCCATGTGTAAAATGTTTTGAATCTGCCATTGGAATTTCAAATATTTTAAAAAAAGCAACTTTTGTCCATTTAATTAACATGAAATGGATCAGAAATCCAGCACAGACAGGGTTAATGTTGTAAATGAATATTGTAGCTGGAAATGGAATATCTTCATAGGCGTACAGAGGCCCTTTATCACTCCCATCACTCCTGGGTTCCAACGGCCCTTTATCACTCCCATCACTCCTGGGTTCCAATGGCCCGTTGTGTTCGCTGATCCAAGTTTAAGTTTAAAAGGCTGATTGTTAGAAAACCTTTAACAATTAGGTTACAGCCAGAAAATTCCTTTGAAAACAGCTCAGCGACCCCAAACTTTTGAACAGTGGTGTAAGTTTATTTATACCAGAGAGGGCGCAATAATTCTAGCAGATCTATCATTTTATTCTTTCATCTGAAGGTTTAATAACCAATCAGTGCCAGCTTAACAACCAATCAGTGCCAGCTTCTGCGTCACATGACACGAGATCCAGACAGAAACTGAAGCAAAGGGTTACTTTATTAAAGGATTATTTCTGAGAAGGCTTTAGACATTTCGCCCAGAGAAGGAAGCGCCGGTTGAGTCTAAATTCTACATTTGTGTTGCGTACAAACATTGGCTCAAGTATACAAATGTTGCAAAATACAATTTATTGCTACAGAATTTTTTTCCCCTGCGATGTTTACAAACAAAGACCTCACTTGGGTACAAAGCTGATCCACAATTAATGGTTTCAAAGCCCCCCTGGAATCATTAAAAGACGTCAGAGAAGTGTTTTTATGCGTTATAAAACATAAGGAAGTTTTACTTTGCTGAGAGGGTGGTTAATAAGGGGAACAGCCTCCCAGCAGAAGTGGTATAGATTAATTCAGTGAGGGGATTTAAACATGTATGGGATCCCGAATCTAAGACGAGACCAACGACTGATTCAGGTTTGAGCAGGAAAAACGGGGCGACTAGACGGGGGCCGAATGGGGCCGATCTGCCCGCAGATTCTGTGTCATTTTTCAAACCAATGACTTCTTATCTGTGTTGAATTAACCCTTTGAGGTTTGAAATGTGTATTATTTATTGTTGTATATGGGTTTATGGGTAAACAGGACAGAACAAGCTGTAAATAACATAACAAGACTTTCAGACACAGGCGAGGAGGGCCCTGGACAAAGGAGCTCGCAATCTAATACATGAGGCCATTGAGCAGGACCGGGTGCGTAACTGGAAAACGTGTGCCGAGTGAGCAGAAATCAATGACGCTACGGGACAAACCGACATAGCGGGGGAGGGGAGGACAGATCACATACACAAAGAATAAATACCTTTTCGTATTATACGCCGTGTCTTGAGGGGTCTCCTCCAGCAGGGTGACGTACACCAGCGCACACGTGAGGCTAAACAGCACGGTGAGTGTGTGCGCTCTCCTACATCGGGGGAGAGGAAGGACAGAGTGACTAACAATATGGACGGCCGGTCACATAATGATATACGTGTTTGCACATGTGCTTATTTACTTAGCACCAGCTTTATGTCATACGACTTCTATTAAACAAAAAAAAACAAAAACTATTTAAAGGAGTAGTTGATGTAGCGACCTGCCTTTAGAAAGAGAAGGCATGCGGCCCCCATCGCTTTCCCACCTCAATGGAAGCCAACAGGCGCTTACCAAGTTCTAACCCCCACATCAACATTCTAGGAACAGTGTAAGCCCAAGGGGTTGGGGTTTATCGACTAAACAGAGTTTAGTTTCAACTCCTTGGCTTCACTTTACATTACGAAGGTCCAACCACTGCAGGAAGAGCTTGCCTGGCCCTGCATAATGTATAGTTAAATCAGTCAGCTTACACATTGACCTTAATGCTGGAGAAACCAGGCAGTGGCGGAGTTGACAGACAGCAGGCGCTCCTTTTAGTGAATGAAGCCCGTGCATGTACTACGCGATTAGCTGCTCCACCTTCAGAGTCTGCTCCCCAAGGTGCCCTTAAAAACCAAAGAATTCCACCAAAGTGGCAGAGCTACGAGAAACGAGAAACGGTATTTTCACTTCCCCCGACTTTAGGTGCCGATTCTATTGCTTGCCAACATTGTGAGAAATGCGCTCAGGACAGAGCTGCTTATTGGGAGAGCTATTGAGTATCAAACGACGAAGCACCGGAGCTAAAGGGAAGGTTAATGACACGGTCAGAGTAAGTAAAAGCACACGAAACGCCCCGGCACGCTGCATGTCCTATATCTGTAACAATAATTAAAATAATAAAATAAAAACAACAAAATCACAGGATATTTGGCAAAAAATTACTATTGACCTACGGCACTGAGAATACAAATAGCTTGGAGTATATTATATGTCAACCATACAATCTATGAAGGACCCTCTAAGGACAATGCATTAAAGGATTATATATATATATATATATATATATATATATATATATATATATATATATTTTAATGATTGTATTTAAACTCCGCACTAGAATATTTTTTTTCCATACATAACCCTTACTCTGTTACTGGGCGCAGTAATAGATGCGATAAAAAATGAATAAAAAATAAATTAAAAAAACAGCTCACATTAAAGGTGCGGATCCGCTGCCGAAGACATTAACTGCATTCTCTGCTAAGCAAATAAGCGTATATTTGTCTCGGTGGAACGGCACCTTTAACGGGAGGTTCCGTGTTTTCGTCCATCGCTAGCTGCCGGGTTACGGAACGCCAGGACTATCCAGAAAATATTTGGTGATGCCGTAATACGCGAACGTGCAACGGCCGCCCCGCGAGAGCATTTATTTAATCGATCTCAGATAAGAAGTTCCGTTATTTCAAGGACTATCGCACTATCATCTTGGAGCGAGTCCAGGGATCCCAAACACAAAACAAGAGTATTTTTCCTATTTCTACATCGCTTTTTTTCAAGGCTTCTTCTCACCGATCCGGGCGATAAGCAAAATAAACAAACAAATAAATAAATAAATAAATATCGAGAGCATCCGATTCCACTAATTCCTACCAAGAAGATTAGGGGATTAAAGGGTGTTTGAAAAGAACAGCGTGTGTTAAACGCTGACCACATACAACCGTTTAGCCGTGTCATCCGTACAGACACGCTTTCAATCATATGCCGGCAGCCCATGCCTTCCATCTCCTCCGGGGATACCATGGGAAACTCAGAACGCACTCAGAAACGCCGATAAATACAGAATAATGTTCCACGTTATGTGAAATTTACCAAAAACACGTTATTGCACTATATACTTTAACAATATAACTAGCAAACACAGAATCTGCCGGCAGATCGGCCCCATTCGGCCCATCTAGACTGGCTGTTTTTCCTGCTGCGAAGACCTTAATCAGTCATTGGTCTCGTCTTAGATTCAGGAGCCATATGCCTATCCCATAGATTAAATTCCCTTACGGAATTAGCCTCTACCACTTCTGCTGGGAGGCTTTTCCATGTATCTACCACCCTCTGGTTTTAGAATACGGTTTTGTGACCTAACTTTTCTCCTCCTCAGAATATACACGCCTTTTCTGTATCTTCGGTGGTTTAATGATAATAATCAGAATTGTTTTGTGGCAGACAGTAGGCTGCGATTATTTTATCCTCATTCCATGGCCAGCGGCAACTATCTGAAATAAAATGTTTTTTTCAACCAATCGGAACTCAGCTGCGACTTCAGCCGTTCCGAATTCTCTCTTCTGCCCCTCTCCGTCACTCACACTAACTTCTCTCTCTCTAAAACGATTCCTGATGTAAGAAACAGATCAGGACCGAGCCAGGACCATCTTGTGACCCGATTAGCACGTATGAAAACACTGAACAAGCTAATTAAAATATTGATCCCCCCCCCCCCCCCGCACCCCATCCATTTCCTCGATATCAGCCAGACTGAACAATCCAAGCATGTGACACTTCTACATGTCCAGGAGGTGCAAACGCTTCACGGACGGCATTAAAAGGGTTAACACGTGGAAGCGAGATAACTGGTTAAAGGCCAGTTGAATTCAGTTCTCATTATGTCGCCGGCAGAACATTCTGCGCCGTCAAAAAGGCTTAATGGGAACAGACAGGACACTTCCGGGGTACGTTATACAAGTGGCAGGGAAGGGCCGCGACGGACACAGCGCGTCCACAATCCACCACGAGATCCTCTTCTCTTAGAACCCATAGTTCCAGATATTCCAGAGAATAGTATAGAAGCCACAACCAAACACTAAACGGTTAAATACCGCAATCAACCGCTGAATATTCATTTACGACCACGTTCTACTATGTATGAGTTTCTGCAGCGCCGACATATTCTGTAGCGCTGTACAATGGCATTTTCTGGACAGCTTGTATATAAAGGGACCCAAGGATGCGATATTACTATTTATTGTTTTATATAGCGCCATCAAATTCCGTATCGCTGTACAACGGTTAGACAGGACATAACATAACAAATTGACTTAGAGACAACAGGTGCGGAGAGCCCTGCTCCCAGGAGCTTACACTCTAGAGATAAGGCAGATAAGAATGGGGCAGACTAGAGGAGTCTTATCTGCTGTCGTATTCTAGATTTCTACGCAGGGCCTGGTACACTAAATGCGTATTAAAATAAAATGTATATTCTGTGAGATGCATTCATTCATACTGAAAAAAAAAATAAAAATAAACTTACTTTGGGGAGAAGCTGCAGCCAACAATTGGCAGGCAAGCGCACCAACTGAAATCTGCGAGCGTGCCGTCCATGCATGCGCAGGGGATGCTCCAGCCGACTGGCAGCGAGTTAGCGCTTATCAGGAGATGTGTTTGCACATCTCCGGCACGGCGAGTACCCGGGGGGAGGGCAGGGGAACAGAGCCAAATGCGTATGAGGGGATTCACCGTGACCCCAAGCATTGGCAAGGGGGACACCACGGAAATTTAAAGTGCATACGATGGCTGGAGGTGTGCGTTCGCGAAAAGCGGGAGAGGAATAAATGCATAAAACAAGACATTTTTAAATGAAACTAAAGAATATATATATATACACACACACACACACACACACACAAACAGGCTTTGCAGAGTAAAACGGAGTTGCATAAAAAGTGATTCTAGTGCAAAGTTTGAAAAGCGGTCTTATCTCCATAGCAACAGGACAGTCTTATCTAAACGGCGATAAGACGTACTTATTTTAGACGTCACCTCACGTGAATTAAAATGATAGAAAAAGTCCGCTGCCAACTGGAAAAATAATCTGGCAAATGTCCAAATCCTTATAGCAAGAGAGCACCGGCGTAACTACAGGGGTTGCAGCTGCGCCGGGGTCCCGGTGCAACCCCTTCTACCTCTCTCCCAGTGCCTCATCAAAATTGTTTAGAAAGGGCCCCGACTGACCTTGACCTCACCAATTCAGGTCAGAAGGGCTATTAGAACTGGTCCCGGGAGACGTATCGGGGTCACGTGACTGCCTGCACAGTGTGCATGAATGCGTATGTCTGGACGTGTAGGTGTGTGTGAGAGAATGTATGTGTAAGTGGGGCAAGATGGAGTGTACACCGAGTATGAGTAAGGGTGTGTAATTTGTGTAAGATTGTTAACAAGCAAAGGTCAAAGGTGGCACAGACAAGTTGTTTGGGGGCAATGACGGCACAGACTAGCTGTTTAAATTAGGGGGCCCGGTCGAGATTTTCACACCAGGGCCCGAGTTTTCTAGTCACGCCCCTGCAAAAAAATATGTTTTAGTTGTTTTCTGATGTCTGCATAAAAACAGAGACTCGGGGAACAAAACAAATACTGCCGGGACACACAATGTCCTTCCTTATTTACAGAACGGCTGAAACTTTTGCAAAATATGTCAATTACACAACTAGCTGACAGCCAGATACTCGGCTTACGCCCCGACCGGGTCTTATCTAACATCTCGTTCCTTTCCAAACAGCCGCTCATCTGCGTGAAGTGCGACTGTCGGAATGCGGTCATCTCGTATGACGTTCATTATACTATTATATATATATATTATACATACATATTATATATACATTCTATTCATTACATATTATATTATATATATATATATATATATATATATATATATATATATATATATATATATATATATATATATATATACACACACACACACACACACATATTATATATACATTCTATTCATTATATATATATATATACACACATATTATATATACATTCTATTCATTATATATATATATATATATATATATATATATATATATACACACATATTATATATACATTCTATTCTTCTGACGATAGCCCCGATGCTGTGTGCATTTCAACGTTTAATCCTTCGCACGCGTAGTATGTATTTGGCGGGCGGGCGCAGGGGATTTGGGTGCCCTAGAGAACTGGGTTTTAACACACGCTCCTTCATTAAAAACCACTAGGTATTTGCCTAGGGGCCAAACTGCACGGGAGACCAACGAGCCAAGCAAAACAGGTCACACGGGACCAGCGTTCACCTTAAGTAGGGTCAGACGTGAAGAAGCGGAGAAAGCAGATCCCTGCCTTCCACACTTAGTGGTGTCGGTTGATCCCTTTCCAACAGCGGGGTGCGCGCATGCATGCAGAGTGTGTCCGGGTGGGAGCTGGCTTCTGGACCCCCTGTGTATCGGAGCGACCGGGGAGCCACTTATCAGCACACGACTCTTATAAGGAAAGGAAACAATGGCCGATCTTTGTTTCCATTCCCTGTTTTCAGAACATTCTATGCCGGGATAATAACATCGTTACATAAAGCAGGACGTGTTTCTGTCCCAAAACCCTGTGTCTTTACAGAACTTTACGCCAAACAACCCGTGTAATCAGATTAAAGATTACAAGCCGTGTGCACACACATGCCCATCTACTTTAACTTCCTGCAGTCAAACGGGAATGATTTTTCCTCCCCTTTTTTTTTTAAGTTGCTGATTGAACCAATCAGCAACTTAAAAATAGGGGAGGAACCAGGCAGCCTTTCAGAGGGTGGGTGGGGGTAAAAGGGAGCGCAGGAAATTAATCAGCTGATCCTGCCACAGTCTGCCACCAATCTGACGAGCCAAGGCTACGGAGGCTACTGAACGCTGCTAAGGTGACGGTTCCCGCTAAATAAAGGATTGATTTATTTTAACCTCGAACGTTTGCTTATCTGAGCAGTCAGGGCAATTAATCCCCGCTTTTATCATATAGCTGTAAACTTTACAGCCTGGCAAACTTCACTGCCTAGGAAGCCTCGCATCTGCCTCCCATCCGCCTCCCCTGGCCATGCTAGTCTTCATGATGTTCTCTCAAAGCAAACCCCCCCCCCCAAAACCTTAAATGGTATTTCCCCCGTTTTTAACCTCAGATACGGAGGGATCTGTCAAAGAGGCAAAACTAGCATATCTAAACCAAATGTAAAGTTAACCCTCCCCCCCTCCAACTCTTACGAGAGCGCGAGAGAGCTAGATAACGGGGAGGAATAACCTAAATCAGAAGGTAGACCGGAGGCTCTTTAATCCATACGTTGAATATTTCACTCTGTGATTATCATCACATAAGGATATTTATTGCTTAAAACGATAAAACGTTCTCATTGGCTCTTTAGTGGCCCCTTTCAATTCTTGCTACATTATTTATTATAAGTAGCGATCAATATGCATCCCGCTGAAAGGGTAAGAAGGTCGCATGGAAACATCTCGCAGATTGCAACGTTTCCAGGATGCGTATAAACAGGAGTTTACAAATATATATATATATATTTATTTATTTTTTAATTCCCATTTTTTTTCCTCTCAACTCTTTCAAACAAACCCAAATACTTCACAGTTTAAATTATTTAACGTGTTCTTATCTGTGTAACAAACTAATCGGAAGAGGTCTACAAAACTGTAATATCTGCCCCATAATTCATTTATTTGCTATAATAACGACTACATGCTGTAACCTGGCAGCATAAATGTGAAAATGTGTAACATTATGGCTATTTTTTTTTTTTGCCAGGAACATGTTAATTATCACGTGACACTACTCTGTCCCCCCAGATATGCTTTATGCTCCCCCAGATATGCCACTTCACCCCCCCCCCCAGACTCCCTGGTGTCTAGCAGGGCCAGCCAGTGAATGCCTGCGTGATGCGCGTAGACAACCTCCACTGCCGGCACTTCTTCCGTGCTCCACCATAGAAGCCCCGGCAGGTTATGTCACGCCGGTGGTCCACCATAGAAGCCCCGACGGAAGTGCCGGCAGCGGAAGTTGTCTAGGAAGGATCCAGGTCCCCTGCAGCGCTGCGGGGTATCAGAATCCTAACCCTGCTGCTTACCCGAAGAAGGGCTAAATGAAAAAGAAAAACACCCGCCTAGCGCCCGGAACTGCATGCCCTAAGCATCGGGCGACACGAACTGCACATTCCTGCGCTAAACCCCGAATATAGGCCGCACCCCCACTTTAAAGACTTGAAGTGGGGGGGGGGGGGGTTGCGGCCTATATTCAGGCCAATACGGTAATTATATAAATGGTAGATCTCAATGAAACAACCTATTTTTTCCTGCTGTAAAGACTCAAATCTTAATCGGTCGTTGGTCTCGCGTTAGATTAAGAAGCCATATGCCGAGCCTGCGCATGTTTAAATTCTACTTACTTTATAAGCCTCTACCACTTCTGCTGGGAACCCAACCGGCATGAATCAAACCAACATCTAGGACTTAAAACGGTCCAAAGCAAAATAAATAAGACAGCTGGCGACGCCGTCCGGTACGTGCCGGACGCATCATGTGAACACACTGAGATTTCTCCAAGATATTAATCTATGACAGCGCCGCTCCCACCCTACCGATTCATTCAGAGCAAGAAGAAAAGGGTAAAGAATCCTAAGGAATAAATATTGTGTAGAAGAGTCCTGGCATGCTGCCCAGTCGGCACGTATTACCCTATAAACGGGAAACTACGGAACATTTCTTAAAATCGCCTCGAAATAGTTATTTTATTTTTTTTATACGTTTACAAGAAAAAAGATCCTCCTTTGGTCGCAATAAACAGTCCGGGCAGCCGGCTTCTCGTTCTCCAGGCGGCCCATCGCCAGCACGGGAAACCTCAAAGAGTCCCTTCTCCTTATTTTCCAGTTATCCTTCCCTGCGATCCCCTGAGACTTGCGTGGAAACCTTTTAACCTTTTAACCGCCGGACCCGGCAACAGATTGCAGAGAACCGAGAACGAAGCCAAAAAAACGTTACTACCCCCAGGAGGCCGACACCGATTAGACTCAGGGAGATAGCGAACGTTTGGCCTGCAAGATCCGCAGCGACAGACGATACATGAGAGACGTAAAAAGATTATTCATCTCCCACAACGGAATTTCCTAGAATATTGTTTTTGGCATTTTTTTGGCCCTATGTGTCTGCGGCAAAACAAGTTGTTTTTCTCAAGCGCAGAGGAGAGCACATCTTAGTGGAACGGCGGGCCAGTGGTCCCCCAAGCACTTGCCCGCTGCGCCAGATGGCCAGTCCAGACCTTAATTAAACAACAACTCTGTGTTCATATCCCTTTCGATTGTAAGCTCTTGAGCGGGGCACACATAAGCCCAACATTCCTGCCAGGAACTCTGTATAAAGGAACATGAGGCTAGATGGCAGCTCACGGGCCGGGTCCTGATATATCTGTATGTTTACGTGTATATTTGTTATATATGTGTTAACTGCCCCATTTCAACTGTACAGCGCTGAGTAATATGTTGGCACTTAATAAAAGATAATAATATTAATAATAATAATATCCCTGCCGACCTACAAGTTTTGCTTCCAGCATCCTGCCTGCCAGTCAAGGAAATCCATCCTTTATTACACTGAATAATTACATTTAAAGGCATCACATATTGTGTGTTAATAGCACCTCAAACACAACACGCTGCCTTAATCTATAGAAATGACCCAAAATATCGCAAACTCAAACCAAATAATGGTGCTGGGAAGATAAAGCCTTAATAATTCCCCAGATATCGTTACGAAGACGGGCGTTTTGATTTCGGTTGTTGGAGAGATTCCGGGATTCCGGGTCCTTCTGATTAATAAGAGGGCTGGGTGGTCTCCATTTAAACAATGAAGATATTAATCATTAATTAAATAAAATTGCACACAATATCAATAATCGCAAATTAACTCGAGTTGTCAGTTTTCCTATACTCTGGCAATCCCTCGTGCAGCCGCGCAGGATCGGCTTGGATCTATACATTTTCTAGGTCATTTATCATTATTATTATAATTAATTATCATGACTATTTTTTTATACATATAAATGCAAACAAAGTACAAATGCTAGCAATTCAGTGAACCTGCTTTACCAATCAGCACTTTTTTTGTACTTAAAAATATAAGTATTGAGACTGGTAGTAGATAGGTGGCACTGCCTTCCACCAGAGGTGTGAAGGAGGTCTTACCATGAATATAAGCCTCAAACTATGACGATAGCTCTTGTTAGTGACCGAGTTGTAGGCTTCTATTAATCTTTATCTGGCTCAATCTAGCAATGGATACCACTGAGCAGCGCAAGGACCCCCTAACCTAATCTAAATAAGAAAAAGCTAGCTTTTTTTTGGACTCTGAATGAACTCCGTCACGGTCTGCGAATGCAATACAACATATTAAACGTTAATAGAGTGTACGGCGCCGCAGACTATGATAGCGCTATATAAACCAATCGGGATAATTGATCAATAATAATAAATTGTGAAATCAATGACTATGCTCTCAGATAAAAATGACATCAAATTGCTAAAACAAGGGTTAATCACATTATTTTCCAAGGAACACAAGGGGTATTCTTAAACCAAGGGAATAAATACCCCCCCTCCCCCATCAGATGCAATGAATGCCTGGCCTACCCTTGCAGAGGGCTAGCGGGGCAAATAACTACCAGGGGTCTGGGGGCAAAGGACACATGCTAAAGACTTAAGTAGAATGAGCCATGTTAGTAGCCAGCCTGGCTTTGGAATAAGAAGAAGGGATTAAGCCATAAAACAAAGTGCAGAGAAAGTTCGCCGCCAGTAGGGAGGCAAGGCCACCCGCTCTGGGGATTTGCGCGGCTCTGCTCTACAGGTCGGGGGTGTCGGGGCATGAAGGGGCAAATGATTTAATAAGTAGGGGGTTCAGGGCGGTAAGAAGCAGGCAGGACCCCTCACCAGAAGAACGTGTTGGTGCCGTCATCAAAGACCTCGGACTCGGTGGTCCTCAGGCAGCACTCGCCTCTCAGAGGGGCTTTGGGAGCCTGGTGCTTGCCCCGGGCCTCTGGTTCCTCCCAGTAAAGCCCGTCCAGGGAGGATTTCCTGGCAGCCGGCCCCTTCCTCCCGTCATTGCGGATCATGTCTCAGCGGTAGTTGTTGTTTGGGGAAGCCACATGTGAAACGGCTGGGAACCTTCCTCACAGTGACCGGCGGGCGCTGGGGAGGAGCATGAGAAAGGACAAGAGGGAGGGAAGGAGGGACGGACGTACGCTCCACCTCGCCACGTGACCGTGACGCCAGCCATGCCCCACTCTCACACTGGACGCTGCTCAATCATTCGTTGCTAAGGGGCGGGGTCTGGAGGAATCACGCCAGGAAGCGGCGCTCACACGCATGCGCTGTCCGCGGTGCTGAAGTCAGGATTTGCAAACTAGGCACTTTTACTGTGTGTGATTGTGCCATACCTACCAAGTGTCCCTATTTTACCCCCAATGCCCTCTAATCTCTTTTTTTTTTTTTATCTCCTCGAAAGTTTCGAATGACTGTCACTGATCCTTAAAACATGCGCGTGTATTAATGAAGAAACAGCATAGAGTTCTTTGTGATACATTCATTTTAAGGTTATTATGCCAGATTTTCATTTCTTTCGTCTATCACATTCAAGCTTGAATCAGCCAATCAGTGGCCCACATGATGAAGGGTGTGAGATTCAGCCAGCCTTTAATGATTACACCGAAAGGGAAAGTTAAACGTGATGGAAACATGAAAGGCAGATTTCGTCCGGCAGGGATTATTCATGAGCCTTATATATAATGTATAAGGATATGAATGAATTACTGTATTAGAACGGGGCTCGGAGGCCGGAGCGAATAATGTGAGAAGTCTGATCGCTTTTATGTGAATTTAATGAAATCACAGGAGAAAAGTAGAATTTTGACACAATATTTACACACATATGACTGATTTTAATGTTAGAAAATCATGGGGAAAAAAATATAGAAATTGCACTTTTTTATGCAGATAAAGTTTGTATGTCTGGAAACTTTGGAAATGAGGTGACCCGGAGACTTTAATGGCCCATCATGGACTATGTAGCGGCTCATCAGATGTGTTAATAAAATTAAGAAATGGAAACCGTCACTTGTTATTATGTTAAGATACACTTAGCTCAGTCACCAGCATTCAAGCAGGGATATCAACCATAACATACTGGGAGCCAAAGCACCAACTCAGTCTTAGATATCAGATGAACGTAGAGGATAAAGGAGTCAGCCCCAGGCAGGCTGTTTGGGTGGCCGGGCGTCATGGATATAAATAACCCAATTTGACCGTCATTATATGATACGACCTCTAAGGGATCTTCTGGTGCCAAAGGAGCTTCTTGTGACTTGGCTCATCAAGAGCACCATTGGCAAAGCCATGGCCGGGCCAGCGAGCCTTGGTTCTGGCTCTTCGAAAGAGGAGAAGGACAAGCCAGAGCCAAGCGGGGGCAGATATTTCTCCTACTTTCACCTTGTTTCTGGGGTGTCCAGGTCGGCTCACCCACAGGACAGCGAGCCAAGCCTTGGGGATCAGGTGGGCCTACAATGGCCGCTCGCCCACATCGAGCCAGGGCAGGCATCAAGATAGAGTTGGTAGTTGATTCGGGTAAAGGAGGCAGTTCATACTATAAAGCCAAGCTTTTAGATTATATTGCAGGGGATGTTTAGGAGCCCGGTGGCCATGATGAAGGTACACAGACTCGCTAACGCCACCTTTGATGTGGAACGTTAGCCAGGAATGCCGTCATGTACATCCAGCTCAAACCATGGGGTGACTGAGAACGGCAGACGGTGGGGTGGGAAGGAGATAGCAGACTCTATCACGTCTCACCCGAGATAGCAGAGAGCACAGAGTTCACATCCAGGCATACGTGATTCTTTTATTCTTTACCTAGATAAACGGCGGGGTTGGTGCAACGCGATGTCCAGTCTGCGGGGGCATTCTGCCGAGTTCGAGGGCTTTTTTTTTGGGGGGGGGGGGTTTGTTTTTAAAAAAAAATAACAATTTTGTAAAAGTGGTCTCATCACCATGGTAACCAAATATTTTGCGAATGACTCCATACAGTTGGTTACTATGGTGATAGGACCACTTTTGAAAGGTTCAGAATTAGACATTGTAGAGAAGGAGCTTTTTAGAAGTGAGATCTTTTATGGAATGGCCTCTCATACCCAAGCACCGCTACAATTATTATCTCATACTCTTCGCTTTTTTGCCAAGTATATGAAGTATGTTCTGTAAATATGAAGGCTGGACTGATGACTATGAGGCGGCCCTGGCACTTTAAGCCCAGTGGCCTCCTTATGACAGATGCACTGCCCACACTACGTTTTTAGACTCATGAAACATGTGACTTGGCATATCAAGCCACTGGACATACACAACAGCACCCCACCAGCTGCTGGGGGTGTTATCGGGGCAGATGGCCAGTCTTTAGCCCTTCATACCTGTATTCGTAAGATTAGCCAAATAAAGTCAAATCCATAACTTTACATTGAATTAAAAATCTTAATACTTTACACTTCCAACTGAAACACATCGAACAAACATAACAATTAAATCAGCGACGTAACATTGAGTGTTCAACGCCACGTGTCACGTTTAATAGTGTTCATTCTGATAACACAGTGTTTAAGTAGTCATTTCACTGGTTATCAGTCATTTCACTGTCAAGGTGTGTTGACTTTACGATAAGTCACTTTATCTTTCTGTACCTTAAACACCAACTTTGGTATCTTAAGATATGGTGTGATCCGCTCACCATATTATGTCAGCAGGAGATAGAGAGGCTTCGCGTTGTGTCAGCATCTATAGACTAGGGATCATCCTTACAGAAACAACGTGTGAGTAAGCCTCTGTTCAAAGGAGCTGACAATCTAGAAGGAGGTGGGCATACAGTACACAAGAGGTGCAAATGTTAGAGGAACCAGCTCAAGTTTATCTTAATGTCAACATTGTTTAAATAAATACTACCACTAGACAGGAACGGTGAGCCAGAGGTAGGTGGTGGAGGGGTGTTAGCATGTCTGCTGATAGGCGTCCCTGAAGAAGCGGCTTTTAAGGGATTTTTTGAAGAGCCGGAGGAAAGTGGAGAGTTGATTCAGCCCGATAGGGCCTTCCAGAAGATAGGGGCAGCTCTTGAGAAGTCTTGTATATACACGTAAGAGGTAGAAATCAGAGAAGAGGACAGGATCTCCAATATGTTGGCAGACAACCCAAAATGCTAATCATTGAAGCTGTAGTGGCCTGAGAGGAAAACTGTAATAAAGATTTAATAATTGGTTATACAGTGACTGCTTTGTGTTGTTTGACCCGGCATGTGACCAGGGCCAAGCTGGCAATGACAGGGCGGCCCTGGTACTTTAAGGCCAGCGACCACCTGACGATGACGGCCGGACACACACCGTCCTATATTTTCATGCTCACGTAGCGCGTGGCCAGGGGTATCCAGCCGGCGGCCACACAATGCAGCACCTGATCTGCCGCTGGAGCTGATTTTAGACTTTTCCCCAAATTGAGCATATCGAAGCCGAAAAGTGTACAGCTCGTATTTATTTGTAATATTTTACAAAAATTTTTAATTAATGTTAATTTGGTAATTGTGGCCGTTTTTAGCGTTAGGTTGTGTTTTTGTGTGGGATAATATTCCTCACAATCTGATCTAAGTGATGCACGTTATGTGTTGACTGATATATCCATAGAGTAACTTAGACAAGGTAAGAACAGGATGATAAGAACTTCTTCTGACGGCTACATCAGCCCTGGGGAGAGTTTCAGGGCTTTCTCAGTCATAACTTTTCACATCAATGTGATTTTATGCTGGGCAGTTTTTCAGAAGAGCATCAGCTTCATTTCACCAGTATCACTGAATACTTTATTTATTTCTTCATTTTTGTTCATTACCAAAAGATTAAAGGGACACTCTAGTGCAGTATAGTATAGGCATACCTGGGAACTTCTGGGCTTCGGCTTCCCGGAGCCTTCCCTTACGGGTCGCGGCCAGGACTGCCCACTGATGTCAGGGGGCGGTCCTGTGATGTCAGTGGGAGGTCCCCCTGATATCAGCAGGAACGCACCCTGATGTCAGGGGGACCTCCCACCACCGACATCACGGGGCCGCCCCCTGACATCAGGGGGTGTTCCCGCTGACATCAGGGGGTGTTCCCGCTGACGTCGGGGGTGTTCCCGATGAATGTGAGTGCTTTCCTGCCAGGGATTGGCTGCTTTTTGTCGTGAATGGCTGAGCACAGAGTGTGTAACATGCTTCATCTAGACTTGGGCGCCAAGGGAAAGTTTGTGTTTGTTTTCGGGGGGAAAATATTTTTCATATTCGACGAACTTCGTCGCCGTCTTTGTAATCGACTAAATTCATCCCACATTTTCGTTTTTGGAAATCCCATTCGTCGGTCCAGGTTGCCATGGAAACAAGAAATAAACGCATAAAAGAATGGATGACGATTTTCGTATTGCGCATATTCATTTTCTGCTTCTTTTGTCCAATGTTGCATTCATTCATTCAATATACGGACAAAAGAAGGAAACGGCAAAATTCGGCACAAAAACACACACTCAAACACCATATTCTGACACACGCTTACACCATATACTAACACACACACACACAGACACCAAACGCCAGCCGTTTTAACTTCATGTTATTGGTACCTGCAAAAATATCTCCAAAATAACTTTTCACCCCCTGCTGTTAATTTATTGCCCCTGTGTGGTGAAAGATGATTGGTATTAGCAGCTTTGTAAGGGAAGGGGTGCTATTTATTTTTTTATACCAAATATATTTGAGATAATGACACTAATTGACAAAGGAACATTTGAATACATTGAATGATGCTAGAAGCTGTGTTGGTTCTGCTTTAATGCTGTCTTTCAGCATAAATGTTATTGCACATAATGTTAAAGGTTGATTTCCTTTAATTTACCATGGAAACGGGTGACATTCAGCTCTCCGAGACACCAACTTAATGGCATAAAAGGAATTGTCATTTTCCAATCACGTAAATATTCGGCATTTAATAAGACAAAATATTATTATGATATTGAATTAAATTGCCAAATGCCGAGAGTTTAGAAAAGGTACTTAGAGACATGTTACTGCGATTGAATAATTCAGAGTGATTTGTGTTCGAAGAGACAGATAGACAGACTGCTCGGTGCGTGGGAGTCAGTCGGCTGAAGGCCACATATTACATCTGACAAGGTTTTATAAGGTAAAGTCTCAGAAGCCTTCGAAAATTGGTAGGAAGAACACAGAGACACAATATTACTGAAGGCAAACGAGGAAGAGAGGAAACCAAAGAGAGGACATTCACAGGAGACCCATTTATGAAAATCAAACCTTTTTTTTATTTAAATAGAATAATTGTATCGCCCCGTGCTAACCCCATGGCTTCTGATTCTTTATCCGTCACCAAGGATATGGCGTCCTCAAGGATTTAAAGGGAATCGTTACATTACGGATTATCCCCAGTAGTAGTTGTTACATTTATATAAATCATATTAATCATCTTTTCCCAAAGGGATTAGCGTTCTGTCTACTCTGCTGGATTTAACACTTTTAGGACTAATTACAATATCAGAGACGCTGTTCTTGCTACTGCCATCAAAAATCTCGGGGCCGAATACAGATCTAAAGGCAGGGGCCCTTGAACTGTCCCACCCTATCACCCCACCCCGTCCTCCATTCACTGTTCAGCCCCGTGCCACTAAGACCTAAAGCTCACAACGGGGCCACAAGGTCCCAATGTTTGGAAAAGGCCAACTAGGTGTCAGTGTCTGCAAAGGATCCATCTGGGTCCCAAAGCCCACAAGAGCCTAGTGGGCCGCAGGGGCCTAGTATTGGGTAGTCGCTGCACAGAGGTAAACAATCTCTAGTGCTAGAGGTTCGGTCTGCTAAAACAATGCAGGCAGAGTACAGGAAGTAGGTTACAACTTCCTGTTTAGGGTAATGGTGGAATTTCCATGCGGTGTTCACAGAGAGATCATTACTTTTCCTGGGCACTCTCTGGGTTTGGCCTGGACTCTCTGGGATAAGCGCTGCTTTGCTGGGTCTCCGGGTCACTTTCCCTTTTCTCTGGGAAAAAGGGAGCCATTTAGCCATGCCCACTCCCCACCCAATACCCATCCCCCGCAAGACTGTCGTGTCCAGCTAGCCGTGACCTGTTGCAGGCTAGGCCCACCCACATGCCTGGCTAGCACCACCCCCTCAGATTATCAGAAATGACAGACAGACAGACAGATATACAGAAAGATAGACAGCAAAACAGATATAGATAGATAGATAGATAGATAGATAGATAGATAATGGATAGATTGACAGGTAGATAGATAGATAGATAGATAGTGGATAGATAGATAATGGATGGATAAATAGATAGATAGATAGATAGATAGATAGATAGATAGATAGTAGATAGATAGATAGATAGATAGATAGATACATACATACATAGATAGATCAAACACCATACTCTGACACACGCTTACACCATATACTAACACACACACAGACAGCCGTTTAAACTTCATGTTATCGGTACCTGCAAAAATATTCCTCCAAAATAACTTATCACCCCCTGCTGTTAATTTATTGCCCCTGTGTGGTGAAAGATGATTGGTATTAGCAGCTTTGTAAGGGAAGGGGTGCTATTTATTTTTTTATACCAAATATATTTGAGATAATGACACTAATTGACAAAGGAACATTTGAATACATTGAATGATGCTAGAAGCTGTGTTGGTTCTGCTTTAATGCTGTCTTTCAGCATAAATGTTATTCCACATAATGTTAAAGGTTGATTTCCTTTAATTTACCATGGAAACGGGTGACATTCAGCTATCCGAGACACCAACTTAATGGCATAAAAGGAATTGTCATTTTCCAATCAGAAGTAGGTGGTGGAGGGGTGTTAGCATGTCTGCTGATAGGCGTCCCTGAAGAAGCAGCTTTTAAGATAGATAGATAGATAGATAGATAGATAGATAGATAATGGATGGATAGATAGATAGTGGATAGATATATAGATAGATAGGCAGAGAGACAGATAGATAGATAGATAATAGATAGATAGATAGATAGATAATAGATAGATAGATAGATAGATAGATAGATAATGGATGGATAGATAGATAGATAGATAGATAGATAGATAGATAGATAGATAGATAGTGGATAGATATATATAGATAGATAGGCAGAGAGACAGATAGATAGATAAAAAGATATATAGAAAAAATCAACCCCCCATCTGATTATTCCCTTCCTGATAATGAAAAGAGACGATTTTAAAGAAATATGAGTAAAAAATCAGATCTCTTTTCCTCTTACAACATTTGGAGCGGCTGCTTCTCTGTTTCCGCGTTAACATTTGAGATCATTTACATTGCACAGTAACAGTAACATAACACGAAGGCTCCTGAGCACCACGGGACGCTCGTTAAGCCCAAGTCTTTTTCAAACTCCCTGCAGAAAAATAACGAGCTCTCAACAGAATAGAAACTGAAAGAAACATTGACAGTGATAGTCGCGTCAAATGTAATTAACCTGTTTGTACCAGAGGGCACAGGGTTAACAAGAGTATGTCAGCTGCTAGTGTTATAAGGAGCCTTGTTCTATACCCACTTCAGCTCCCAAAAATCCTTTAAAATCAATGTATCAACCTGCCAATACATATAAATAAATACACCTATGGAGAAGCTGCAGCTCCAGCGCTGCAGTGCAACAGCACTGCCTGATCGTGTGAAGCAGCCAATCAGAAGTGCTCCAATTAAAATGAACAGGGGGACTTTCTGCACACGCAGGGTCTCATGGGATAGGGAAAGAACCAAATGTATACGGCGGATTCTGCAGAAGGGGAACCGCGTGAAAATGGACCTTTCGGTTACCATATGTATTAAGCCTCTCCGGGAAGCGGGTCGTCAGTCTGGAGCGAGGCTGTTGGAAATCAGAACTGCTGCTTACGAATACCGGCTCCCTTAATATACCATATAGATAAATGCAATATTCTATAATATTCTATACTGGACGGATATTAGATGCACCTACTCCTATAATTCACTAGATGGCAGCACACTGCTACTATTTCCATGTTTGCCGCCCGGCCCCAACGCGGCTCATCGGCCACCCTTTGCTTTGCGTTTGAGTGAATAAGATCACTGTCTTTAATTTCGATTATTAAACCATGTCCTTAGTTGCAGTAATAAGTCAGAATTTAATGAATTTAGCGTGCAGCCGCGTGCGTTGGGTGAGTTTTCATAATTTTTTTCCCAATTTTACTTTTTATCTCCAATTATACTTTCTAAATAAAACTTTACCTTACATCCTGGCTTGTCCATGCTGTTCCAGAGAACTGAAGAAAAGCTTGAACGATCATCGAGTCTCCTAGTGATAATCACAGCTCATCGCCAGCTATATCTACATCCTGGTGGGACTATAGGGTTCCTGGTTGGCCTGTAGTCCTGTAGCATTTAAAGTTTACAGTTTGAATTTAGACCCCAGCCTTAGTTTTTCAGAACAACCCTTCCTTCTCAACATAGACCTTTTAGAAGATAGAACACAACGATGTCTTCAACGAGGATCTTGTCCGTCTTTTTATCCTTCTTGTCAAACATTGGTTCTGTTGGTTCTGATGATGTATGGAAGCTCTAATGCTTTTTGACGAGTTTTTGATGGAGTCTCTTTAAAGCTTTTTTTCTTTAAGATTACTCCTTGACACGCCATTCATCCTCCTGCCAAACCCCACCAAAGATCTTAGAATGTCCAAAAAACTTATAACTTTGGTGGCCTTTGCAACTGGAGTTGGGATAGACTGTTTGGAGCCACACAGTTGCAAGGTCCTCTGGTAATATAAGTGTTATGGTATTTTATGGTTATTGGCATACTGCTACTTGAACGAGAGATACGAGGAAATATATCAGATAAGATAAGATAAAAACATGAATGAAAGTACAAACAGAGATCGAGTGGGTGATCTGATGACATGCAATGGGATGGAAATACCGCTCCATCTGTGTTATAGGAGGCGGGTAGGCTGTGTGACTGTAGAGGTTTACTAAACATAGAAACACATCTAAAAAAGTGATTCTGGTGCAAAGCTTGAACATGGTCCAGTAACCATAGCAACCAAAGGAATGGTCCAATCAAGTGTTGGTGGCTTAGGTAGCAAAGGAAAATATTATAGCTTTTCCGGATAGAGAAAACTCGGGCAGCATGGGTTAAGGGAAAGATTTATTAATATAAATATCCATAGAAAAATATTAATAATAAACACAAACCCAGCAGAATATTATTATACTAAATGTATTAATATTAAAACCACTGTCTGCTGTCCAGTATCTTGTGTATGGTTTCTATTTGCTTCCTCATAGTCTGTATAACCTGTTGGTCCAAGCACCACTGCCATGTGGACGGATAGGCAAACCCAGGAACTCTCTCCCTTTCTCCTGGAGGTTCCACTCCCGACCCTTCTCGGCCCACTTCCCACCCCTGTTATACCCACTCCCTGTCCCTTTTTGAGGATCTTCGGATGTAGGTCTACCCCCTTATCTCACTCACACTCCCTTCCTCCCTTTTATAAGGGGCAGGAGAGGGAGAGCTTCAAGGATGCCAACACTAGGAGGTTCCCCAGTATGTACTGGAAAAATACAACAGACCAGTGTTGATTCTGGAAAAATCAATTTACAAATGTGGTATTAAAAGCTCTTGATGAAGGGACCAGCCTGTCATGTTATGGTGCACATGGATAAGAGTCCTTCATAATGTCGATTGTCAACATTCTATTCAGGGAGGTAATTTAACGCAGGCCGAAGAAGGCAACTGTCCAGGGCCCAAACATCCTCAGAGACCCAGAACCAGCTGCCCCCTTCTCCGCTGATTGACCTGGCAGACGTCTTTGTGTCAGGACATGATTAGAAACAGAGAAGCTGCATACAATGTCAAGTATAATTGAGGATGACAGATCCCATCTTCCCTCCAGAAGATACCTTTTACTACATTCTCTAGGGGTTTACTTATCTGGCTTTCTTGTTCGGCCTCAGTTCTAGTTGTCATCATTCTATAGTCTGGATTCTTTACCTGAATTGTTTAAAAACTCTGCTTGCTACTTAAAAATAAAAAATGTACTTCGCCATTGGGTCTTCGCCCGTTTTAAGCTACCACCTATTACCCAGCAACCCCTGGTGCTGATGAAAGCTTAACAACACATGATCGCTCTGAGCCAGAGGCTCAAACTTTAGAACACGGTGGTTTCTTTCATCTTCTACCTTCGATCTGGCCACTGGAGTCTCTGTGTGCACCAATGTAAGACTGTATCTAGATAACGTCAATGCCGCTTTATGAATACTGCCTTAGACTTGTGTTGATGCCAATTAGGGCTTCAAGTTGTGTCTTAATACGGTTAGTTTCTTATCAGAAAGATATGTCAACACTCTTGCTTTACAATGTCTGACGTAGCTAAATCAGCTTCTTGAGTTCTTGAATTTGTCTTCAGGTTTTGGTGAATGATGGTGAACTTCTGAACATCAGCGAAGAACAATGGTGCATTGATCGGATTCACGCCAACACATATAGTGAAGAAAGAGAGAAATTGTTATGGTCCTGTCCCAACAGGCAAAGAGCTGTGAAGGAGGCTGAAGGAGGACATACCGACATGTAAGCTTGAGCTAAGCAAAGTTTGGCCTCTCTACATCGATCGCATTCTTCTCTGAGCCCCTACCAAGTGGTGATGGTCCGAACGGTACTGTACAGAGTGCTGCAGTCTATATAGACAGGAGGGGTTCTACGTGGCCATACACAATGCTTATATTACTATGTTACAAAGAGTTAAAGATTAAATGTCAAAGGAGTGAGCAACCACCAAGATGAGACCCTTCTTTCTACCGAGAAAGAACCGTTTGTACCACATCCAGCATCTGTCTATGTGACAATGGGGCAGGTGGGTCTTGAGGACCCTACAGTTCTCTGGTGCACAAAGAGTCCTTTGCAGCAGCGAGGGTCTGTAGTTTAAATGCCTGCTACGGCGTGTTTAGTCGAGGATGTATCCTTATCCTGTGTTTCCCTGGAACAGTCATTTCAGGGGTTGGACTTCTGCAGTCGGTAGGAGGGCTTCAATGAATGCAGCGTAACGCATCAAACACAGAATCCCAAAATATCACCCATCTCTGTGGATGTGCTCAATTATTTAGCACAAAGCCTTAAGATGCATAGATGAGAGGAGAGCCCCTGGAAGTGATCAAGCCCATTGTAGTATTTCCTCCCCTTGCCTTCTTCGGGATGGATGTTTGCAAGAGTCCAGTTTGTCATCTAATGGGATATTGCGTGTAATAAACTGAAAGCTCTTCCATACTTTGTACATATTATCACTGCAGCAAACTCTGGGTAAGGTAATCCTTTTATTACTCTCTTACTTCTTTTATACTCGGAAAGATACAGATGGTTAAACTTATTCGTTCGGAATAACAGTTACTATACTTTGCAGAATGTAAGATATATATATATTTTTTTCTATATATATATATATATATATATATATATATTTAAATATATATTAAATATGCATATCGAAGGAGAGATCTACCATGGAAATTTATATAAATAATTTGTATTCATATAGCATGTGTGTTCAGGCATTCAACATTGAATTGTATTGTGTTAATCAATGACCATCATGAACATATATCTATTATTAACATTATTTATATTATTATTTTTATTATTATTATTATTATATAACTATAGAATATGACAGTGATGCCACTACAGGGGATCGGACGTTCAGAAACAGAGCTGGCCTGGGGATTCCGCGGGTTGATGATCTGTGCTTGCCGGTAGTGTATTTTGGCTCCGTCTAACCCTTTCGGTGCCAAAACAATGTGCCAAGAGTTACCCACTGTTTTATCCGGATACCCTATACCGATCGGTGCAAGACAATGCACTGATCACCTTCCCGGCACTTAAAGGGTTAATTGCACCGCTTTGCTGAACCCTTCTTGCAGCGTACAGTTTTAAGGAAAACACTGGTCTTTGCTCCAGTGGCCAGCTTGGGTTTAACTGTTTACCTGCCGGTAAAAAAAAAAAAAAAGGCAAGAAGGGGGAAAAAAAAGAACTTTAACGAAAAGTAAAGAACAAAAAATAGCAGATATTGAATTCATGACTGTATCAGAGGATCAGAAAGATATTGCAGTGGATCGATGTCACCGACGGTATCTGGCACTCAAGGGGTGGGCTTTTTAAACATAGATGTTGTAGTTAATTAATCTTATGTGACTTGTTTCCTGCAAATAGAATGCCGAGCGTATAGATTGCATGGGGAGATGTATCTCTGTTGGACTCCATTTAATTTGGAATTCCATGCCAGCCAATCAAGGTTTATGCAGGCAATTAAAGGCGGCATCCGGTCTGTTACATAACCGTACAAAATGTGCAGATTTGGCTAATAAACGTCCCCTGAAATCCCAAAGGAATTTAAAAAAAAGCTAACAATTGCTCCTATTTCTTCTTGGAATTTGGAATGTTAAGAAATAAACATCGTGTATCCGATCTTCAAAGCATTGGCTTCCTTCTTTATCACACAAAGTGGCTCCTTTGACGTCATTCGACGAACATATACGTCATTAATACCGTAACGTGACTATTGCAGTTTGAATATCGGTGCGGATGTGCAGAATGGGAGTTTGCCGGAAAACCTCTCAAAGAAACATCTAGCGATTGTATGTTGTACAGTCGGAATGTAGGTCATGCAACTGCATAACACAGCCGTGTGAGCTTTTCGCTTGGAGAATTAAAGTGCGATAGACCATTAGCCGGGAGAAGTGCGCTCTAATCCGACACTAATTGCAGGTAGAACGCGTTTTATCGATCCTGACGCCGAAGGAATAGAATCCGCAGTGTGTTTTATAAGGTCTTTTATAGTGGATAGGATTAAAATACTTCGTATAAGGGGTTAATATTTCTCTTTGATGAATCTACTTCATGCATCAGACATGGTTAACCACAAGCTCTCAGCTGCTTTGGTCTTGGGTTCCAATATTGGCATAAATATAAGGGTTTTTAGGGTACCCACCACTAGCTCAGCCCCCTCGGCAGCCACCTTGTTCCCCTCTACATAGTAGGACTGGCCCTGGCTAATGAAACTGCTTTTAATGGTCCCTTTTTCTCTGGTGCTCTAACTAGGGTTGCCATATCAGCAATATTTTCCCCGAGACGTATACATTTCACATATCACTGATCAGTACGCAATATGTATATATGTATATTTATTCTAGGAGTGCAAAGCCTGAATATTTATTTCCTCGAGTTGAGGGCGCTTTGCGTGGGTCTTCGGCACCCACTCCCCGGGCGTATCCGTGCGGTTGCTGAAGGGGAAACACTAGAGTCACACTCTTGAAATATGGCATTCGAGTGGTAGCCACCATCCAATTAATGGTGGCCTGTCTATGGGCATGTCATTCCCTTAATAGTCTCTATCCACCATTCACATCATCATATGGGGGTTCCTCAAAGATGACAATGACATCATAGGATCAATCTCATGGAAGTCTTACAGAAAAGCTGTTTCCTTATGTAGCTGCAGACCTTAGAGGCAACTGAGTCATGAATTAGCAATAAACATTTCACTTAGAGACTTTATAGGTGGAACGTGCGACGACATTTTGTACTTTACAAAAAAAACCCATAAATCCAACATTTTTCGTATATATTTTGTGCAATTTGCTTAATTTCACAATATCTATAATCCCTAAAATCAGTGATTTGATGCCCAATCAGGGCCCGAGGACCTATTAGCTGTTATGAGAAGTCTCTAATATTAGCAGCAGATGCTCTTTGCTCCATAATTCTTCAGGTCTTTAGAAAACCCAATGAGCGTGTCATGATGACGTCACTAAAATGGAAATGTGGAGATAAATGTAATCAGGTGAAGGAAAAGCCGCAGTGTAAATTATTATTATCGATGTCTGCATTGCATAGGGAATCCTGGAGACTGAGTCAGCTATCTGGCAGGGATGCGATAGGAAACCCCAGGCACTCCGCATGCTGTGGACTACAATTCCCATCAGGCTACGGAAAGATAAAGGAAGTAGTAGAAACGAAGGCACAGAGCTGACAGTTTGGGGATCACAAGCTGCTTGCCGTCTATCCTGGTCTATCATTTCTTGCTGGCTCTGACGAAGACCTTTTTTAGGTTGAAGTGTTGGCCGTTTTCCAGCGTAATCAATAAATATTTTTTTTTCTTGCGAATTGTTGAGTGAGCATAGCTTTTTATTATCCGTTCCATTACTGGTGACGGCGGAAAGCGCAGGATCAATCACTGGTTAAAAGAACGACTTGTAACTCTGTCGATATAGACGTTCTCCACAAGGAAGGAGAGATCGGTTTCTTGATGGGTACAGCTCACTGCTACATTCTGTTAGATTATTATCAGAAAGAGACATACGAGGGGAAAGACATCACCTGGGAACTCTTAGGGCTTGACTCTGATTCTTAGGGTTTTTGCCCCAATCTCGGGGTGAAGGGGCAGATTCTCAGGGTCACACAGTCCGGGGGATGACTCCTTCCTATTCTACACTTCTGTGATCTTAAATAAGACTCCCAATTGGCACCTTTGCTACAGAATGTTGTGGTTGGTATCCCTGCTTGAATGCAGGTGAATCAATTAAGTGTATGTTTAGTTCCCACGATGGCTGGTATAAGAGCCATTTGGTTAACAGATTTGGCAAGTAACTACATAGACGCTTCACAATGGGCTATTAAAGGGTTAATAATTCAAGGCCAGCTCAGGTACAGTCAGGTATATATATATATATATATATATATATAAAGATATATATAATGGGAGGCTGTAATAGTCCGGAGTTGTTTTTGTAGATGTATTGATGTCTCAGGCGGCTCTGTTTTGTCAGCTAAGCTCGCCAGGCATTATGTGGATTACTTCATTACTTAAAATGTCACTTTGAAATACCCAAGGGACCACGAGAAACCCCTTTTACCATATTGTATAACCTAAGACCCCACGCACAATGTGTACTTACTTAATAAAAAAAACATACGTTAATTGACTTAATACTGATGCTATAGAACAGAAAAGCTTAATTATAAGAATTTTTTTGTATCTGAATTGAAATCTAAAATAATGTTATTAATTTTATAAGTTTGTGAGGTTCTTCATAATTTGGGGTAATAATAGCAGTAGTAATAGTTTTGGGGTTTAATGACGTGGATAATGAGAATGACATTTATGTGACAATAATAATAATTTGTGTAATTCAGTAATGTGGTCAATTCTTTTTTATTAGAAAATGGAATTCTGTTGAAACAATGGCTTCCCGATGTATAGAAAGCATTAGGAAAAGGTCGATCCCGTGCAGCATATTGTGAATTAGTCTGAGGCTCAGAATATTCCAAGAATGTTTTATTCTTTAGAGAGAGGAATCTCAGCGGGATCGCATTATGTCCCCCCTATAGTCCTCTTGGCCGTGATGTATGTAGGTTAGGCGCTCTCCAGCTGCCCCTCAGAGCCCACCTCTGAGTCACCATCCTACCTGCTGAGCGCCAGAAAATGACATCAGTATATGACATCAGACATCAGTATATGACATCAGGATTTCCCCCTCTAATTGGGGATTATTAAAGGGATCTTGTTCTCCCCTTTCTAATGCATAGAGGGATTCTGCAGATGCCCGCTATATATTTGCCCTCTTCTCCTGCCCCCAGTTCCTTGGCTTGTAGGAGATGTGTTTGGCTTCTGCTTGTCACTGCGCATGAGATATACTCCTCAAACCAGATCCCCATGTGCAGAAAATCCTATTCCTGCCACTGATTGGCTGATTCAAAGTGGCGCGAAAACCGGACTACAGAGGGCGCCATGTGTTGCAGCTTTGGAGCTGCAGCTTCTTCTAAATGTAAGCAACTTTTTTGTTTTGCCGTTAAGGAAACGTATGCGGGTGATTCTGCGCGGAACAGTAAATTCTCCCTTTAAAAGCTCTTAGAATGTTTCTGGATCAGCAATCCCGGCACTTAAGGGTCTCTTTAACAACCATCCTGCTGCCGTCTCCTCATTAAGTCCACACTCGCTGCCGTCTCATCGTATTCTTAGCTTAGCTGAGTTTGTTGTTTTGTGGCGGCAAGAGATCGATAGAAAAAGGCACCGTCAACCCATCGAGCAAATGAAAGTGATTAAAAGCTATCGTGTTGTTTCTCCGCAGAGTAGAGCGACGTGGTATAAACACGAGAGCGGGAGCCGTGTGGATGGCTCTGTTTAAAGGATCTCTCGCGCTGTCACAAAAATGATCCATTAAATACCCATTAAGTGTGAATTTCAATGAGGACAGCAAATGCGAATCTAACTATAAAAAGAGAGACGGCTTTACGGAACGTAGCGCACCAGAAGCAGCGGCCTGTGGAAGGCGACCCGTTTAGTGGTTCCCCTCCAGAAGCCACCTGTTCCTGAGTGCTTCCATAGAAATGTAGAATTTGACAACAGATAAGACCCATTTGGCCCATTCACGCATCTAATAGCCCCCCTAGGTTAATCCTTGCCCCCCTGCCGAATTTGGAATAAAGTCGCAATGCGACTTTAAATCCCGTCTCTTTTTTTTTTTTTTAATTATTATTATTTTTTTTTAATGCGGAGGAGAGAGAGGGTGCGGCCTGCGTAAGATCGGCAGCCAGGGCAACCGATCTTACTTTGGCCGCACCTCGAGCCCTGCTACTTAACTGTGGGAGGGTCTTCTGTACTGCATAGAGGAAGCGGAACCTAGCAGAGTTCACGTGACATCACATGACTCTGCTCCAGTCCTGCTTTCTCTGTGCAGTACCAGAGAACGCAGAGGGAGGCCGCGCCCTCTGCTGAAGTCTGTGAGCGGCATCGAGGAGCTGCAGTGCAGGTAAGGGGGTGGGGAGGGTGTTTGAATGAGTATGCGTGATTGAGGGAATTAATCTGTGAATGAATGAGTATATGAATGAATGAGTGTGTGTATGGGATAGCATAGATGTGTAAGTGCTGGAACCTAGGCATGATGGGACTGTGATTGCTGTTAGCAATCACACTCCTATCATGCCAAGTCAGCCAGTACATGCTGAAACCTAGCTAGCTGCCCCCTTGTGTATTGATGCTGCCAGCAGTATGGGGTCTGCACATCACTTACAGCCACCCTGTACCAGCATGTACTGGCTGACTTGGCATGATAGGAGTGTGATTGCTAACAGGTTCATGCCTAGGTTCCAGCATTTACTGGTTGGATGTGTAAGTGCTGGAACCTAGGCATGATGGGACTTTGATTGCTGTTAGCAACCACACTCTTATCATGACAAGTCAGCCAGTACATGCTGAAACCTAGCTAGCTGCCCCCCTTGTGTATTGATGCTTTGTGTATACCTGCTATCGGCAACTGGGGCTAATATTAATATATATGGGCAGCAGGGGCATCAATACACAAGAGGCAAAGCCTGTGTTGGTGTGTGTGTGTTTGGTCATCTGTTTCCTGGCACTTAATTTACAGTAGGAATTATTTAATTTATATTTATCCAGAGATAAAATGCCCTCCTGAAGATGTAGTGACTTCAGGGGACAAAACGTTCGAGGCCCTGAAATCATTTAGTGGAAAAGTTATTTATTGTGTTATAATATTTATTTCAAGGATTTGTTGCACTCAATTGTGGCTTCAGGCTTCCCATGTTGAATGATCAAGTATTATTTTGGCCCAATAACAAAAGTATAATTCCATAGCACATTACTTTTGGAAATTATGAATGCCCCCCCAGTTTGACTGTGGTATCTTGTGTACCCCCCCTATATATTGTTTCTAGAGTCGCCACTGCTCCTTAGCCCCACCTCAGATTCATGCCTATCCCATGAATGTTTAAATTCCCTCGCGTTTTAGCCTTTACCACTCCTGCTGGGAGGCTGTTCCACTTATCTACCACCCACTCACGTTCTTCCATCAATGTTACTATAAGCAGCTGAAGCCTCCGGCACTTAGAGCTGACGGAGCCTCGCAGTAGAGCAGTTGATTAGCTGGAAATATCGCAATTTATATTTTATGTGGTTGGTTTGCGGAGACATGGAGAGTGTCTCCATATCTGTATATCTCAGATGAAACATTGAGATTTGGGATATCAAAGGGGTTACCACCATAGCAACCAATCAAGTAATACTGCTCATTCCTTCGCTTTTTCTACTTTGCTCATTAATCATAAACCCCGTAATGTTGCACCACGATGATCAGATGCCCCTTTTAGCAAGAGATACTAATGCAAAACACTTGCAGGACGGCAAGTGTAATACTTTATCAATGGGGCACACGTCTAAACATTGATTCTGGGGTAAAGACGTCTTATCGCCATAGTAACGAATGGAATGGAATCCTAAAACGAATGTTGAGACAAGAGTAGGGCTATCCTTGGCTGAAGAAAAGACCTAAAAAAGTGTCCGAGGTTCTCAAAAAAGCAGATTTAGGGCAGAACTGGTAACTTCCAGCCAGGGGGGCAAATCCAAAAGCCCCAGTGATACAGCAGACCAGCTACCCCAACAAGCTCACCGGCTACTACTATCCTATTTCAACGTGATCTGTGTAAAAACTCCATACATGCTGCTGAAAGTCCTGTATGTAAAGCTCTTACAGACACCTCTATGACTACAGGTCAAATTTGCCCAAATTCTTCAGAATTAGAGCATCCCGGGGGGGGGGGGGGTGGACTGATGCAACCCACCCCAGCCAGCACTCGCCCTGAACAGATAGACAGTCTATGAGCGGAACGCGCAGGGCATTTAACGTTTATCGTTTACAGAATGTTACAACGAACGTAAAATTTTATAAAAAAACCCAAATATTTCATGGCTTGTTTGCCTCTACTGATAATAACGCGACTCTCAGTACGGGGAAATGGGCCTTTACGTTTATTTTATGGGCATATTATAGGAGCCCAAGGCAAATTCGCTCAACGGGGGCAGCTTGGCTTAAGGGGGGGTCCGCCTGCGCTTACATACATCCGATCTCTGAATCCGGCACATTTATTCCTCGGGAGACGCTTCACTTTGCCCTGTTTTGCAGCTTCAGCTCCCGAGTAATAAGATTTTCTTCCTCTGTTCTAAAGTAGAAAATGGCATTTTTAGTGTCGTGCTATAAATGTCAGTTATTAATGCTACCCGGGATAAAGAAAAAAAGAGAGATACTCGCGGCATTTATTGTCTTAGTTTACAAATCAACAGTGCTTTCTGCCAGCGTGGCAAGCAGTGTGTACAAACGGGTATCGAAGCAGAAAATATAGACTAAAAGTTACTTAAACTGCTGAACTTGCATCATTTTCCCTCAGAATTTGGAACTTCTAGAGCAGGGGTTCTCAAACTGCGGCCCTCCAGCTGCTGCAGGACTACATCTCCCATACTCCTCAGCCAGCCCCTTAGCTGAAGGAGCATTATGGGAGATGTAGTCCTGCAGCAGCTGGAGGGCCGCAGTTTGAGAACCCCTGGTCTAGAGGGACCTCCTCAACCAAGGCCGACGGGAGTTATGGCCCAAATCTGTGATCAATTAAAGCACTTTGTTATGCATTCATTACTCCTGAAGGAACCATAAAAATTAGTGACTTACCTTCAGTAGAAGCTGAAGCCTTCGAGCCTCTGCCATGGTCTGACTGATTGGCTGCTTCAACCGGCCAATCAGTGCGCATCTGCACAAGGGTCTCACTAGAGCGCTCATCGAGCCAGCGCTGGAGTTGACCGGTGATGAGATGTATTCGGGCAAACTTATCTCCTCCATGGCAAATAGCAGGGGGAGGGGGGGCGAGAAAGGGGCAAATTAATACGGGGGGATGCTGCAGAGGGGCATTTGCAAGGGGCAAACATTTAACAGGGTCTTTGCTATTATTTGTTCTCTTCAATGTCATAGACCTCCTGATAGCTGATCGAATAAACAGCATGGAGAGAAATATTAAATTCTCTCTCTCTTCTGGTGCTGCTTGTTATTTAATTAAAACTGAAGACCCCCAAAGCATCTCCATCTCCAGCAGGGCCAGCCCAAGGCAAAATGCCGCCTGGGGCAAATTTAAAAATGCTGCCCCCCCCTACCCTTCCTCTCCCTCCCTATTATTTACCCTTACCCCCCCCCCTTGTACTTACCTTTCAGCAGTCCTGCGGTGAGTCTCCCTGTTCGGTCTTGGTGCCGGCTTGTAATGCTGAGTGCCGGCACCGAGACCGAACAGGGAGACTCGCCGCAGATGAGAGAGAGGGGCACCGAGCGGGTACTGACAGCTTGGTAAGCGAAAACCACTCGGCGCCCCTTTCTCTCTCTTTCGCTTTAAAAAAAAAAAAAAAAAAGGGGGCTTGGGGCGGCAAAGCCTGGATCGGTTGCCCCACTCGGCTCCATTGTCGGGCCGGCCCTGATCTCCAGCTTAATGACTAGATGGGGCCGGATGGGATTACTGCCCACGTGCCACTCAGTAACAATTACAACACACCCCGGAAAAAAGTTCCCAAAGTAGTCACTTTTGGTCATTTGATGACATAAATGCCTGGTTCCTTGACTTGGGGTCACACATTCACCCGAGGGGCTCAATCTGGACCCCCAGTACAGTTTGGATTTCAAGGAAAACAGCTCATTCAAAGTAATTGAGACGTTTAGTTCCTGCTAAAATTCTGCTGCACATACGTTATAATGAAAATGTAATAAATAATATATCAAACATTGATATTTAATTTGTTTTTTTTCCTTAAATCCCAGCTGTAAAAAGTGATATAGGATTATCCCGTTACTGGTCGGCACTAATCCACATAACACCCGCTCGTGATAATTAGTTAGACATTTCGTTTGTCAAATCTACATCCAAATTTAATTTATTTGGTGCAGAGAAAATATCATTTGCACTTGAGCAGCTTCGGTAAAAGTACAACATGCAATGAGAAAAGAAACCTGCCTGGGTAGTATTTTTATATTTAACATTTAGTTAATTTGTTTACATATTATTATATTTTTTATAGATTTTATTTAAACGTCAATCTTTCACCCAATGCAGGACCCTCCTCTTGACGTTGATGTTATGGTCAAAGCTGGTCATGGTTTCCTTTTCTATGTCTCCCTCAAACTTATATTCCTTTTTTTTTTAAAGGTGGCCATTGAGTTAATGTCATGGAGAGCAAAGTGATTGACTATCGTATGAGTGGTATGTATGACATTTCATAATATTGTTGGAACGTCAGACTGTAAATGTCCAAATATCGATTCTAGAATGAGCTGTGTTTTCTTGGACTCGCATACAGATGATAAGGGCCCATTGCGTTAGTTCATACTATGGGAATTGAGGCAGAGGTGAAGGACAGTCAACGGAATGGACATGGACCAGAGACGCATCCTTGACCAATTTTCAATAATCTCCGAAGGTCAGGAAGAGCCTGATAAGCAAGTATGGAGGAGAGTATATGGCAGCATTAATGGGGACATTTGAGAAAGACTACGACGATGTGGGGTTAGAGCAGAGTCAGATGGAGTAGAGCTAATGGGACTTTTGATAGAACAAGACCAGGTTAGAATCCAAGGTAGAAGGCAAGGTAGATATTGATGAGAAAGATTCTGAGGTTGAGTTAAGTTCTAAAGGTTGGGTACTTAGGAAAAGCTTTATGGAGCAATAGGGGGGAAGAGTTTAATGCAGCAAGGCTACTGTAGATTGTGATGGAACAAAAAAAAACAAGAACATGTTGTGGGAAGATCATACCAGAGTATCATGGAGTTAGGGACAAACTTTTGGGGGAAGACTGTGGTTGAGTTTCTCACCTCTTCCTCACTCCTCACCGCCAATGAACCTTACTACCAAAAGAGACAGCTTGATCTGCGTCAACATGCCAACCCTGAAAACAGTCTACAAGACAAGGATGTGAAGAGGTTATGAGAGAGGAAAAGAAGTGAGAACTAGCAATATGGTTAGCAATCTGCCAAGTAATGTGCAAACTACTAAACAAGACAGCTATGTCTGACTCACTTTACATAATTTCTAAAATATTATTAGCCATGTTCTATAATAAGATTATTTTCATGGTTTCTTGTTTTGAGTAATTCAGCCCTTTTTCTATTTCAATGCTGAGTTCTACATTTTTCAATGGGTCATGTGATACGAAAGAACTATGTAACATGGCTACAAATGGTTAAAAATAAGCAATTATTTCAGGGCATTCCTAAGAGTTTTGGCGAGAGCCAAGTATGACAATTCAAACTTACATGAGAACGTTAATATGATAAAAAAAAGCAAAGAACTATTATGTGTTAATTTCTATGCGTGGAAAACAAAGTATCTTGCGCTTGCATAATTGGCTCCGGTGTTTGGTTTTATTATGATGCACCCCATTATGCAAATTAGATGCACGGATAACTAATTTGCATCCCAGGTCACATGGTGATATTTCACAGAGCTAACTACTAAAAATTATTGAAATCTCTTCTTTCAATTAAAGAAACATTTATAGGAATATAAAGCATTTAGGTCTTAGCGTCACGGGAGATACAGACTTTAGCTGGTTGTATTTTATACACGTTACCCGGTGATACCCTCATACCCAGCGAAGATTCTGAGCTACTAGAAAAGAGGGGCATCGAGGAAGGAACGGGGGGCGCAGGGATTTGGTGCCCAGAGGTGCTTGGGAATACCAGTTCATACACACGGCATGTATCTGCTTTCACATGTATGTTCGTTGTGTTTCAGTCATCAAAAGTCCTCCAGGATGGGAAATCGGAATCTATATCGCTGGGGCGTTGACATTGCTTGGAGTGGCAGGTCTTTACCTGTGGAAGCTGTATAAATCGGGGGATTATCCATCACCTTCTCCTTTTCCAAACTATGACTATCGATATCTCAAGCAAAAATATGGGACTGCTCATGCGAACGTTAAAAAAAAGGTATGCTGACACACGGTACCGTTCAAAGGTTTGGGGTCAATGAGCTGCTTATATGGGAAAAAGGACATTTCGAGCTGTGACATAATTGCAAAAGGGTTTTCTAACGATCAGTTAGCCTTTTAAACTTAAACTTGGATCAGCGAACACAACGTGCCATTGGAACACAGGAGTGATGGGAGTGATAAAGGGCCATCGGAACACAGGAGTGATGGGAGTGATAAAGGGTCGTTGGAACACAGGAGTGATGGGAGTGATAAAGGGCCATTGGAACACAGGAGTGAGGGGAGTGATATAGGGCCATTGGAACACAGGAGTGATGGGAGTGATAAAGGGCCATTGGAACACAGGAGTGATGGGAGTGATAAAGGGCCATTGGAGCACAGGAGTGATGGGAGTGATAAAGGGCCATCGGAACACAGGAGTGATGGGAGTGATAAAGGGTCGTTGGAACACAGGAGTGATGGGAGTGATAAAGGGCCATTGGAACACAGGAGTGAGGGGAGTGATATAGGGCCATTGGAACACAGGAGTGATGGGAGTTATAAAGGGCCATTGGAACACAGGAGTGATGGGAGTGATAAAGGGCCATTGGAGCACAGGAGTGATGGGAGTGATAAAGGGCCATTGGAACACAGGAGTGATGGGAGTGATATAGGGCCATTGGAACACAGGAGTGATGGGAGTGATAAAGGACCATAGGAACCCAGAAGTGATGGGAGTGATAAAGGCCTCTGTACGCTTATGAAGAGATTCCATTAAAAATCAGCCATTTCCAGCTACAATAGTCATTTACAACATTAACCCCGTCTGCGCTGGATTTCTGATTCATTTCATGTTATTTTAATGAACAACATTTGCTTTTCTTCCATTTACGAGGAGATTTCTAAGTGACCCCAAACCTTTGAATAGTAGAGTGTATATATTCATATAGTATATATTATCCTGTTTGTAAATATTTATAATACTGTACTATATATATAGTATTTCATTAACTGAATGCATCTTCTACTCCACTAAGTATCTCTGCATCTATTTTAACAAACAAGCACTTCTTTCCGATTATCCTAACCGGGCTTCATGTACGAAGGGCTGTTGGTTCATTATCGTGATGGCCCTTGCAGGTTGTCAATGAAAGCCTTGATCAATAGAACCCCCCCCCCCCCAGCTTCCTAGAAAGCACAATAATTGTTTAATAAGTTCCGCAGTGTTGTTATTTTAAGTGAGTTGGGGAGGCTTGCAGCCATTGCTGAACACATGATGTGTGTACGCTTTCTGAAACACCATACAACTTTTGATATCTTGCGAGGGTCCCCAATGTGTGACCAGGACAGGGCCGACAAGGGCGCTGCTTTGATAAGCAGAAGCCCTTTGTGTGTTGTGTGTGTCATTCCACATCTAGCCACCGGGGGAACTATTGTAACAAGGGCTGCATGCAGCCTTTACACCTGGACTGGATTATTTCTATGATCCTTTTATATAATCCATTGAGATTTGTTTTATATGGCATTGTTAGCCAAAAGTTTTGGGACACTTTATTATCACTATTAGCTTGGGCTTGCCCCTGGGCTAAATGGTGCCAGCATCCCCTTGTGTCTACCTATACTCCTAACTCATTGCACTTTTTTCTTCACTGATTCATAAAACAGGCGTTTACTATACCTTTAAGACACTAATTAAGATGCAAATCCTCAGCATGTATGGTAATCTATCCTGTTCGTACAACAGATAATTAAAAAGTTGGAAAGCAAAGTCACTTCCGTGCCCAGTAGGAAAATCAAAGTAGATATCAGTAATTGTTTGGTAAATTACCCGAGAGGGAAATTCATGAATATAAACTAATAAATGTTCCCTGTCTGAGTGCACATGGTGTGTCTTGGAGGGGAAATAATAAAGCGTATGATGCCATGTGCAAATCTTAAAGTGGGAGCTATATATTAACACAATTCAGATAAATGCAAGGGTTTATCAAACATTTATGATACAAAGATGTCAGGTGTAACTGAGTGTTGCACAGGCCTTTGTCTCCTGCTCGCTCGTTGTGTAGCTTGGTGTGATCTATGCCGTGGGTAATATTCTTTCACTTCCAATGTGAACACTAAATGAACTTGGTCCTCTAACCTGAAATGACCCTTCTTAAAGTCAGCATTGGGTTAATCAGTCTAAGTATAGCTGGAGAGCCAACATTGGTTAGGGCAGGGCTTAAGCTGATCGCTTGGCTTAGCTTTAGTTCATTGTGAGTTAAGTTGTAGAGCCAACATTGGTTAGATCTGGGCTGGAGCCCATTGCGTTGCTTGGCTTCACAAGATTGGTGCAGTAAATGCTTGTGCCGGGCTCTTCTTCTCACCTGGATTTTGGTCTTCTCAATTGTCCATATGGTTGGTCAGGTGGATCTTCCTTCTTTTACGGGTAAGCCTGGCTGTCCATATGCACAGCTTTTGCCGCACACTGAGCGGCTTGCCCAGCCGGTGCGGAATTAAGACCTAGATAGCGATAATAATCCACAGTCCCTCCAGTTGACCAATCATGGTAGGTGATGTGGTCCACAGTTGGTGGAAATAAACCATTACTTGGTTGGACTAGAAGTTTTGATTCCCAGACAAACTGACACACATTCCTCTACTAATTAGTAAAAGTTGAATGGGCAAACATATAATCTCCAGGATGCCAATTTAACAATTACTGTGGTATAATGTTTCCTAATTATTAATCTATTTCTGTTTGCAGAGAAAGGCTCCTACCGGCTCTGCAAACAATATGGCAGACCTCATCGATACTTACGAGAGCATCAATGAATTTGGACCTATGGAACTGAACAGCAGAGATATGGAGATGACACCATATGGCATGATGAGGAAATCCCTTTCTACCGATTCCCTCAGTTCCATATCTTCCATCGGCAATAATTTTGGCCAAGACTTTACTGTTGGACAAATCGAAGTCACCATGGAATATGTAGTTAATTCTAACATGCTACACGTTTCCTTACTACAAGGAAAAGATCTTCTGGAAAAGAAAGAAGACGGTAACTTCGAGTCCTGCTTCGTGCACATCAGTCTGCTCCCGGATGAACAAATTGTCGGTATTTCTAGGGTAAGTATGTTTCATTTTGGAAATAATGATTTTTATGCGTATTGAGAACTATACTGTATACCGATTACTTGAATTTTTTAATTTTTACCTAAACCATAATATTTTACAGCACAATTGTTCAGAATTTTCTGATTTTGGGCAAAGTGTGGAAAATCCACAGAGCTCTAATCTTATTCTAGTGAATTAGATTGCTTGAGGAAAAGGATTTAAACCTGATTGGAGCCAGAGGATATAATTCTCCCACCAGCCAATGGAAACAAGTCCTTCGTCGTACTACGCAAGGTATCCAACCAATGCTGGGTTAGCTAAGAGCATTGTCTAATCAAATGGTCGCACCTACTATATGTTACATGGTTATCGTTATGATCATGTTAAAGAACAGTGGAACGCCCGTCACCATATGATATCATGGTATGACATCAGATGACATCAGATCATCAACCTACCTGTTCTCCAGGTCACAATCCCTGAAGAAGGACAGGCATTGTAACTGAAAATGTCTACGTATCATGAGCAATTGGAGGGTCTCGTGTCCCTTTTAACATTTTTAGAATGCCTGTCCTTCTTCACGGATTGTGACCTGGAGAACGGGTAGGTTGATGATCTGATGTCATCTGATGTCATACCATGAAACGCAGAAAAACATTATGATTTGGGACACATGGCACAAGATGCCAGCCGTATAACTCAGAAACAATATTTCACTGCACTTATAACTAAGAAACAATATTTAATTTTGCTTGGCTTACCGTGTTAAATATACTGAGATCATCGATAGAAAAGCAACTCAGAAGTAGAAAAATGAAGCCATCAGCTGGAACATTGCACTGGTTACTATGGTAATTGCATCACCTTGCACCAGAATTCTGCGTTGCTTCGTCCCCAACACCACTTTATTTTGTTTGAGCTAGAAATAAAACTTTGCTACCATGTGAAGTAGAAGACTCCATTTGTGGATGTCTACCTACCAGATCCATACAATTTATACCAATATTCCATAGAACCCCACATAGGTCATTGCATAGTACAAAACAGACAACAAACTAAACGAAACCCTCCTTATAATGTGTATCCATCAAACAAATTATAAGGGAATGGTCAGAAATGGATCACGGATCTATGACCTGCACACGGTTCCCATGTTATAATAAGAGACACAAAAATATTTCAGCTCCATTCTGTGCATTGATAGGCGACAGGCCTTGTGAATAAGGGACAACCCAACCATCTATGGTTATATCCAAGCGTTATTACTGTATATATCGAGAGAGAGGCGCTCGATTATATTCCACCATTGTATAAATTTGGAACCTATTTACGATATTACATTATATTTGTGTGTGTGTCTGCATATACCGGTATATATGTATCTGTATATATATATATATATATGTATATATTCTGTTCTCCTGAATCACTGCAGTGAAAGGGAAATCCAGTTAAAGCTGGTGAATCGCGTAGAGATGAAGCAGACAGAATCTCCCTCGGGGCTCGAACACGCCAGGTTTCCAGCATCCCAGCGCGCGGCGTGGGCGTACAAGCTACGACTTTAATATCTTAGCCGCTCATTAAAAAGGGACAGCTCGGATCCCTGTCTCGCTGCTGCTTCCCAGTACGGCCGCGCACGCGTTAATTACAGCTCATAGAACAACGCGGGAAGCGTCACGAAAAAGAGACCTTTAACCCACAACTCAAACCCCTTCCATTCAATCCTTCTGCCCATCGGCGTCCTAACACGAATTAACCATTCGCGCTTCATTATTCCCCGACTTCTATTGATTGTGTTATTAAGAAACCATTAGGGTTTAAAAATGATACTAGGGGTCAAAACTGTCTTTATTGTAGATGAGACCCCTGGCGATCGTTGCTGGTTCCCATCTATCTATCTATCTATCTATCTATCTATCTATCTATATATATATATATATATACCAGTATAATTAGCATGCGCCAAGTCCAGGGTATACTAACTGAATTCTGCAGAGACTGCGGCGGTATGGAAAATTGATTACAGGCTCCACTTGTTTCCTGCACTGAAGATCTTGTAATTGTTGCTGGGTAGACCATGAAATTATTTCCTTTTGCCCCCCCCCCCTTCCTTACCGCAATCTCCGTATACTAAAATGTATGTCAACGTTCCAATAAATTGTCAAAAAATCCGTTGAGCAATATAGTCCCGGAAAATGGAACAAGCGTATATGCAAGCGACGCTGTTAAAGATATATACTAATAATTATGCCCTTCCATGATTCCTACTAGTCTAAAATCACCTGCCTTCGACACTTTCTGCATTTTAAGGATGTCATGAGGTCATCAAAGGACCCTACCCCATCCCTGGTTGCACGTTACCACTTGGTGGTGCGGTTAGCAAAGCAGTAGGGTCTGGGTGCCCATGAAGATTCATATTAAATAAGATATTTCAGAGCAATGTTCTAAGGTTTTATAGAGAGGGTGGTAGATAAATGGAGCATCATCTTGACAGAGGTGGTAGAGGTTAATACAGTGATGGAATGTAAATAATGATGGTTATCTAAGACGAGACCAAGGTTTTAGGCTTTACATCACGAAAAAGGGCCGACTAGATGGGCTGATTGGGTGTGATCTGCTGACAAGTTCCATGTTTGTGAAAATAGATTTTTGTACATATCTCCAGAACGGCTCATACATTCTCTTTACACCCCCCTTGTCGTGTATTAAAAGGGACGAGAACTGCCCTCTCTGTTTCATTTCATTATTAAATACCCCTGGATCAGCCATCAGCTGGATCAAGGGCCGCACTAAGTCAGTATTAGGGAATCTTGGTGGAGCCGCATGATCATGTTAAAAGTGATTTCGGGATAAATAAAGCTAAAATATTGAGTGGATCCTAAACCTGTAACAAGTAAAATTGGATATTATCCCGCTATCTGCCTGGTCAGAATCCCAGGAGCCCAAACAATCGACAGATGTCTTTAACACTTGAGAAGAATATCGATCGTCTTGTACTCTGAGCTGTACAGTGGCTAAACTGCTTTGTTTTTCCATTTTCTTTCCAAAATGTACATTTTTACAACGTTCTTTATTTTCTGATTCCCATTGGCTGGATTTCTTTGTAAACACATCCGATCGCCTGTTTCCTTTGTTGGAAGATATTCAATAGCCTACGCCAACTCTTCATCGTCATCTCTAAGGATATAGGAATCGCCATCTTCTAAGATGAACAGCCAAGGTTATTAAATGTTAATATCACAGAAGTCAACAGAATAGAATTGATTTGGGGTCATGAGTTGTAAAGAGTCGGTAATCCCACCCCAAAGATTGGGGATCAGTAGGCACTGTAATTGCTGTGGACTATTACTTCCATATGGACAGAAGGAACACGAGAGGAACATATTGCCTATCCCGGCTTTCTCGAGCTCCTTCTTCTCATGTCCATATCCCCCAGAAACACGTTACACGTTAACAAGGAAGTTAACAAGTTAACAATTTATATTTCTAGTCCAGAGACTCGTCCCCTTAATATTGCCTCGTCTCCCAATGCACTTTAGTAATAAGATCTCTGCAATGTGTTCCAGGAAGACAGACACAAAAAGTGCTAATCCGTTCACTTCGAACTCAAAACAAATAGAAAAGACGGCTGAGGAGTGATTGAGATGAAAGTTAAAGAGTTAACAAGAAATCAGAAATACGTTGTCTTAAAGATAATTGGTCTGGAGGTTTTTTTTTTTTCTAACACTGGCTGTTTTGTTACTTTTGTAAATGAACCAGTATGTATTTACGTTAGCCTTTATGTAAAAAGGAAGTACATCGAGGGACTTGTTTGGTCATTGCTGAAAATGACTGGAAATGAATGAGAAAAAGGTGAAGGTGGAAGAAGACCAGAAAAAATGTTTGGCTCTTCCATAACCCCCTGTCCAACTCATCTGCTGAATAGTTCCTGGAAGCAGAGGAGCGATTAAGTATGGTCCTATAGACAATTTTTGGCCCATATGTCTTCAGCTTGTTCTCCTGGAATTGCAGGAATCAATAGATTGTTGGGTTGCATTACCACTGGTGGTCTCCATTGATGTATGATAGACATTTGCTACTCCCAAGAACATTCAGAAAGATCCATTGTAGTCAAGGAATAAATAAGTGGGTGGGAGTGGAAGCTCTTGGTGGGAGAGGCACATTTTTACTAAATTTGGGGATTATAGTTGTTCACTTTGAGTTACAATTTCCTGACCTAAAACCACTTTGCACAAGAATTGCTCCAGTTATGTCTTATCATGAATGAACTGATATTTGCCATGGGATATTGTTTAAAGATGATACTACCTCTTTCAATGCTTGTTCATTCATTCTCTCTAAAGCCGAATGAATGAATTATGTGAATTTCCTATTCACATAATGTGTGTGCGTTCCATAACAAGTCACACATTTCAATGCCTTTCATCTAAAAACATTTCAGTGATGCACCATCTTCTGTTGACATACGCATAATTCCTTGTTTTGACAGATACAAAGAAATTCATATTCAGTTTTGTTCGATGAGACGTTCTCGATTCCTCTCGACCCGCTGGCTTTGGAAGAAAACAGCCTTAAGTTCTCAATATTTGGAATTGATGGAGATGAGAGGAATGTCAGCACAGGAGTCGCCGAACTGAAGTTATCAGACTTGGATCTGGCATTGCGGCCCTTTAGCACGTGGATATATCTACAGGACGTCAACAAGGTCAATGGACTAGCTCAATTACGTCGATATAAGCAATTTAACTACTGTTACTTGTAGATATATATGATACTGGCATAGAACTCACAAAGTAAGGCTACAGGATAAAGCCATGAACCAATTGAAGGCTTAAATGGATCCCTAACCATATCTGGGAATTCTTAGGGTTTTCCCCCAATCTCAGGGTCACAGGGTAAAAGGGCAGATTTTCAGGGTCACACAGACAAATTTTGTATTTCTTTTTGGCCATTCCTTTTTGGACAACAAATTTGTTTCCTGCCTTTTTGGTTTCGAACAAAATTACGAAATTCGTTGTCCCTCTCTCACATTCCCTCACACTCTCTCATACTCATTCTTTCTCACGCTCTCTCTCAATGTCCTGCCACCTTCTCTGCTGACCGTTTCTGTGCCTCTGTCTCCTTTTCCACAGTTGTTGTTCTTCCCTAACCTTATCCTCTGTCTTCTTTTTTTCTTCCCTTCTGCCCAGTATCAGCTCCGTTAACCAGGCCTCTCGGAGCGCACTCTCTCTCTTTCCTTCTATTGAAGGAAAGGGGAGAGGCTGCCGTGCGGAAGTGCTCCAAGACGCCAGAATAACGCACCTCTCTTTCTCCTCAACTCCGTCTGTATTATTCTGGCCTCCCGGAGTACTTCCGGTAACGGACGGAGCCATGGGGGAACACTCTCTATGTGTCTCACTATGGACAATGTTGATATTTCAGGCCGTGGACTCTGTAGGCGAGATTCTTCTGTCTCTTAGTTACCTGCCAACCGCTGAACGTCTCACCGTTGTCGTAGTCAAAGGGAAAAACTTGGCGTTGACAGAAGGAAGAGTCACAGGAGGTAAAATGTACTGTTTAAAAATAGAGAACTGTGCCAAATATAGATAAGGGTCAACTATTCATAAAATCATGCCCCCCAATATCTTACTTTTAACAGCGATGACCTATTTGCCACTGCTTTCCAGTTGACCTGGGTTCTGGTGCAGTTGACATCATAGACAAAGTGTGGTCTCCTACTTTAAAGGTCCTGTTCCACCTACTCTGCTGAATTTAACACTTTTAAAACTGATTGCATCACCAAAATATCATTCCTTTTCTGTTTAGTGGCCGATGCTCATGTTCAATTGTGGAAGCGGAGCTTGAAGTAAACTCCACTATTCTACACCACCTTTGGCCCAAATTAAAATAACGAGACATGAGACATGGAAACAAAAAATCAACATTCAAAAAATGATTCCATTACTATGTTCACAGATCCATTTGTAAAGGTTTACCTCCTTCAAGATGGCAGAAAGATCAGTAAGAAAAAGACAGCGGTAAAGCGCGATGACCGAAATCCTGTTTTTAACGAAGCAATGATATTCTCTGTTCCAGCTATTGTACTGCAGGTGAGCCATAGCCGCTCATTCATTTACATTCTAAAATATCTGGGGATCTTTGATAGAAGTTACAGGATACTTGATTTAAGGAATATAATAATTAGCTTGTGGGATTTAGAAAGGATTTATGAAAAAATTAAAAAAATTTACATTTTGTTGGAAATGTAAAAAAAAAAAAAAACAGGATAAATCAGATACTCAGAAGAGCCAAATACAAATAAAGATAAATTAAGTATATATGCCACAAGAAGGGCAAATTGCATAGAGATTGTAACAAAAAGCTAGAATCATACCGTGTGCAGCAAATAACAATGCGATCCATTTCTTTTCAGGATCTGTCTTTGAGGATCACGGTTGCAGAATGCTGCGAAGGCGGAAGAACGGAGAATGTTGGACACGTTATCATCAGTCCCACAGCAGCTGGAATGGGCATGGCTCATTGGAACCAAATGTTAGCTACGTTAAGAAAGCCGGTGTCCATGTGGCACCAACTAAGAAAAAACTAGAAATATATCAAACTGGGTGGGGGTGGAAGCTCTTGGGTGGGAGCGATGGTCGTCTCAGCATGGAAGAACTAAAAAATGGACACACGACACCACGTAATGCTTAGCGTAACAGTCTCACAACCTGTGTTTGATGGCAGCGAGCTTGCTGGATTTATGTTTTTATTTTATATAACATGTAATCGTCCTTTACAATGTGACATGTGTCATCTGCTGGATCTCCCACTTGGACAGACTAGGAGTGCTCTCTCAACCACCATGGTGGAGGACCAGGATGTGGGGCTTTTGTTCAATTTCCACCCATTACCCATCCACTTTATGCTTATGCCCCCCCTCTAAGGCCATTTTTTTAATGCTTAGGGGTCTTTTGTGTGTAAAGGCATCTTGACGGCATTTTCAGCACTGGTGGAACTGGCGATCACCAGGCAGCCCTGGCACTTTAAGGTCAGCTTCATGCTTACGCTCATGTCTCTGGCGGACAGACATATCCAGCCTTTGCCCGGTGTGCCGGACGGCTAGTTGTTTGAAGCCCTGGTTTTAAGACACTTGTTAAGAGTATGATATACAATCTCTTTGTATATGTATATTTTGCATGGCGCCTACAAAATAAAATCCTGACACTTTAGGGTATGTACTTATATGACAAAACAAAGCAAAGTTAATTTAATATTCTTTCCTACAAGCCTTATTTAAAAGAGTCGAGACGAATTAAGCCATATCCCCGAGCGTTGGCCTGCTTTTCTATATTAAATATTTTGAATGCCAAACGATGAATGTTTACATGAAAATCATAGCGGGAACAGATAAAAAATATTTATACATTGATATATTTCTAAAATAAAAGTTACTATTTAAAATACTATCTTATTAGTAGTTAAGGAACATTGTAACTAAAGGCATGCCGCCCGCTACTAGATCCATAAAGAAAAGCGACAGTTTATTAACCCCTTAAGGACAATGGGCGGCCCCTAAACCCATTGAAAACAATGCATTTTGAGCCCGTACATGTACGGCTTTGTCATTAAGGGGTTAATATAATTTCCAAATATTTCCAGAATATCCATTCTTCAATTACATTGTATCCAGAGTATTTTTTAATAGCGTTGATGATATTATAAAAATAACTGCACCAAATAACCATATTTTTCACTAAAACCGAATAAAAAAATTAGAAAGGATGACAAAATTTACATAAAATAATTTTTGTATAAGATGCCTACGTTGTAAAGCAGAAAAAGGAGCTGAAAATGACCTTCTGATTAATAAGAGAACGTTCTGTGATGAGTTGCCAATTATGAAATGGCATATTTACCCGACGTGCAGTGTCTGTTTACATATCTATACACTTTTGTACACGTGGGACCACTTTACTGCACGCCGGAACGTCATGAAACTAATTAAAGATCACGTGTCAAAGAGCCGTTCCGCGACGTGGCGTAGCCAACGCCAATTGACGGTCGGAATTAAAATTTGGAACAGTCAGCAAAAAAATGGTTTCTATAGTAATTGCGCAATATTTATCACCAGAAAAGCTCTGGGTCTTCTGAAAATAAAAATAAAATCTAAAAAAAAAAAACAAAAAATCTATTAAAATTACAATATTAATTGTGCATTAAATTAGCCGATTATTTCAAAGAACAAATTACACTAAAGCAATGAAAAAAAAAACCAACAAAAAAACCCATACAAATTGCTTTGACGGTGTAAATAAATTGTTTTGTTATTGCCTGTAATATTAATAACCAATGTTTAATGCAAATATTAAGATAAATAACCAATTTTCTTTGGATTCCCGTTTATGAATACGTGCAATAATCTCTTCAATGGAAATTGGAGTTTTCTCGTTACAAATACATGCTTACATTTTATGTTTACCTTATGAAAAAATAATGTATTTTTTTTTTGGAATTTTAATAAAACGTAATACTAAGTAATATGTGTCTGTGTTGCGTACGTTATAATGCCTCGCCAAAAGATCATTTGTATGAACATATAATGGATCTGCCATTTTTTTTTGACATATACTTTTCCAGTGGGAATGGATCACATCTCTCAGAATACAATACGTGAATTATTTAATGCAGTTCATATGCTGATATTTATTTAATAAATATGTAACGTTATCCGGACACAAGTAACTGGTCTCTGTCTCCCTTTCATACTTTTATGTGGCTCCTATAGATCACATAGAACCCCAGGGAACTGTCTATACAGTAGGACAACATAAGTGCTTTGAGCGGTCTCTTCGCCCATTTTTCCTGCTGTAAAGACCTTAATCAGTGGGGGTCTTGTCTCACATTCTGGAGCCATATGTCTCTTGCATGAATGCGTGTTTTAAGACTAGTAGCCGGCCCTGGTGACCACGTCGTAGCGCAAGAACTGGCTTTTCTCAGTCACAGACCGCAAACCACCCTTGGACATTGTAAAATAAAACTGAGCAAAACCGTTTTAAGTAAAATCTCATGGTTAAATATTTATTATGTGAAAATAATTTATTATTCCTTAATTTTAGGTCTTCTCTGACAAATACTTTATTGAGTAACGATCATTTATTTGTCCTTTTTAGTTTTTCTCTGATTTGTTAATTCATTTATTTTCTTGTCCAATTTCCTCTGCAAGTGAGCCTTTTTTGTTGGATCCAACGAGTGGTCTTTATGCCCGCTTCCTGCATAAATAATTCCTTCCCGGCTGATCCTTGTCCGCGCGTTGGCTTTGGCCTTTTCCCCACATCCATGAACCTGAAAAATATTATACGTAAAGTTTGTTATAACGCTATGAGTAGACCCCCGTCCGCAGGGTTCGCTAAACGAGCGCTGGTGCTATAAGTATATCACATGAAGGAGATGCGTTTGCCGAACCCATCTTCTGCATCCAAAATAATTGGGGGCTCCCAAAGGGACAAATGCATATGGGGGGTATTCTGCGAAATCCCTCCATGCATTTGCAAAAGGAACACCACGGAAATTTAAAGGGACCCTGCAGTATTAAAGGGCTCATAACGGCTGGAACGTCCCTTTAAAAATAGAGGAGACATAACGGAGGGTATAATTCTACGAATCCAAAAATGTGTTTTTTGGGGTTTTTTTTATGTATACATTGTTTATTTTAATTGCTAATCACCATTACGTAGGTGTATTTAGCGTACAGAAAGGTAAAACACTTAGATTTGGGGGAAAAGTAACAGATCCACTGTAATGGATGTTTCTCGGATTCCGTGCCACCCCCACCAAAACAAATAATAATCATAGCTCGGCTCGCGGATCGCCTGCTGGCTGTTTGCAGAAGGCTTTAATGATATATGAAGGCACCGTAAGACACAGACGTGGCCTGAACAGAAATGGGATGGCGACGCTGATCTTCCCTATAACTGCAATAACAAAATAATTGAATGCGAAAGGATAGCGTTGAATCACCGGGTGCCTATAAATCTCTAAAAGTTATTACACCGGTAATAAATTCCATTTTAAATAGACATTGCTTTTATTAGGAAAATGCTCCAAAGGAAATTAATTCCTACTCGGCTTTATGAGAAGCGCTGAACAGTTATTATTATTCTGGTTTATTTCCTGCTTCGGGAACACGAGGATTCGATTCGCCACCGTTCTAGATCTGGGGTCTAGGTTTATAAAACAACTTTATCTCATGTGAGATAAGTCTCCCCGGGAAGAGATTAAAAAAGAAAACAGCTACAGTTTTTTATGTTGGATACTTAAAGGGACCCTACTAAACCATGTATATTCATGTACTTGAAATGCTCTAATCTTTTAGCTTATTTACACTATATAATATATATATATAAACTGTATATCATATATATATATAAACTGTATATTATATATATATATATATATATATATACACAAACTGTATATCATATATATATATATATATATATATATATATATAAACTGTATATCATATATATATATATAAACTGTATATCATATATATATATAAACTGTATATCATATATATATATATATAAACAAACTGTATATCATATATATATATATATATAAACAAACTGTATATCATATATATATATATATATAAACTGTATATCATATATATATATATAAAAAAACTGTATATCATATATATATATATATAAACAAACTGTATATCATATATATATATATATAAACTGTATATTATATATATATAAACTGTATATCATATATATATATATATATATAAACAAACTGTATATCATATATATATATATATATATATATATATATATATATAAACTGTATATTATATATATATAAACTGCATATTATATAAAAAGAAAACAGCTACAGCTTTTTATGTCGGATACTTAAAGGGACCCTACTAAACCATGTATATTCATGTACTTGAAATGCTCTAATCTTTTAGCTTATTTACACTATATAATATATATATATATAAACTGTATATCATATATATATATATAAACAAACTGTATATCATATATATATATATATATAAACAAACTGTATATCATATAAACTGTATATCATATATATATATAAACAAACTGTATATCATATATATATATATATATATATATATATATATATATAAACTGTATATTATATATATATAAACTGTATATTATATAAAAAGAAAACAGCTACAGCTTTTTATGTCGGATACTTAAAGGGACCCTACTAAACCATGTATATTCATGTACTTGAAATGCTCTGATCTTTTAGCTTATTTACACTATATAATATATATATATAAACTGTATATCATATATATATATAAACTGTATATTATATATATATATATAAAATGTATATTACACACAGTAATTGCTAACAGTGCTTACCTCTGGAATATGGTGACTGAGGCAGAAGCGTTTGTTGCAGTGTACACAGAAATCTCCCACCGTGACGACGCTCGCTTTACATGTACTAAAGCCACACGTCTTGTCTGCCTTCACTGTGGCAGCGATTAATGCATCAAATCCTGCGGTGTCGTCGCCACCGATAGCTGTGGAAACAGCGCCGGTTTTACCTGTAAATCACAAAAAATATATATTTTGCGATATATATATATATTTTATACATGCTTATATACTAAAGCCATTTATTTTGGCATGGACGCCCGCTATATACGAACATCTAAGCAAGGCCCTTCTGTAGAAACATCCCGTGAGGCTCACCAATCAATGCAAGAAAAACCAATGACGTGACTTTCTTTAATGGTCCGGGAAAGCAGTCAGTGTTAGCAGTTGCCAGACCTACTAAGAACCTAACGGAGCGATAATTAATTTACTCACTGTTTGCGTTGGATTTCTTCTTCTCCGAGGGTTTTTGAGCAGCGCCCTCTTGTCTCTTTCGGTTTTGGTCTTCAAGCCTTTGCTTCTCCCGTTGCATTCTTTCCGCGTGCAGGGCTTTCAGGTCAATGTTACGCGAGGCTGCGCCGCGGCTTATCTCCCGGTCACTCTTTGCCTTTTCCGATTCGGGTAATTGAAAATCTTTCTGGGGACTCGTGTCATCCATTTTCGGAGATACCGCATCTTCCGAAACGACTTTGGTTTTGGCAACCGAAATACATCTTTCCTTGCCGTCTCCCACGCTCACATGCTGTAAGCCCCATTCTTCTGCTATCTGATGGACCAATAATCTATCATGCGATGTGAGGCTTGAAGGGAAAGCCAAGTGCATCTTATGAGGGTCCTTCATAAAATCTTCAATCGTTTTTCGCAGACTGTCTTCATTGGAACCGTTTTCAGTGCTTACCTCCGATTCCTCATTGTGCGGAAAGCTCTCCTTGGAGTTTTCCCGCTTCGCTTTGTCCCTTGGCTTACTGCTTTTGTTAATATTCCTTTCCTTTTTCTCGTTAGCCGGCCCCTTACTCTTCGTACCGGGGGCTTTCTTGGCTTCGGTTTCTTGCTTGCGGACATTTCCATTTTCTTGGGAATATTTTTCGGGTACAACGTCCTCAAGGTATTCAAAGGCGGTTCTGACTTCTCCGTGTTGGTTGAAGTAATCCACCATACCTTTAAGAAACTTGTGGCTGCTAACGGTATGGGTATCGCATATAACAGCAACGTGGCGGCGCGCACGGGTAATGGCCACGTTCAACCTTCTGTCTTCGGCCAGAAATCCCACTTCGCCTGTAAAGCAAACGACAAAATCAACATTTTTTTATGAAAAGCCTTACAAAAGTTTGCCTGTTACGTAAAAAAAAATAAAAAAATTATAAATGTTTAGTATACATTAGTAAGGATCTGTACCCAATTCTCTACCTAAATTATTATTATTATTAAGGAATATCCTGAATATGGAGGAGCGAGCTTTTGATTGGCTAATGTGACTCCTGAGTGACCTGGTAGCCAATAGAAACACACGTAAGACACTTTTCGAAGGTAGAACAGGAGACAAATAGAAAATATTATTTGATCAATTATGGATTTTAAACAAAAAAAAAAAAAAAAGATAAATTCTTAAATTAGTAAATAAACAATCTGCAAAGCTCATCAGCCAGAGAAATTCACCAAGCAATAAAACATATGCGGCGCACAGACTTGATAAACAGGCCAGTCCGGTTAGCCGCACATTAGCCCAGGTCAAAGGGAAACGCAGATTTAAAAAGCCCATTAAGAGGAGGATCGAAAGATACAATGTGGCTGGTGTACACATTCCTCGTATATAAAAAAAAACAGATACTGAGCCACAATATTCACAAATATCTATGTAAAATGTTACAGCAAGTATGCACAGGAAGTGCTCGCCAGAGCGACTGTAACGGAAAATACTTCCCCCTTGCTTCTGATATTCTGAATTAAATTTGGCCAGAATGCAAATAAATTATGCCTGTATATTAACATAATTTATTACGTTTGTGCACGCCACATATAGTACAGAGGAACCTCAAGTTTACCGCCTTCCTTTCTTTTATGAGCAAATTGACCCTACTTCTTTCAGATTCCATGACAGTATAAAAAATGCCGTTATCCCTTGTTTGAAAACATGGCACTAATACATTAAACGCGCGGAACACTTGTAATTAACGGTAATAAATGCACAAAGGCGTGTGTGGGTTCGCTAATAGACTGCTTCATACTCAGTCACTTGAACGAGAAGCCCATGAGGATTACGCAGCTCTGCACGCTATAATTTCACCGCTAAAAAAAAGAGGTTTTTAATTTTCACAATCCACGAAGGAACAGGGTTTCGTCGGCTGCAATCAGTGTAATTAAATCTCAGCGGTTAACCCTTTCAGAAAACAATGTGCCTGAGAGGACGCGCTCCCTAACACGAGATCCTTCTACAAGCAAGGCACTTTCTTGCATCTTGTAAAGGAATATCTAACCGATGAAACTCGCTCTTTGTCGACTAAAGTTCCTGAAACCGTCAGAAGATTAGTTTATTTAGGGAGTCTAAAAATCCCATACTAAAAATAGCCACTTTTTCTGAATGATACTGTTCTATAAAAAAATAACACAAGATAGTGGTGTTTACCTGTAATATAAGCAATATATACCCATTATATACCCCTGTAATGTGTCATCAAGTATCATCTTCCTTTTGACTCAGCAAGATATTACCCCCTATAAAGTTAAGTTACTGATCGTTGCTGATCGGTTCAGGCAGCCTCTTTAAGGCTGGGGTTAAGAGAAGGGAAAGTTCTACGGGACATGAAATTGATCGGATAATGCTGGCTCTGCCAAAATCATTTCACTGATTTAGAAACAAAAGATGGTCTACAGTCGTAATTAATCAATTTCCTTATAATAAAAGAATGTGACGGTGATTTGACATCATTAAAGAATTATTTCCGGACATTTGGTTGGACTAGGAATGCTGTGTTTAGCGAAAAAAGGGTTAAATTCAGTGGAATGGCTCAGACGGAAGTATTTAGGCCGAGATCATTCTCATACACTGTTTTTGAAATGAATAGATATGGATCCAGTGTTTAATATATCATTAGAATGGTAATTCAGCATGTAAAGTTTGTTTTGCTGAATCAGCTCATTTTCCTCCCCATGAGTTATTACCCGTAAGAGTTCTCATTCTGTGTATAGCTCCTGCTCTCTTTTAGAGAAAGTCATGCAGCATTTCAAATCGAGCTTTGGAAAAATACCAAAGATCTTCTAAATTCTCCCCAGCCAAGAAGGAGGATGCTAAAAACCTGCGCGACGCGATCAGAACATTACAGAGGAAAAAAAGCTTCAGAACAAGAGATGGGGCAAAGACACTTGGAGGAGTTACAATTAAAGTATTAAATACACTTTGGTATCCAGGAACGGAAAGTCCCCCCCCTGTTATAACAATAAGCATAGTCCTTTTATTATGGCCTTTCCCCACTGACTTTTTATATATCAAATGCCCCTCCCAGGGTGATTAACAGAGTGCAGCAAGATACGGTCTTTGTCTAGAAGATAAATAGCATAAGAGGGTCAGGGATAATATGCTTCAATACCATTCAAACGTTGGGGTCACTGAGCTGTTTTCATGGAAAACAAGGACATTTCTGTCTGTAACATAATTGCAAAAGGGTTTCCTAACGATCAATTAGCCTTTTCAACTTAAACTTGGATCAGCGTACACACCATTGGAACACAGGAGTGATGGGAGTGATAAAGGGCCATTGGAACACAGGAGTGATGGGAGTGATAAAGGGCCATTGGAACACAGGAGTGATGGGAGTGATAAAGGGCCATTGGAACACAGGAGTGATGGGAGTGATAAAGGCCTCTGTGCGCCTATGAAGAGATTCCATTAAAAATCAGCCGTTTCCAGCTACAATAGTCATTTACAACATTAACCCAGCCTGCGCTGGATTTTTGATCCACTTCATGTTATTTTAATGGACAAAATGAAAAGGACATTTCTAAGTGACCCCAAACTTTTGAACTGCATTGTATGCGGGAGTGAACAGCACACACTGCTAACCACATGAACACAATGTTGCATTAAAAATATAATTCAACAAAATAGAATATTGTTACAGTTTTTGCTGTTATATCAATGAACAAAAACATACAGTGTGAATTCTTCACCTTCTACGGACTGAATTTAATTGTTTCATTCGAGAGAACAGAGAGGTGCGACTATACGTCAATCTGTTCTTCCCGGGGTAGAGAGAGAGATTAGTCTTCGGCTCACATTTAAGTCACACTTATCTACCTTTAGCGTTTGATCTCACAAGAGATAATACAACAGCTTCTTTTTCCCTTCCTTGAAAGCCATCCACAGATTTGATTTCTAGGTCCGGATACCTCTGACGGAGACACTGCCTTAACATATCCACCTGAAACAGACCACGAGTTTTACTAACAATTTTTACTAATTAAAAGTATAACTTTACCCTTCCAAACATTATAGGGGCTAACAGGACAAATTATTTACCCTGTTAGCACAATGTATGCAATACACATACTATTAAACAGTGTAAATAGTTAAGCTCCCAGTATATATTATATATATATATATATATATATATATATATATACCATGACATACGTGTAGCACATTACCTGCAGGTTATACGGGGCTATAACTGCAATATCACGCGGTTTCACGCCTGCCGCCGTGAGAGCCTGTATGTGCAAATCCACCAGACGGACTTCACCTGGGCAAAGAAACAGAGTATTAGGACATAGAAATTAGATTTGATCGGAAATCTCCATGCATCGGTAACTACGTGTAAACTGCAAATAAACTGGTGTTTGAGCATTAATGAGTTAATCTACATGGAAGTCCATAAGGCTTAAAAACTAGTTTAGTAATGTCTAATTAACACAGATGGGAGCAGAACGATAAGGCCTTGCCACTTTTTACCCTGCGATGATACATAGATCTGCATTTTTATCATTCATACAGGTTTAACCAGTCCCCGTTGCCCCATCCTTGAGCCTCAGCCTTGCTTTATGGCAACATGCTGCAGGTCCTAGGTCACTCAGATCTGTGAATGCCGTGAATAACTGCTGATACCGCCTTGGGTGACCAACTTTCAGAACGTGACTGTCCTACCTGGATTCCCTTTAGATTGCTCGTCTTCCACATCAATTTCAAACAGACCACAATGCGCCGTATCAATCAGAAGCAGCGGGATGCTCGTCTCCTCTGTTAATGACACTCCTGGCAGGTCCCTAGCACGGCAGAACACATTTGTCTATAAATCACCCCTTCCTCTCTAGTCTTCACGCGGTCCACCACAGTATCCTTTTGACCCGCAAACTACACTCGAGAGGACACCTACCAGGCCCTGAGCGTAAAAGCCAGCAGTATCAAGGCTGAGTTGGAATGACAATGAGCCAACCATACTGTGAGTTAAATTAAAGATGGAATCTGACTCCGCAACATAAAAAAAATCTAATTTAGGTGATATATTTGTCCACACATTTATAGATACACACGGCTGGATACTGTCATTAGTCCAAGGCGCTGTGATAATGTAAAGTACATGCAATTGTCAAGTAGAACATTTCAGTTTTTTTCCATATAATCCAGGATGGAGTAGGGAGTTTATCATAATTCTTAATCCATAGTGATATTTTGCCAGGCATGGTAATATGTATGAGAGACCAATGCAGTCTATAAAGTGGCTGAATATCCAAGGATTTATTGTCTGGTACACACTACCACTGGACTACCAGGCTACCACTGGACTAGATTGCAAGATCCCATCACTAACATCACAATGGATGAGCGTGGGTGCAGGAGCTTCCCCCCCAGCTGTATGGTCAGATATTAATACCTTTACAAAGCACTATAAGATTAAGATTCTGGAGTCCAGAAGGGCAGCATTCTGTCTCATTGATGACAAGGACAGACAAACATATATATATATATATATATATATAAAGTTTTTTTCAAGGCATCATATTTGCCCCATGCCTTTTCTGCTTCGTAACAACACTACCTATGGTAAGGAGAAGGGACGTCTAATAGGGAAGTGTTGGTTGAAGTGTAATGGTTGGTTGAGGACGGATTACCAATTTTAGATTGCAGCACTGAAACATTCAGTAGGTACATTTTCATCTTTTTCAATTAATTAGATTTTCTTTCTTTTAAGTCATTGTGTTATAAAGTTGGAGACCCCTGCTGTGATTAAATGATACCTGGCACTATAAATTATTAAGTAGTAAGCAATAAGGCCCAAGGCTATTTTATAAGAAGAAGCATTACTAATGAATTTAAATACGGGGGGTGGGGGTCTCCCCAAAGTATCCATTAATATGCATCTGACTTACTTGAGCAAATGGTGTGCAACAGAAGAATGTGCAGTTAATCGCCCCCCGTACATTTCACTGGAAGCCCACCGCATTATGGACTGATTCATCCGGTACTGGACGGTTAGCATCCTCACTACCGCATCTCCGTACTTCACAATCAGCCGCTCCATCAAACTTAAAGACAGACCGTCGGCTGCAGCCCTGTGCAAAGGGTTAAACAGACAGGAAAATGGAATAAAACACTAAATCTTACAAGCTAGAAGTTTAATGTGAAGAAGCCAGGGACGCCTCCCTTACTTACAGAATAAGACGTAGAGTCGCATAAGCTTTCAAGACCTTCTAAAGTCTTTCAAACTTGAAATCAAGCTGTAAGATTGTCTACCTGTCCTTTGGATTCTGCAGTTTGCCCAAACAAGTGGAGACATAGCCATTAGCAGAAATTAACCCCTGGGCAAGGGGTTAATTTTTTGGCAGTGCCAAGACAAAGGGAGGGTGTGCGATCATTCCAGGAGCAAACATCCATATTTGTTAACACATAATTTCAGCTTTCTTATCCAGACTATGGGCTCGTACACCAGACTAGCAGAGTGTGATGGGAGTTTTACTAACAGCATCTGATACGGAGAGGAACCACATCTGAAAAATATAACAAGGAAGACGTCCAACCCATGGACCCTCCTTGACTCTTACTTGTGAGATATGATTGTGGGGGGTAATTGTTTGTGATCACCGGCCAAGATACACTTTTTGGTCTGCAGCAACGAGATCCAGCAGCTGGCTTCCAGCGCTTGGGCACATTCATCAATTACCACCAGGTCAAAGTAATTATCGGGAAGCAATTTCAGAGGCCCGTCTAACGAGGAACCTGGAAAAAAAGAACCGTTTTGGAAGCAGGTCGACGATCTTACAAGGTTGTCATTCCAGAATTAACAATCGTCGTTAATAGGGCTGCAACTAACGATTATTTTCATAATCGATTAGTTGGCCGATTATTTTTTCGATTAATCGATTAATCGGATAAAAAAATGAATGTAAATTTTTCATTTATTTAAAATAATTTAATAAACAAATTGTTAAATACAAACATCAGAATAAAAAAAAACTTTGATAAAATACATTTCTTGTCTTTATTTCCCAACCAGCCCCCCCCAATTTATGCACGTTTGAGCCCAGGCTTGCCACGCTGCCTCCCACATATACCACTCCACGCTGCCTCCCACATATGCCACTCCACGCTGCCTCCCACATATGCCACTCCACGCTGCCTCCCACATATGCCACTCCACGCTGCCTCCCACATATTCCACTCCACGCTGCCCCCCACATATACCACTCCACGCTGCCTCCCACATATACCACTCCACGCTGCCTCCCACATATGCCACTCCACGCTGCCTCCCACATATGCCACTCCACGCTGCCTCCCACATATTCCACTCCACGCTGCCTCCCACATATGCCACTCCACGCTGCCCCCCACATATACCACTCCACGCTGCCTCCCACATATGCCACTCCACGCTGCCTCCCACATATGCCACTCCACGCTGCCTCCCACATATGCCACTCCACGCTGCCTCCCACATATTCCACTCCACGCTGCCCCCCACATATACCACTCCACGCTGCCTCCCACATATGCCACTCCACGCTGCCTCCCACATATGCCACTCCACGCTGCCTCCCACATATGCCACTCCACGCTGCCTCCCACATATGCCACTCCACGCTGCCTCCCACATATGCCACTCCACTCTGCCTCCCACATATGCTACGCTGCCTCCCACATATACCATTCCACGCTGCCTCCCACATATGCCACTCCACGCTGCCTCCCACATATACCATTCCACGCTGCCTCCCACATATGCCACTCCACGCTGCCTCCCACATATGCCATTCCACGCTGCATCCCACATATGCCACTGCACGCTGCCTCCCACATATGCCACTCCACCCCCACATATGCCACTGTGCCTGATACGCCTTATACCCCCTGATACACCACTCCATCCTCCCCAGACATGCCACACTACCTCCCAGACATGCCACGCTGCCCTCCCCACATATGCCACTCCAGTCTACCCCCAGATATGCCACTGTGGCCCCAGATATGCCTTATACACCCTGATACACCACTCCGTCCTCCCCAGACATGCCACACTGCCCTCCCCACATATGCCTTATATACCGTATATGCCTTATACCCCCGGATATGTCTCTCCGTCCTCCCCTGATATGCCTTATACCCCCCAGATATCTCATGGTGCCCTCATAGAGTCACAGACCCGTTCACATCACACTGACATCATACTTTTTTAAATAAGTACTGGGTTAATCTTCACTGCCCCAGGATTTAGATTCCCCTTAGTTTGGCCCCCCTTTATCTCTAACTGCACCTTAAGTTAACTTTATTAAATTAATCAAATTAACCCTCAGTCCTCATCATTAAATTAACCCTAAACACCCCATTAACCATAACTACCCCTAAATTAACTCTAAATACCCCATCAAAACAACTACCCTAAATTAACCCTAAACACCCCATTAACCATAACTGCCCCTAAATTAACCCTAAACACCCCATTAACCATAACTGCCCCTAAATTAACCCTAAACACCCCATTAACCACAGCATCCCCTAAATTAACCCTAAAGACCCTGTCAACCACAACAGCCCCTAAATTAACCTTAAACATACCATTAACCACAACTGCCTCAAATTAACCCCAAACACCCCATTAACCACAGCTGCTCCTAAATTAACCCTAAACACCCCATTAACCATAGCTGCCCCTAAACACCCCATTAACCATAACTTCCCCTAAATTAACCCTAAACACCCCATTAACCATAACTGCCCCTAAATTAACTCCCACTTACCCTAACTTTCAGCAGCCCAAATATTAATTTTATACTTACAGTTAGATGAGTGTCACAGCCATGTGGTTCTGGCCTTCTGGGAGAAGGAAGGGGGCGGGGCCAGTTGTCACAGTGATTACAGGGAGGGGCTGGTAAGTAGGAGCTGCTGCTGTGAGTCAGACTAAACGGATTATATAATGAGGGGTATTTTTCAGAGCGTTTGCTCTGAAAAAACCCTCATTTTATAATCGATAATAATCGATTCAACTAATCGATAATGAAATTCGTCGGCAACGAATTTCATTATCGATTATTATCGATTTTATCGATTAGTTGTTGCAGCCCTAGTCGTTAATTAGCATGAAGAGCTACTTCTCAAATGGTAATGATGCAAAATCGGGAGCGTGGCCAGAATTTGGAGATCATTAGACAATCTGTTTGCGAGGGTTATATTTACAGAGCTCTGGATGTGGAGCCAAAACAAGTCCACGGCCGTGTGTCGGCGGTATTAGTCATGTGTAAAAAGCTTACGGTCAAATGCCCAACTGCTCGCTATATCCAGTGTTGTTATCCTGAAGGAAGATTTCTACGGTTGACTGATCTTTGGGGCAACCAGACAATTTTCAACTCTTCAAAATAACTTGATGGGTTCCTCAGTATCTCAGACCCAGCCGGGGTCAGGTCAAAGGCTTGATCGGAATTGGCCAATTAAAGTCTTCCTCCTAACCATATCCTCATTGAGTTATTCGGGACTCACTGAGTATTGAGTAACGTTGGTGCGAACTTCTAGGGACTTTGCCGTTAGCAGCACAGAATTTGCCCCCGACTACCACAATAATACAGGAATTTAACTCAGTTATTGAAAAAATGGGAACTGGCTGTCTGCTTATAAAATTACTTCTTGTTACCCTTGAAGTCCGTAATGGACTTCAAGGGTAACAATATCCCCAACAATATTCTTCTGGTTGCACTAATACCTCTACACGCCGAGATGCTTTTTACATGTAAGACAGATATATATATATATTATATGACAGGGGTGTCCAACCTGCTGCCCTCCAGCTGCTGCAGGACTACATCTCCCATAATGCTCTTTCAGCTAAGGGGCTGGCTGAGGAGTATGAGAGATGTAGTCCTGCAGCAGCTGGAGGGCCGCAGGTTGAAATATCATATATTACAAATATCAGAGAGGGTTGTCCGGTGCCCACGTACAGGGGCAGTTATTGCTGAGAGTCTTTCTTATACACTATATATTAATTCCATACTAACGTAAATCACCATAAATGGTTCTTTGTTCGCTTTTGTATATTTTTCAGATACCAGTGCAACCAGACAAATATTGTTGGGAAGTATTTATAACTTGACCCTATCTAGATATGCGCTGAGCCCTTTTTATTCTATAACTGGGTAAATCGTGGAGTTTGCCTCCCTTGTTGCACTCACATGATTTAGTTCCGGTGGGATTAGTCTATTTAAGTAAACGGACACTTAGATTGCGCTCCCCAATCCCTCTTTTTTTCTCTGAAAATAGGTTTTATATTCTGTAGCAGTCTCATCAATGGGAAGAAAGATCAGTGCCATTGGCTTGGTTTCTGATAATAATTTGTCCCAAAAGGTACGAGAATCATCCAGCTTGGAACTCAGCAATGGACCCCGGAGACAGAGATCTCCAACAGATAACGGGAATAATGTGAATAAACGGTCTACTAAGCAGCATTTCCCTGACCTGTATTGGTGGCCAGGATTACGTTGGCTTTTTTTAGTGTCTCTATCATCGCAGCTTCTTCTCTACTCTTCAGCTCTTTTCGGAGAGCTTTAATTTCTGTTTTAAAATTGCTCTTCTCATCCTTCCGCTGTAGCTTTTTCATTTTTGCCTTAGGAAAACATCAAAAGGAAAATGTGTTTTATCTGCCGCCGATGACATGATTCCGTTCACAATGGCAGTTATTTGAAAAAAACAGCGATTTGGGTGAAATGTGCAAAAAGTGGACTAATCAGCAGAAACATTCCACTAGTTTCTAAAGATTCTGTGCCAAACACTCAACGTATTCTCCTTTCTCTACGTGGTCAAACATCTGTAGAACATTTTAAAGGCAGGTCCACATTTATGTGTTACCCTTCAATATTAGATTGTGTTATATACTGAGAGATCAGTTGATCCCAACTGATCATTTTTAAATGCCAGAGCATTAAACGAAGCAATAGGTGTAGAAGTAACTACACTTCCCGTTATCCATCTGAAGAAGAAAACAAAAAGAGGATAGATAGACCCTAGGCCAACAACTCCGAGGCGTTGTAAGACTTCATTACAAATCCGATCTGGCTGACAAGTCAAAGAAACTTTAAGAAGCCGGAATGTTCAAAACCAACAAATCCTCATACTATTCAAACAAAAAATGTAAATTTTAAAGGAACCAAGGCCATATTACTTATTCTAATTAAGTGAAGCTGATTTTTTTTTTCCTTCCAAAGGTAAAATCTCTTGTTTGTTCTGTACATAGCATTCCTGATACTTCTTGCTGCTATACTTTCTTCTCTGATGCCCCAGTCCCATGGATGACTACTAAAATGATGAGCTGAAAGGACATCTGTAGGGTTTCTCTATGGTGTATTCCGGCGGAAATCAACACTGCCCACAGAGAAAGACCTGTGGCTGTCAACGATGTAGGAAGCCTATATACCTGCTTATGTGCAGCAGCAAGGAATGGTAAGTAAACAAGAACTATAATGGTCAACTAAGTTAGGGAAAAAATAATATTCGTTACACCCAACAAAAAGGCAGTAAAATCTATAAAGACAACGTACAAGAGAATATCTCACTGAGCTTCTATACTTACAAAGGTCTGGTCGATGTCTTTACGGATATCAGCTACAATTTGCGCATTATCGCTACGCGCTAGTACAGCGTCCAGAGAATGGTGTTGTAGGGATTCCAGCAGCCGCGCAGGATGACCCAGGCGTAGTATCTTTTCTTTATATACCGCTAGGCGCTCTACCAGATTGTCTACCGCCACGTTAGAAGGAGCGCAGCAGAGGACCTTGGGAAGATAAGAAGTTCAAGTTAGAATCAAAGCGCATAAAAGAAATACGTGATGATATTTTAGGAAGATTAAGATGGATTCCCATAGACAATGAATTATTTGTCCTTTAAGATTAAACACAGTGCTGTATACAGTAACGTAGGTTGGCGCTGTATACAGTAACGTAGCTTTCACTCCCTTTATCTGCAGACCTGGAGGCCACCATTGTTGTCATGTGATATTTTGGGTGACTTTCCCTGAAATACCACACTGAGCATGTTCTTTACTGCAATGCTAATAAAGTCCGTTTCTCCATAGACTTTCATAAGTCAGAACGTCCCGCGAGGCGATTGATACGCTCACCTTCAGCCCTTGCTTCACAGCTTGGAGGATAATTTCTACCACTGTGGTGGTTTTACCAGTCCCAGGAGGACCGTGGACAACAGCAACTTCTCTCTGACTAAGAGCAAAAGCTATGGCTTCTTTCTGTGAATCGTCCAAAGACGGATTGCAAAACTCCAAAGCTCCTGACGGGACAAGAAACGTCAGCGAATGTAAGAACATGCTAGGAAATGTAAAACATGCGCGGGATAGGCAAATGGCTCCTGAATCTGAGACAAGACCAATGACTGATTAAGGGTTGAGTCTCTACAGCAGGAAAAACGGGCAGAATGGTCTTATTATCTGCTGTCATGTTTCTATTTTGCAATTAAATTCTTTACCACATTCCATTACATAATGTTGTTGTGGAGGAATCACCTACCTAATTAGTGGTGGGACTTACTTGGCTGCACAAAACTACTGGGCTCAGAAGAACAGAACAGGACGTTGATCAGGTCAAAGGCAGGTCCAGAATGGTACTGACCCAAAGTGGTCAAAGCCCTACAAACCAAAATGATGAAAACACTGTAAAAACACCGACAAACGTGCACATGGCCAATAAAAGAACCCATCGGGGCAGAGGCATTGTTTAATTGGTCACGTCTTGTTTGCTATATGCAAATTACTTGATACATGGGAATCATTCATTCGCATTTGTGTTAACATAGTAGAGTCCCGGATTTTTTTGGGACGGGACTTTCTTAAAAGCAAAGTCAGTGCATGAATAAACAGAAATTGGTTTTGCTTTATGTGATTTTGTTGTCGTTACCTTTTAATTCTCTTGTACGTGACATCATTTGCCAGTTTGAGTAGCCTGTACGTACATTCGGTGCCCAAGATTAACGTGTCATTACTGGAATCGTCGAAGGCCACGTTAATAGTCTTCTGTGTGACCCCGGCCACTATCCCTGTGGCAAGAGGTTCAGTGGGACTGTTTGAATCATAAAGCCCCACAATGTCACCTAAAAAAAAAAAATTATGAACATGGACAATTTAAACTGACAATAACATTAACACACGTTAAGACATGCTGATACAGAAGGAGAAGTGGATCTAGTCTAGTACCATACCTAGGAACTCAGGGTTTGCCCCCGGAGACCTTCTATAAGAATTGGTGCTTTTGCTTAAATAAGGACAAGTCAAGGTTCACATGAGAGCCGGCATCAAAACCATTTGGGTAACACATGTAGAATCTTCACGATGGGTTATTAAGGGTAAATAAAGTCTCAGAATCAGCACATCCCCAGGTATGCTTAGTACATAAATACATATATAGAGGCTCTGTGGCCAGTGTGCTCGCTGTTACCCTTATAACTCGTGTTATGCATTCTATTATCATGTTAGATAATTATGTATGTCGATGGAGCCCACATTTATCATGAAAAGAATGGAGCCGTTCTAGGACAACCCATCAGATTGCAGCAATCGCCATAGAAACCAGCGATCCAAATCTCGAATTAGGACTTTGTCTTGGAACTGCTCCAGTTTCTATATGGCCTCTAGAATGCGAACTTATTTTCCCTCTAGAGACCGCAGTGGGAGATAACACGACGAGAGCGCGCGATCTACCTGACGAAAAGCTGTTACTCGGCAGGACTGCTTCAGAGTCAAACTTCCTGGGGGTGAAGGTGACGAGGAGACGTCCATAGAGGCCGGTTCTTTGGCTGGCAACCTGAAGCTTCAGAAGGCAAACTCCTTTCCGCTGGAGCTCCTTTAAGGAAACACTTCCCTGCCACGCTCTGTACAAGAAATAGACAGAATTAGAATGGTGCAGACATTGAATGGCGGTAAGACGCTCTTCCTCTTTATTATACACACAGGAGGACCTTAGCGCAGATAAGGAACACCGCTGGGGTGGAATTACATCAGGATGATAAAAGCTCTTCAATGCGATTTATTAAACACCCCTGAAAGAGAACCAACAAAGATGGAGCTGGAACCCCTTCGCTTAACGTGTTTTGGACAGACATGCGTGTAAATGTGTTTGGTGAAGCACCTCAATGGGATCTCCCACCTCTGACGAACATGTCAAGGGCGAAACACGCCAGGAACACGGCGTCTTCTTCATCCTAAGTGTTCCTCTATGGTAATGACATCCCCTGTCCTCTTTCCTCCCCTACGGCTCTATTATTATTATTATTGTTATTATTATTTATTGATGTTTGGGAATATTTGCTGGGTATGGGGGTATCGCAGGGTTCCACAGCCCTAAAAGTAACAATAGTGTGTTTATAAACAGAAAAAATAATGTAAATAATCTAAATGATTCTTCTTCCTAAAGCCTTATGTATATAAATAGTCACATAGAAAGTCTTGGTGAAGCCCCCTAGACCCACCACCTAGAATAAAAGGGTCCCACTTTAGCCACTGTGGGGGGGGGGGCTTTGGGTAAAATAGGGGAAATAAAATGCTGACATCCTCATGTGATTTATGAATACACCCGGGTAACACCAAATGGGACATTGTGCAAGTACTGGCAGGGGACTGTCCCTACAAATTCGGGAATGATGACAACTATGACACATTATATATTGCTACTGAATGTGGTATAAAATATGGATAATAATATTAATAATAATAATAACGGACAGCACCTCGATTGCTCGATCTCGGCCTCTCTCTCCTCTCCCAGAAGCTCCAGTTGCTTTTTCACAAACTCGTCCATTGGCCCCCGTGGCCCCCGCACATAAACCTGTTAATACGATAATGTAACTGCGAGGCTCCCCCTGCCCGCGGTCTGTCACTAGCACTTCCTGTTAAGGTCGGAACCTTGTGTCACGCAGCTTGTGTTTCCGTGCGGAAGGGATATTTCCAAGCACCGGTGTATCTCCCGTACGGAGCCGCTAGCGGCCTGAGACCGGGGTTTGGAGCTATGGCGCTGGCAGTTTGCGGCCGTCTAGCGGGTAGTTTGCAGGCCGGGCAGTGTGTCCGGGCTGCCGGAGCTGGTGAGACTGGATCCGGGGGGTAGGAGGGCGGCCTGTGTGGGTGACCTATAGCCTCCTGCCTGGGTGACATTCACAGCATGTGGGGTCAGGAGCTCCGGGGATGGGAACACACTGTGTCCTGCGTGACAGGCTGCCGCAATGGAGACACTGGCTGGGGCAGCGTGTATCTCTAGTGTCATACTTACCTAGTGGCCCTGTCTAGTAGTCCCTCACTGGGCCCAAATGCCCCAGCTTTCTAGGAGCTCAGAATGTTTGCTGGGTATGAGAGAAAGTCCCACAGCCATGAAAATAACAACAACAACGACAACAACAATAATAATAATAATGTGATTTATTATAATTGTCCAGGCAATGACAGAAACATTTTTCAGTAGGTTTCAGGCACATAAAGGGTATTAGTTACAGGTCTGCTATCGGAAATCCTCGGGCCCAATGCTGTCCTATAGACAGGGTCCCCTGCCCCGTCCTACCTCAATTTAATTCACTTAGGGTGGTAATGAAGTGGAACAGCCTCCCAGCAGAAGTGGTAGAGGGTAATACAGTGGGGGGATTTAAACATGCGTGGGATAGGAATATGGCTCCGGAATCTCAGACGAGACCAACGACTGATTAAGGTTTGAGTCTTTATAGCAGGAGAAACTGGTGAGCTGGTTTGTAAATATCTGTGTGTTTTTCTTTGACATGCAATGGTTAATAATAAACGATCCCATGACAGTGATGTAAACAGAGGCCAGGGCTCAGGATGTATTTGGAAGCCAGGCTGTGACTTCATCTGCTTGCAAGAGCAGCAAACATTCAGTCCATGTGTAAGAGCGCGATGAGTGCCCACCACGCGAGTGAAGGGACCCAGACCTTTGTTATCACGAACTCCACAAGCAGAGTCGTTGGAAAGTTGCGTCCGTTTTGGCAGCGACCCCAGAACGCGTTTCTGTTCTGAAGTCTTTATCGGTCGGTTTTAGGATTGATTAGCCGGCGGGGAGAAGGGTTTACCAACACGCTTCTGTTTACATGTAACACATCCTGACAGCGTGCGTTTCTTCCTTGTAATAGGCGATAACCGCACGCCCGTACCGGTTTCAGAATTAAATATAAATATATATCTGCAAAGCACCATATCTTTGTGTGAACGAGATAATATAGCTCTCCAGCAACCTCATACCCCAGACTTCTGATACTCGAGGCTATTTCTAGTGAATGACCTTCCCACATTAAATGATCCTGTTGCCAAATAGTTACTTTGTGTGTTAAGAGAAAGCTTCACTTAAACAATGAATTTCAGACAATTCTGTAAATACTATATAGTGGGTTTTATAATTAAATCCGCTATTTTTTTAATTTTCACATTATATTTTGTAGCGTAGCGGGTCCCTTTAATAGCGCCGTGACGTATGCTAGGAATTGGTGGGTTTATAAGGAGTTCAATCTCTTGGCCAATTAGCTAATTTTCAAATAAGGCACCAACATATACTGTAGCGATCACAATACATGACAACGCTATTTAAAGAAAGAAACGTATCAAAAATAATCATTTTGATCTTCATACATTTGACTGAATTATGTTTATTTGGATTAGTCGTATTAACGCCTCTTTTCTTGTTATAGCCGTGCTGTCTCGGCCTGGTCTCCAATACCTGGGATTACGGAATTCTTCCATACAGACGGGGTAAGTATTGGGTATCCTAATAAACCCTCTGAAAATAACTCTGCACTTTCTACGCATGAAGCTAGATGAGGGCTGTCGGCCCTGAATAAAGTATTTTTATGGCGTCAACTTCTATAAGGTTCCTGTTGAATTACTGGACATATAGTGGCCCAAAGCAAACTCTGCACTGTACTGCCCTAATTCAGATCAAGTATATAAATCAAGATTAAAGTATAGATCAAGGCGATTAAAATAAATTATTCTTTGTGTTATTTCCTTACTATGTATGGAAGCTATGTTACCTGGTACTATGCATGGAAACTGTTACCTGGTACTATGTATGGGCAAAGATGTTTTGCCATGAACTATACATTACTTCATGGTTATCTGAAATACTAACCATTAATATGGTTTAAATTAGTGCTCTGGTGCCTGTGCTGTTTACTGGACATTCGCGTTCATATAACTCGCATATTACTTATCCTCCGCAGCTCCCTTCCGAAGACGTCGCTAACTCAACCGCCTTGGCCTGAAACTAAACTCCCAGATCCAGTGGAAGAGGCAGAACACCACAAAGGTAGGATAGATAACAAAATGCACTGTCTGATGACTCTACTGTTCTTAGGTGACCAGACCCCAAACCCCAAGTCCCGACATGTATAGTTGGGAACGGGGCTCATCTCTTCATGGCAGCTTTCAGTGGACCCTGGCACGGTATGGCATGGGTATGCGGCTTTGGCAAATAAAAGTGCTGTGAAATCTCAGTTAAAGGCTCAGGATGCTGGAGAACTTGACATCGTTGTTTTGTACATAATATGCACTCGCCGGTCTGTGTTTTATTTTTACAGAGCTTTTACAGAACATAAATAACCTCATAGCCGCAGGACAATATGGCAGACTATTCGCGGTCATCTCCTTTTTAAGTAGACAATGGAAAGTGACCAACGAAGACCTGATTTTACTTAACTGCTCAGTAGACGCAGAGTGTGGAGAGAGAATCCGGCTAGAAAAGGTAAGGTTTCCGGGGGGGGGGGGCTGAAATAGTTTTAATTGTAAAAACTCAGAACGGGTTCTGGGAATTTTAGAGACAGAAAATGATGTATTAACTCTTAAAGGGCCCCAAGTAGCCTATAACAGACCGAATTGTGATAACCCATTTTAAAGATGAAAGGGTGAAAATCAAGCTGTAAAATGCAAGAACGTGAAACTGTCTTTGCTGCTGTCGTTTTGGAGGTTTCACGGGTCCATTACTTTTTTAGTTTTAAAAAAACTAAACAAAAAAGCTAAAAGGCGGCTTTTCTGGCAGCTTTTGCAATGTTATATTTTTTTACTGATTTCCATGTAAAGATAAATCTTCAAAAATGGCGTTCCTTCTAATTGTGCTCCAACAACAAACCTTAGCAGGGCCAACCCGTCAAGGTTTGATCTAATAAATACAATGAAGGAACGTTACGGGACTTATTTTTTTTTAAAAAAAATTATACGTTTTCCAATGCAAACTTTCTGTCCATGCCAGCTGTTTGAAAAAGTGGAGCAGGTGGCGCAGCGACTTTTATAAGTTTACAAAAGTACATTTTTTTTATACTTGAAAACAAAAGAGATTTAGAGGCTTAACTTCAAATCTATTTACTGCTCTTTTAAGAAGTTTGGAGCAAAATGTTCACCCTTCCCAGTTTATTTTTGTTTCTTTCTCCATCGTGTGACTAAAACCGGTCTTTTTTTAGGTCCTGCTCGTTGCCAGCGATAATTTTACACTCATCGGAAAGCCTCTCCTCGGGTAAGATATGGATTGCCACTCTGAGCTCCGCTTCGGGCTCTCCCACGCTATTCTAAACATATGTGCCTGTCGAATTATGGCGACATTTTTGTTTTTCATTCCGGAACTTTACCAAATTCACAAGTGCCCCTACAGTGACGCTTTGAAAGAAAGCCTGCAATTAGCAGATTATTCTGGGACATACAAAGAACTGGCCTCCTGCCAGACTCCTGGAGGATATCACAAAGAGCATGAATGTGTGTGAATCCAAGTGTTCGAGCCTTAATCTTCTGCACTCCGCGTTAGAATGAACAGCGTTAGAATGAACAGCGTAGTTCTCTCAGTTTTACTTGTGTTAAATCTCTGTTGTTAATCCATTGAAATAATACAGGAAAGACCTCATGGGTGTAATGTGTATGGGAACAAGTCAAAGAGGGTGTTTTAACTTTAAAAAAGAGAGATTTAGTAAAGTTTAAAAGCTTTGCAGAAAGAGAGAGCGATTAGAAGAGGAAAGCCATAAGACAAAGGCTGTGGCTATTACTCTTCTTCATAATAATCAGTTGCTTTTGTTTGGTGTCTTATTTTTTTTATATAAATATATGCTATTAAATAAGCGAATTAAAAAAAAAACAAAAAAAAGAAGAATATGAGCAATGAGAGAGGGGATCGGCAGAACAAAGTCTATTTATTTCCTTCATTTGTTAGTTTTTAGACTATAATCTCGTAACGGTTCATAACAAAGACCTGGAATTCAGTTAATGGAATATTGTGGTCTGGCTAAACGCAGGTTTAGCTGTTACCCAGAAGAAAATAAACATATATAATAAAAATATACGGTAATTGGTTTATAATAATGTTGAGTATTTGGCTAATAAAATATTTGAAGTTTGCACGGCCGTGGAGGATGGAATTTGGTAACGTGTTTGTGGGAATTTGTAGCTACTTGGAATAGTATTTATGGCAGACTGATGCAGACTAATATGTAGAAAAATGTTGAACATGCACCATGTCTCATAATCTCATATTTGTTAGATGGATTGAGATAATTAGTTGGCTGACTAGACTCCCATTCGCTTGTGTTCACCTGGCTTCAATTAGCCTTTTAAACTTGAACTTGGATCAGCGAGCACAACGTGCCATTGGAACACAGGTGTGATGGGAGTGATAAAGGGCCATTGGAACGCAGGAGTGATGGGAGTGATAAAGGGCCATTGGAACACAGGTGTGATGGGAGTGATAAAGGGCCATTGGAACGCAGGAGTGATGTGAGTGATAAAGGGCCATTGGAACACAGGAGTGATGTGTGTGTAAAAGGGCCATTGGAACACAGGTGTGATGGGAGTGATAAAGGGCCATTGGAACACAGGAGTGATGGGAGTGATAAAGGGCCATTGGAACACAGGAGTGATGGGAGTGATAAAGGGCCATTGGAACACAGGAGTGATGGGAGTGATAAAAGGCCGTTGGAACCCAGGAGTGATGGGAGTGATAAAGGGCCATTGGAACACAGGAGTGATGGGAGTGATAAAGGGCCATTGGAACACAGGAGTGATGGGAGTGATAAAGGGCCATTGGAACACAGGAGTGATGGGAGTGATAAAAGGCCGTTGGAACCCAGGAGTGATGGGAGTGATAAAGGGCCATTGGAACACAGGAGTGATGGGAGTGATAAAAGGCCGTTGGAACCCAGGAGTGATGGGAGTGATAAAGGGCCATTGGAACACAGGAGTGATGGGAGTGATAAAGGGCCATTGGAACACAGGAGTGATGGGAGTGATAAAGGGCCATTGGAACACAGGAGTGATGGGAGTGATAAAAGGCCGTTGGAACCCAGGAGTGATGGGAGTGATAAAGGGCCATTGGAACACAGGAGTGATAAAAGGCCATTAGAACACAGGAGTGATGGGAGTGATAAAAGGCCATTGGAACCCAGGAGTGATGGGAGTGATAAAGGGCCATTGGAACACAGGCGTGATAAAGGGCCTCTGTACGCCGGTGAAGAGATTCTGTTTAAAAGACCCGTTAAGTATAACTGACAGCAATAATTTTTCCATGGGGTCTCACAACTGTTCAGAGTGTTGATGATTTGCCAATCCCATGATACTCTACACGGTCAGGAACAGCTAGCCAGGCCGGGGGCTACACAAGTCCTTGTTGATGAAGAGCGTGGATGTCATCTTCTACCACCTGCTGTAGCCGCTTTCAGGCTTTTAGCCTCGTGTCCTGCATTTTTTCCTTGACCAGTTGTTTCTTAGCAAGTGAAGTATTATAAATATAACACGTTTGTTAATTCGTAGCCATTAATCATTCCACTCCAGGAATGTCGAGCAGTTTATTGTTCATACAAGTTTAATGATGTTTTCTTTTACTGAGAGGTGGTAAATAAATGGAACAGCCTCCTATCAGAAATGGTAGAGGCTGATACAGTGAGGGAATTTAAAAATGCATGGAATAAGCATCAAGCTATCCTGAATCTAAGGCAAGACCAACGACTGGTTAGAATGGGCAGACTAGATGAATGGGTCTGATCTGCCGTCCAATTCTGTGTTTCATATGATCTGTTGTGTGGCTTATTGCAGGAAAGACCTGGTACGAGTTGAAGCTACGGTGATCGAGAAAACCGAATCCTACCCAAAGATTCACATGAAGTTCTGGAGAAGACACAGATACCAGAGGAAAAGATGTACGTTTCCACAGGAATAACTTTTTGACAGTAACGTTTAATGGCGCATGCAGAACGTTTCCATATTACTCCCTAGAAGTGTATTTGCCGTATGGTGACATCATTAATTGATGGCACTATATATATATATATATATATATATATGTGTGTGTGTGTGTGTGTGTGTATATATATATATTTTTTTTTTTATTATATTATTTATTTTTGTAACCTAAACTTGAGAAGACATCATTTCTAGTACAGATGCCCAAACACTAAATTGACGTGTTCATATATTTTCAGGGAAGGCTTAATTGTCGCTGTAAGGGAAAGGCAGGCACTGATTGGTTGTTGCTATAGAAACCAAAAAGCTTTTTCAAATTTTTTTATGTGATTCTACCGTCAGCAGAAAGAACCAAATAACAGATCTGCTCAGGTTCATTTAATCTAGTAGAAAGCCCAATTACTTGGTTTTGTCTAATCAGAACAGAACCCTTACATCCCTGCTTTTTGTGTATAAAACCCTGTTTTTTTTTTTCATGTTTCTGCAGGGATTGTGCATCCGCAGACCGTCTTGAGGATTAACACAATTGAAATTGCTCCTGCTTTATCCTGAGCGTCAGAAATTGTATCTTTATGATAATGGTTAATAAAATAAATATTGCTTTCTATTTCTTCTACAAATGATCAAAGCACCATGCATGTGCTCTTCTTTGTAAAAGTCCATTGCCATAGAATCTGATGAAGAATATGCAGCCGAGGTCTGGCCATTTTTTGCCGATGATTGGCTACTTGAAGCAGCCAATCAATGGCAGGAAAGTGCTCCTATTAAAATCGATGGGGGGGCTCTTTCCACACGTGTGCCCAAGGATGCGAAAAGACCCCTGCTCGCAGCTTTCCCCAAAACAGAGCTAGAACAGACCGGCTGAACACATCTCCTCCTCGGCATTTAGCTGAGAGCTGGGGAACGGGGCGAATGTAGAATCCCCCCAATGCGTCTGTAAAAGGGACAACATGAACATTTATAGGGGCCACACAGCTCTAATATGCATCGGAGTGAATATGATGGCTTGCGTGTACCTTTAATTAGAAATTGAAATATAAAATGGTCATTATTTATATATTTTGAGAAACTATTGTCTTTCAAAAATGACAACTTCAAATAGAAATTCAAGGAATGGGTCTTGGGAGCAGAAAGGGGTTTTGTGCTGATTGGCATGACTAAAGCTTTTTTAAGCCAATGATGGAAAATACACCTTTTTACCATAAATGTTCTTTTTATTGCCTTCTGAAGAAAATGAATGCAATGTAAGCTATACGATATCTGATCACTGATGGGGCATTTATAAAATTGGCAGTCTATTTGGAGGAGAACATATCGGGGGCTGTTTTATTAACCCCATTAAGTAACTAATTAAAAAGTAAAGGGGAAAAACTCCAGGAGGCGAGGACAAAAGTTTAAGTCTACAACGTAAGCAGTCTGATACGACGAGGATCTCGGGCCATAGATCAAAGTAATTAAACTGAGATGAAAGCTATCCAAGTAATTAAAACCGACAAACAGGTTGTTTAAACCATTAATCCCGATGGCTGTCAGTTTTGCACCAAATGAATAGTAAATTTTGTTTAGCGCTCATTTTATGTTTGTTTAAAGGGAAAGTCTACAGTTTTATCTGTATAAATTAAAAAAAAAGGAAAAGTCCTTTAGTTTTCTGTATATAGTTGTTGCTAGATTAAGACCCTCTTGTGCTCTTGGCTTTTGATGGCTTCTTTCCCTTCTCCTAGCCCAACTTCCAGCTATAGTAGCCTGGACAGCGGCTGTACTGTAGCCAGAGCTTCCATTAAAGTGCAGGGGCCCGAGACGCGTGCCTAGTATTCCTAATGGATAATCTGGCACCGCACCATGTATTTTTGGGAATCAGTCTTAGTTCTGGCGGCCCGAACACCGTAAGAGGACAAAGTATTGGAAGTGGACGATCACACACGTGAGCGGATCCACCAGCACATGCGTGTACGCAGATAGCGGCCACTGCTACGTAATGTCAGGAGGCAGTCGCTGGGGACGCATCCAAGAAAGGCAATATAAAGTTAATATAGAATGGTCACATGGGTCGTACGGCGTCTGCTCATACCTTCTTTGTGAATTAGTTACCAGACACCTAAATTTAATCTTGAAGGACGTGATATCTAACAGGATTGGAGAGATGCCAGCCGGGCGCCATTACTTAAAATAGTCTTGTATAATGTAGCATTTGAAATGTATTTAGTAAAACAAAAACATTTAATGCTTTGCTGGAATATACTGTGGGAAAATAACATGTTCTTAATTGGGGTGATTTTTTTGCCATGCTTGGTTCTTGCTAAAATAACATTATGGAATCTCTAGGAAGAAAGAAGCAGAAACTCTTTAGGACATAAATGTGCTATTTTAAAACACTGTTTATTTTATCAGTCATACTCTGCCGTGGTGCGATTTGCCCACTACTTAAAGCATAAGGGAAATAAACTTAGCATCTTTTAGTTCCGTACTGAGTCGGATTCCTTAGTTTTGCTTCCTTTGCCGTCTTCTCCAATCCTGGAAAAAAAAATCTTTCCCCTCTTAGGTTAACACCCGGCGAAAATCAATGCTGAATGAGATTCCTGTAGCAGGTCGTCCAGGAGTGATTGTGAGATCGGCCGATAAGAAACAAAAGTTCCAATGAGAAATCTATACGCTTTTACACCCTGTACTGTATGGATGCGCAGGAAGAATTCCTTAAATGCTGAAAAATGTTAGAAGAATTCTAACATTTCTAGTTGTAACTAGAAACCACAGGTCCCTGCTGCGAAAATTGCCCCTGGGCCTCCCAACTTCACCAACCAACATGTCCCACCGTGCCACCTTTGCCCTATAAGCTTATTGATCCCAAGCAGCTTATCAGTGCCATCGTAACCAACTAGCCTGTCTGTGCCATCTTTGCTGCAGTTTGTCAGGGCCCCCAAACTTCTTATATGTGCCATCTTTGCCCTCAAGCAGCTTGTCTGTGCCTTCTTTGTCCCTTGCCAAATTACACTCTGGCACACAAATGTTAACACACTTACACAAATCACACTCACTTGCTCACTAACACACATACAGATTCAGTCTAACACACACACCATCTCACACCACTAACACATTCATGCTCACACACAAACACACATCCATGCTCAGACACACTTATACATAGACAGCCACACTCAGATAATCAGATAATACAAACATACGCCCTCCCACCCCTGCTTACCTCTCAACTCACCAGCAGCTTTCTCTCCGGCTGCTCTCATACAAAATATCCTCCCAGACAAAAGATGTGTTACAATCATTCTGTGTCTCTTCACAGTGTGCTTCTTCGACTACCAATGCTGCCAAGGCTGACGTTCAGGAAGTGGTCGGTTTGTATGCAAACCTCTAGGGAGAAGAAATATTTTGAAGATGCCCGAAGGCTTTACAAAGCTTTTTTTAATTACTAAGGTAGATATGTGGAACAGTCTCCCAGCAGTGGTAAAGGCTAATACAATGAGGGGATTTAAACATGCGTGGGATAGGAATATGGCGAGACGAGACCAACGACTGATTAAGGTCTGAGTCTTTATAGCAGACTAGATGGGGCTTAAGAGTCAAATTCTATGAGTATTATCTTTTAATATTTGGAGGCATTTATTATGGAATGTTCTTTTTAAATTTAGACTAAATTAAAACTTGTATGCCACCCCCGATGCTTGTGCTTGGCAAGAATCCTTGATGGCTGTTGCAAAAGGTGACCTCTGCCCATCGTTCTGTTCTGTGGGTAGAGCCAAACCTATTTTATCGAGAAGCAGAAATACAATGTTTCTGGCTAAAAAAAAAAACAAGTTGTTTTGCAAAAAGACGACAGACGGGACAATTGATAAACAAACAACAATGTTTTGTTATTTTCTTACAAAATATTCTGGTACATAATCATTGTGTTCAGCTGCAGAGCCGGCCGGCCCGGTAATGGTTCAAAGTGGACGACGGTAGTTCTAGAGAACTGGAAGGGCATTTTAGTTACCCCTTTTGGCTTTTCTGTTCCGATATCTCTCCTATAGGGCAGGCCTCAACATATAGCCAGGAAGGGCATTTACCAAGAATGCCTTGGGCATATTTTCCACCATAACCCCTCTTCAAATCCTGGTTCATGTCTACCTCTATGCATATCCATGTCCCCAAGCTCATTATATTGGGTGGTAGATAAATGGAACAGCCTACCAGCAGAAGTGTTGGAAGTCATTATAGTCAGGGGAGTGAAACCTGCTTAGTATAAGCATATGGATCCTGAACCTGATACGAGACCAGGAGCTGGTTACGGTTTTTACGTCAAGAAACTAGACTAGATGGACCGAATGGGTCCATGTTTCTATGTTATACCCATCCTTAGCCTGGCAATTTTTCTTTCTCATGTCCTTTCCCCCCCACCGGTGAGCCTCACAGGTCTTAATTTAGTTCATATTTATTTTTTTCTTATTTTCTTTGTTTTCTGGATTTTTCGTAAATCTCTCCAGATTATGGTTCATTTAAATGGCAGGAGATACTGCTCCGTATGGGAATGGAAGTGTTGCGATAATCCCTTTTGTGTTCTGTGAGAATCGTGTCGCTCTTCTCCCACGTCGGATCTACGGACGCGTTGTTATAACTTTTCAAATCCTTTGGCTGACTGTTTTCCCCATGACTGGGAGTGAGAAGAGGATTTGTTCTGTGTGGGCACAAATCGACACATGCTGTAGGACATCACTTCTGTCTACATCAAAACATACTGACTGTGCCCAAAAAATAGGAGGATTTTGTCATACATTTTAATTGGCGGCGTGTCTCGAAAATAGTCAGGAGATTCTATTATTTCATAATAAAAGCCTTTTTTTTGTGCCGAGCGGATAAAGGCTATAAACAAAGTGTTTCAGGCCAGAAGCAGGGGATACAAGGAACATGTAACCCAGAGAACCAGGTCAGAACGTTTCTATCGAAGGAACCGTATAAACTTATAACATGCATAATGTCTCATTAAATAAATAAGATTACTTATAAGAAGCTGATGGGGCTTTAATACATGGAGGGATTTATCAGAATCCACCCCATACCTTTGCCTTCTTTCTGCCCCCAGCATTGCTGGTGTGTTTGGCTGAATCTCAAGGGATCCAGGACTAAAAAAACCTCTGCTTGCCGGTGCACACGCGTGTTATACTCACCGCCAGCGTTTTTTTAGTCCTGGATCCCTTGAGATTGAGTCTAAGGAAACCTCCTGCGTGCATGTGTAGAAAGAGCTCCTGCCGGTGAATGGCTGCTTCAAACAACCAAAACCGGAGCAAGAATCAGAAAGCAGAAGGGATGATATCCTGGGACTCCAGAGCTGTAGCTTCTCCTAAAGGTTAATGGCCTTTATTCACCCCTCCCCAGGTTACTTTTGAAGAGGCACAAAAAAAACCCAGCCTATAGAAGGATTGGTCGGTCAAGCAAACCTAGAGCACTAGATGGAAGACACCCAAAACTTACTTCCCTTCGCAATGTCAACATTGGCAGAACACGGTGGGACCTTGGTACACCATCTACTGGTCTGAAGTGGTGTTTGTGGATGACTTGCAGCAAAAAAGTCATACCTCTGACGTGGAAACAAGGCCAAGAGACTCAACTATCCAAGAACACGCAGAAAAATGCATGAGTCAAAATGTTAAATATTTGGCTGTAGCAGAAGGCCGTTTGCTGACGTGCTGGAGAGCGTTACAAGAATGGTGGACGTTCATTGCACGTTTAGGGCTACAGTTCTGGAAACGGAGTTGGGGATTTGGTCAAAATGGATTGTCGTCTAAATGCTGAGAAGTACCGGCAGATAGTTCTACTTCATGCTATACCATCAGGGAGGCACCTGATTGGCATCAAATATATTCTGTAGAATGACAACGACCCCAAAAGTACAGCCAAAGCCATTAAGAACTATCTTCGGTCTAAAGAAGGACAAGGAGTCTGGAAGTGTTGGGTTCGCCCCGACAGAGCCCTGAACTTAACTTCATTGAGTCTGTCTGGGATTACATAGAGAGAGAAGTAACTGAGGCGGCTTACAGGACTGCGGTTAGTTCTCCAAGGTGTTTGGAACAACCTACCTGCCGAGTTCCTTAAAAAACTGGGTGCAAGTATACCTACAAGCATTGATGCTGCTTTGGAGGCAAAGGGTGGTCCCACCAAATATTGAGTTGATTTTTTATTTTACATCACTTTTTTGTTGCATTTTCAGACATATATATATATATAAATATATAATATGCGTACTGCTAAATAAAAAAAACTGCTTCAGTCAGAAGGCTTAATTGTCATGTGATACAAAGGCAGGAACCCATAGGCTGCTTTTTAAAGTTTCTCTGTTACACTTTAATTAAACATTCAGACAAAAGAATAAGATTATTTCTTTAGCACAGCAGAAAAGTACAATTCCGGTTTCGCTAAGTGGGACAGCACCTTTAAATTAAATCCTATCTGCAAAATGAGGAGGAAAAAAAAAAAAAAACTGTGAAACTGCTAGAAGGCGAAGCAAACCGTTCTGGCAGCGAAGGACTTTAACACAAAGCCCCTTCTTGTTCACTTATTCAGTGTGACCCGGTGACACCACGTAATGATTTGTGCTTCCAAACCCTCTAAGCTTTGCCAGAATGTCTTGCAGTACATTGCATGTAATTTTCTGCTTCAACAACCAGAAGAATAGGAGGCGGAGAACGCTATAAAGTAGGCAGGAAAGATTCGATTTGGAGAGAGGAGGTTGGCCGGGACACAGAAATTTATTTACTTCTTGCCAAACCAAAAAGCACAGCGAGAAATCACATCGCATGACACTTCATCGCGTGCTATTATGCATCAGTAATCTAGCTAGTTTGTGGAACCGAGCAGATAACAAAAGACACATCACACACACCATGACCTCTAACTTCGCATTACCACGTCCCCTGAGGAGATCCTGGAGTCTGGCCTCGGCACGGACCGTGCGCATCGTGGTGCTGGGTCAAAGCGCAGTGGGGAAAACAGGTAAATATGACTGTGTGTATTGCTATGTATCAAATGTTCTCCGTCGATTAGCGGGTACAGAAAAAGGGATAACCAACGTGATAACCGACGTTCATGTTTGTAAATTAGAAGGGTTTGTAAAAAACGCTTATTCGTATCAAGAGAATTCTCTTTGTAGTTTGGTGTATGTTCATGTACGATAGTTCACTGTTACGCGGCTTTAGAAATATCATTCCCAGTACTGTTGAATTCCCAAAGCCTTCCCAGATATAATAATTAAAACAAGAATCATTTTACCTAGTTCTTATTTTTGCTGGGAACACTTAATTGTCACATGACACTAAAGCAGGCACTCATAGGCTTTTCACAGGGGAACTTTCTGCGCCGTTATGCGATTAAACCTTTAGAGGAAAGAATAAAGTGAGAAATGTACTCGATACTTTATAGTATGTGGAAGTAGAACAGGGGTCTTATCATGACAGCAAGCAATAGAATGTGTCTGCCTACTGGACCATTCCACCGATCACCATAACAATAAGACTTTTTCTCAAGCTTTGCATCTATCTATTGGTCCCCCTGCCTCTCCGTTGGTTGGTCAGTTGATCGGTCGATATCTTTGTCGGCCTTCAATTATTTCAGTTCTGTACTGGCTGTCAGTGAAGTTCTAGTTACGGTTTGTTTTCGTATTATGTGACTCTCTTCAGCTAGAAACTGCTTCCCCGGCCATCACCTCCATGATAAGTTTGGGAATCGGAATGTAGTCAATATTAGCTACTGGTTATTTCTGCCGGCTCGCCAATCTGTGACACGCATCCAACAGGTTCTACGACTGCTGATGTTCTAGATCACCTTCTTTCTACCTGTTGTAACACTTCATACTTTGTTTGGTCCTTGACATTCATCCCATCTAGTTGGACCATCATTCCTGATGTAGACATTGAGACCTTAATCAGCCGTTGGTCTCGTCTTAGATTCAGGATCCATATGCCTGGTCTAGACATGTTTAAATTCCCTTACTGTCTTAATATCTATCTACCACTTCTTCTGGGAGGCTCTTCTATTTATCTACCACCGTCTCTTCCTTACATTCCATTTTTGCCTCCGACCCTCTAGTTTTAGATTCTGCCCTCTTGTTCTAAGGTTTCTCCTCCTGAAATAAACTTCCCTCCTGTCCTTTAAATCCCTTTATGTATTTCAATGTTTCTATCACCCCCCCCCCCCTCTTCTCTCCCCCAAGCCGGACGTGTTAGCCTTTCCTGGTACTTTTTATCCTGTAAACCATTTTAGTTGCCCTTCTCTGCACTCTCTCTAGATGCTCTAGAACGTTATCCCATCAATCTACTATCATTCCCCTGAAGCAGTGCTTTCTGAAATTAGGTTAAAATAAACTGACAGCACTCAGCATATCCATCCCAGCCTAGAAAATCTTTAGTGAACCGGCTTTTTAATCATATTATTTAATACCGATTCCAAGTTTTGACGCTTTCGATGGAATTCTCACGAAAGTGGAAAAAGTCGAGGTTTCCTAACAGATGGTTTCTAGAATTTCCCTTCCGCTAACCTGGCCGACTCTCAAAGCTTTACCAAGAAATGAAACAATCAAATGTTTGTTTTATAATCTGTGAAAAACAAACAAAAGTTAAAAATATGTGAAATGCAAAAATTGTTATAAACACAAGGGGGAAAAAAAGTCTAGGGAATCTAACTTACTTTGCTTTCATCATCTAGTTTATTCTGACGCTTCCAAAACCCCGACTAAGCCCATTAAACTGAAACATTGTTTTTTTTATATTAGAAGATATAAATGAATGTTGTATACATATTTATAGAAGAGGAGGTCCTGGATTTAGATTAATTTAAATTAACCCTTTGGAATTACCGCTTTAACCTTAATTTCTTCAGTCCACAAAACATTTTTCCAGTATGGTTGTGGAGTGCCAAGGTGCTTCAGGTGTTCAGCAATGTTTTTTTGGACAACAACGGCTTCCTCCGTGGTAGCTTGCCATGGACTCCATGCCTGTTCAATGATTTGTATATGGTAGACTCGTGGACAGAGATGATGACCAGTTCCAAGGATTCCTTCCAGCCTTCAGCTGTAACTCTAGGGTTCTTTTTCACCTCATTGAACATTCTGCGTTGTGCCCTGGGATCCATCTTGGCTGGGCACCCACTTCAGTCTAACTGTGGACCGATTAATATGTAAACTCTTTGAGATTACTTTGTAAGCTTTTCCAGCTTTATGCAAATCAACGATTCTTGATTGTAGGTCTCTAAAACTCACCTCCAACCTTGTTTTATTAATTGGACTCCAGGTTTGCTAATTCCTGACTCCAATTATCTTTTGCTGATTAGCCTGGGAGTTCACACACTTTTTCCAACCCACACTGTGAATGTTTGAATGATGTACTCAATATGGACAAAACAATACAATTAATTTTTGGGTTATTAGGTAAAACAGGTTGTGTTTGTTCTTTATTGTAATTTAGATGGAGATCATATCATATTTTAAGACAAATTTCTACATAAGTGCCAGTAATTCCAAAAGGTTCGCTCGCTTTATATTATTATATGAACCTTTTGGTTGTTTCACTGCACCAAATGCATAAAAACTTATTAAAATGATTTAATACATATCCTAATTTCGTGTTGCAATAATTTAATTCATTTTCTTGCATCAAGACAAAGTTCATAAATTCTGTTGTTGTGGATATATGACATGTTCCTTTTTTTCTCCATTCTGCTTCTGATCAACTTAGCCGAGCCAGTTAAACATTTAATTCATTTGAACGAACAAATCTATTTAATTACCTGCAAGGCTGTTTTTCTGATGCCAGCAAAAGGACAGAGTCCATCTTCATTACCCTTTTATTCGTTTAATGCCCAGTAAGATATTTTCTAGACCAAAAACCAGATTCAAAGCACTCAGCATGCCCTCTTTGGAGATTCATCTTACCAACCATCTGGTTAGGCTGCTCCTCCAAAAAAAAAAACCACAGCCATCATGATAAAAATATAGATTTTTTGCAGTGGTTCCAATCAGTTCCCGTTAATTGGTTCATGCTTTAGACCACAGACTTGTAATATTACAAATGTTTTGGGATATTAGCCGACTTTACCCGAGGGGTTCTAGGCTCAGAACTCTAGGCATTGTCTCAGTTTGCCTTTATAGTAGGGCTGTTTCTCTACACAGGTATTTTAAGTTCTGTAATTCAATTTGATTTAGCATCGTTAAACCCATTAAGAAAAGTATTAAACATGTCAGCTTAAAAAAAATAACTTATGATAAGCAAAATTTGCATAACTAAACATTTTCTTGTCCTAATCCTTTCTTTAGCAATGCCAAGCTATAAAATGCCAGATTCCAGATAGTGATCCATACTTAATCTTTTTAAATGCTATAATATAATAGGACAGGGACATAAATCAATCAGGATCTATTTAGAACTTTCCCACTTTGAAAAGGTTAGCATGACTTGAAAATGAGAAACCATCAGCCCAAGGAATTTAAGCCCATGGTGGCATTAAGTATTGTTGAAGGAAGCTGTCAGCGTCAGAACAGCACATCATCCGGTTTAGTTCATCAACACCATCAATGTAGCCTTCAAAGTTGGTTTTGGGCAGTTTTTGGGCAGCTTCGCCTGGCATTAAAACAGTCGCTGGGTTCCATGTGTTCATGGGACACTTTACACAAAAGCAGGGATAGCTGTACATTAGTGATACGGTTTAATGGACCAACATTCATAGAAAAGGATGCAGTCACATAACCTATTATGACATCATTTGTTCAGATGTAAAAGTAGCAGCCATTCAATGTCCCCTTGACCTATTATTTTGCCCCTATTGGGTCTTCTACCATACACACTAAGCAGAGTGGACACCATGTTGTCCAAGAAATTACCCTATACTCAACATTTTATTCATTGAAAATGATATCATGATATCATAATGCTAGATTTCCATGCATCGCTACCGTATTAGCGCATTTACATTAGAACACGAAGATCCAAGGGAGGCAGCCCATCTGCCCCGGGGGTCAGTTATAAGGGAAATCTCTGATATCCCCAATTGGTCCATTTGAACTCTGTAGGGCTTTACCCGGGGACATACGCCTGTAAGAGACCAAGGGCCAGAGTATGACATCATATGCTGGCACTCAGCAATGGAGACGACGGCCAGAGAGAGGGTGACTGAGTGCGCTGCTATAGGCCTGATCCATTGAAAATACATACGTATATATTTGAAAGACGGATAAAAAAGATTTACTATCAAGTTATTGTTTAGATGAATTTATATACAACAGACTCACGCACACAAAGCCAAAAGCAACATACCGTCAGAACTACAATAACAAGCAATCAGAATATCTGCACTCATTCCGTGTAAATAAAATATTTACTAAAGGCATTTTATCCCCGACCTTCTAAAAAAAAACAAGCACAGTAATCGAGGAACGCAAAAGCTTTTCTGAAACCAACAGATTTTTTAATCCAGATAACTCTGTCCACTATCAGAAACCAGCATCTCAGCATCATCAAGAGGTGTTCGCGGTGAGGATTATACGTACTGTATTCTTCTTTTATTATTGGGTTTTCCAATATGTAATAAAAGGATACGGACAGAATTCTGAGTTCACAGTGTGAGTTAAATTCCATGTACGTAATGTCACAGAACCTGCCACTTGTAGGAAGCCCCCTGACACAACCTGTCACATGAGATGTTGCCGCAAGCAATAAATATGAACCTCCTTGGGCAAAGGTTCGATATGGGGGATAATTCATTCATTTAGTAGCCTTTATTAAGTGGCATAGCAACAGGACTGCAAGCTACTGGCAGAACGCTAGTGTTTTTCACACATAATTACAGGGGTGACCTTTCTGAAGATACAGGTTGGTTTGGCAGATTGTACCGGTACAGATGGAGAGTAATGGATTTGGTAGTCACAGGTTAGAAATATGGCCACAAACAATCGTCTTAACTAAACAGAAATGTCCGTTCCATTAATTGCATTAAATTGCTGGGCTTGAGTACCATTGGGTTCTTGTTGCCCATCTTCTCCCTTGTTGGCCAACTCAAGGGGTATTGTTAAACAACTTGAAATGTATCTCTCTTAAAATACATGGTTTCCATTCTCATTGTTTGGTCAATACGTGAGACCCATTGTTTGGCTTCCTGACCAATGGCTCACCGTAATAGAAGGCACCTTTACGCGTATGTTCAAGGTCCATTTAATTGTTAAGCCTGGAATATCAACAGACCACGATGTCATTCAACTGCCACATAAGGCAACGGGGATGTGAGCCATCACAACTTCACACATTGAAAGCATCAATATTGCTATATATATAATCCTGAAAGCGTGGAATGTCCACAGCTCTCCATCCTGCAAGCTCTCACCACTAAATGTCTCTTTAAATGAGGTGTGGGCCACCAAAAGGAAAGAGGAATAACGCAGCACATTCATTTAATTGTATAATAAATTAAATACAGCTAAAAAAAAACATGGAAAACACTACAACATGCAAGACGCAATTATTTGTTTGTGACCTTGTAATAAGCAGAGAGGCAGATGATTCACTGCTTGATAAACAGCAGATTGCGCTGGCGTGCTGTGGGCAGGAGCTGCAGATATCGAGGCAGGAATGTGTGACCGGTCGACATTTCTCATGATAATTGTTGCATCGCCTGCCTGGCAGAGATATATTAAATCCGTGGAAGTCTCTTCTGTATACACATTTTGGGTTTTTTTCCAGCAGATAAACTGTATCTTTAGCAGGAAATACAATAAATTCACTTGTGTTTATAATGGTGGGAAAAAAAACAAATTATACCTATAAAATACATTAAATTGGTCTATAAAAGAAAAATTTAGGGAATTTATACAGTCTGGGACTCTCAAAATGAAGTCCACCAAGCCCTATAGCTATACATAGTCAGTGCATCCCACGAGGAACCAAGTACACATTGGGGCCCTAATTTGGAACCTTGCCTACGTCCTCTCAAACCTCCCCCCACTTCCTGCTTAAGAGACCCAAATTATTTGGTTTGGTTGCCTTGTGGGGGTGGGGGGCACAGGACCCTTGGATTGTTGATAGAAGGCAAAGGAGTCTCAGATAGAAAGCCAAGGAAAATAGTTAAGAAGACAACGGAGAAAGAGGTAGAAAGAGAAAGATAGAGAGATGTAAGAGTAATGAGAAGAAAGAAATGAGACTGTTCTAGTTACAAACAGAGAGGAAAGTGAGAGTGCAGAACAAAGTAAAATGGAAAAAAAGAGCATCGCAAAAAAGGGGCAAAAAAAGCTGTATACAGAAAAGAGGCATAATGTGTTGGAGAAGGGACCTCAGAGGTCTACACCTTACTTCTCACATCTTATTACTTTGAATATGTTGGTCTTCTAACAAGTATTACTACCGGCAGACTCCTTATAGAATCCCAGGCATGTTCTCGCCTTATTAAACACTCATAGTTTTGTATTGCAATAGATCAACGGCTCTAATTATATTAATCAACATGGTCAGTAGTCTAGGCCCGTTCCCCATTACTCTCCCATATCACAGATGTACTTGTCAGTGCTTGTTGTCGTTTCTTTTGATCTCAATTAGGATGTGGTTTCCTTGATGTGCGGAAATGTTTAATACCCCGAAAAAATCTTTTGCTTTTTAACTTTTAGTTACTTTTCTGGTCCGTAATCAATGAGGTGTGAAAAAAAATCACTTCTCCATATTAATTCCACCAGAAAGTAATTTTTCTGGTGATAGGTTTGTATTCTATGCTTTTTTTTTCCCAAAGACTCAAATTTCATTTCTAAGTAGGATTTTTTGGGATATAAAGAGATGTTTAGGATACTGTAGATGCTATATCAACTTTTACTCTTTACTACATTTTGTCTTTCTAGAATAGACTGCAATTTAATCGGTGGTGTGACAACATGGGATGGTCCAAGCTGGATCTGGTGGTCTAGTGGTGAAACAATGAGGTCTTGGGTTCCTTTAATACAGGTTCCTCATAATGTCCTCTCTTTAATCATTTTCCTATCCCCATCCTGACCCTCTTGGTGCTGGTCTGCAGCCACGTCTTTACTCTCCAGGTTGGAAGAGTTGTTGTTTCTCCAGCTTACTCCTCAGCCCAATTGGGATAGGGTTTGCCTCGTCCCATATGGAGACGATGGGGGAAAAGCTCCAAGTGAAGGAAAGGTATGACTCTGAGATACCTCATCAGACTCTCCCCACATCATGACCTGTCCACCTAAAGACCAAGCACCATCCATACCACATAAGCCTTCCACTATCCAGTCTGCTCACACCAGATCGGGACAGTTGGAAGCTATGATGTATGTGTTTATATACGCTTTGCAATAAACTCTAGTTACCATCCACTGTGAAGTTTACAATTATTGGCAAATCTACTTTTGTTTTGCTTAATCATACCAAAATGTATTTAATTTGATTTATTACAGCCCTGACTGTAAGATTCATCACTAAAAGATTCATTGGAGATTATGATCCAACTCTTGGTAAGTACTTTGATAGAAACGGTATATAAATGAGAATAATAAAAACTGGTCTTTGAATGCTGGGTTTGAGGAATAAATATTTTACCTTGGAATTTCAGGAAACATTTAGCCAAAGCAGGAGACATTTTTAAATTCCAGGTAAATTTTAAAATTTTAATATTTTTTTTTCATTTAGAACACTGCAAGGGTTGTGTATAAAAATAGTACTTTCTCTACGTCCTCATGGTCTAAAGGTCCCTGCAGCTCATGTGAAACTGAGGGGCTCTTGGTGGCCCACATACTTGTTTAATGCACACTTGAGTGACAGATCGGGTGAGTGTGGGGTGCTGATGACCAGTGGCCCAATGGCTGCTTGCCAGGTGGCCAGTCCGAGCCCACAACTATAAAGTGCCTTGCGCTACCTCGCCCCTTTCGCATAGGTAGCCCGAGACACCACATGCCCCTCATAACGCCACTCCTCAGAAGAGGGGGATGCCTAGGTGGCCCACCCTGGGAAGTTCCCATGTGTGTCGATCAGACAATAGTCTATAATATGGAGGATTACATTCAGCACCAAGTCATATCTAGCCTGTTACCGAATTCTAAGACCCTGAAACATGAGTCAAATTGCATCACTTCCATGACAATACATCATTGTATTTTCTGTCTAATAATTCATCTTCAAATTAACAAAAAAAAAGACATTTCAACAAATAAAATTGATGTCTGGGCCATATGCCTTAACTTCGGTGCTCGGCATGCAGTCATTTTCCACGTGAATAGTGTTTGCAGCTCCTTGACAACTTAAATGATCATACAATCAGTCCAATTTTCTGAAAACCTTCTGTTCAATAATAACTTTCCTCCTCCTGAACAATACTTTTCCTATCTCATCCTGAGATCGCATGCTGTTATCGAGCTCACGTCGCTGTGTTTATACCTTGCTAAATGGAAATTTTGATTAAAAATAATTTCATAACTTTATGTAATTAAATACCTTTTCATTCAGGAGCTTTTAATAAAGGTCTATTAGAAATTCTTTGTTCTTTGTACCTAAACTTTACTCTTCTGTAAAACAATTGACAGGGGAATTACTTATTAAACTGCAAGTGAACGGAGACATTTCAGCATGGGGAAGAAAATAGGGATGTCCCTAGCGGGAGCCAGGGCTGTTGGACTTGCAGGGCCCACTGGTGGTCAGCGGGTCAGGAGTCACTTGATGTCACTTAGTCCCAGTCTCTACTAGAAAGACTTGCAGACAGATACAGGTGGGAGTGCGGAGCTGAAAGAGGAGCCCATGGTGACTGCCCCACCTTGGACAGATATGGGGGAAACTCTCAGCGCTTTACTTGAAGCCCAGATATCAGAGCTGATTACTGGGCACCTGGGGCCCCTTCGGTGTGAGTTAACGTTGCACCTCTCTAGTTTTAGAGTGATCAGGTGGGATTATTTCAGTATAGATATCTCTAGCATTGCAATGGTTAACCTATAGCTTTAGTTTTGGTTTTTTTTGCTGTATGGAACCTCTTGCACCCCGGCCTTGATTGTCTCCTCGGCAGTTTGCTTCCGCTCATACTTGAGAAGCAGCACCTGTTAGATATATAGGACTCAGTACCCACTTTGAATCTTAACCACATTTTCTGGGAACGTTGCCAAAATGCTAATAATAGCTTGTTTAAGATTTCTGGATCCAAGAAAAGTAACGTCTTCTAATTAGCTGGCACCCCTAGAAAATGGGGAAGAGACGACTGGAAAAAGCAATAAACAAATATTAACAAAATTTCGTAGGTTTAGTTGGGAGTCCTCCTATCAGACATTTCTACTAAATGTTCTTAACTACAAACTCGGAGTTAACTGAATAGATCACAACGGTAGGATATGTCTCACCCAACCCCAACGCATACGAAATGGTTGAATAAACCCCAATGTGCCATATAAAAAAAATACACTTGAAGACGGGACTTCTGAAGTCTTAAAAGATGAAGTAATTCTACATAGATCTTATTTTGTGGTTTCCAACCCAGTCCTCAAGGCACACCAACAGTACAGTACTTTTGAATATCCCTATTGGACTAAAATTTGGTAATTACGAGACATGTGCACATGGACCAAAAATTATTCGGATAAAAATTTCTTTTTTCATTTGGTTGATGAAATTCTATGTGTTTTTTTTAAAAAAATTTGAATACAAAAGGGACTGTTTTTTCTCTTACTCACTCTCACGCTCACCCTGTCACTCTCTCCCTAACTTCTCTGACAACCGCTTCTATGTCTCCCCATCGGTGTCTCACATAGGGACAACCGCTTCCCTCCAATGGATGGGGAAGAGGTTCTCCCCGTAGATCTGCCATATTGCGGAAAAAGCCCCTAAGAAGAGAGAAGAAAGAAGACAGACAAGTGGAAACGAGGAAGCAGAGGCAGACAGTGAAGCCGAGAGACACGGAATCGGTTGTCGGAGAAGATAGGAAGAGAGCGAGTGAGGATAAAACAATCCATCTCAAAAAATGGAGCTTTCTCTGTGTGTTTGTTTGCTTTATTGGGGATCCCACCTTGTTTGTAGACAAATGTATGAATAAATTAATTTAATGAAAATATTTTGAAATGGAAATTCATACAAATTTGAATACACAAGTCTAGTAATTACTGAAGCCTAACGTGTTAGTGTGCCTGGACCACTGGGTTGGGAACCAGTCTTAAGAATGTTGGTCAATAAACCACAAACTTCTTTGTAAAAAAACAATAGAAAACAAAATTTTAATGCAATATTTTAGTTTAACATATCTATTGGGTCATTATATAAACTATGATACTGTAAACATCAGCCTTTATCCAATATTTAATGTCCCTGTTGCATAACTGCCCAATATTATACGCCAACTGAGGACAGAGAAACCTTCCATCCTTAACCTCAAAATCCTAGACCTTCGACAAATAATCTCTCTGAGAAAATCCTAAAACTCCCTAATTGCTACAGTTTCTTTAAAATCTTAGCCAGAGACCCTATGTTGCTCTTAGGAATAAAGCTGTTAAATCCAGATCATACTGTACGTGCCTTTTGGTAGGAATTTAAATCCAAGGATTAGTGTTGTGTACTTTTCAGACTACAGTAATTATTTATACATCTAAAACATTTTCTCTACCACGAGGTCAAGCAGCGACCGTGGAGCATTGTTACCGTGTTGTTTTTGAAAGCAATTGGGGACGCCTGACCCTTTATGTGACTTCTGCATTTGGATTTGTATGAATCGCAAATTTACCACATTTTGGCAAATTCGGCTATTTGTACAAAATCATGAAAACGAGTTCAGACCCCCCCCCCCCCATGAAGCAGAAGCAAAAAGCTGCCCAAATTTGTGGGCCTTTTCACTCACACACTCTCATGCTCTCACACTCTCATTCACTTGCTCTCTCATGCCCTCTGAATGTTTCCTTACCTCCTCTGCTGACCATTTCCGCTTCTGCCAATCACTTCTACATCTTCTTGTTCTTCATCTTCTGTCTTCTTTCTTTCAGCTTCTGTCTTTTATCTTTTACCTTAATCCGCATCTCCATGGACATAATCTCGCCCGATCCTCAAATTGGGTGTGAGGATGACACCGAAAGAGCTATGATTTTTGCGGAAGTTTAAACCTCCAGTCAACGGGGGAGGACCTCAATGAAGGCACCCCAATTCTTCCCTGACGTGAACCTCCACCAAAAGAGAAGAAAGGCAAACATTTAGAGAATATGCGAGAGAGGATGAAAGAGAATGAGAGTGAGAGAGAGTGTGAGTGAATGTGGGCACTGGGCAACAAATTTTATTCCCGAATAAAAAATGCCCCCCCCCCCCGATTTTCATTCGAAACAAAGGGATTTGCTCATTTTTGGTAGAGTTTCTTCAGCCCCTCCAGTTACTTAAAACTCACCTTTTCATACATCCTCTACAATTTCCATACCTTTCTTGGTTTCAAATCTCAACACACTTTTAATTTTCACAACTTGTATAATGATGTTACATCTTGGGTGCATAAAGGTAGTAGTATTTTTATAACTGTTTGAAAGGAAGAATTTGAAACAAAGGAGTACAAATGACAGCAGAGATGTCCAATGTAGAAACAACTATTTGGCCCATATAGTCTGCCCGATGTAGAGAAATCAGACCTTAGTCGCTGGTCTTGTCTTAGATTCAGGAGCCCTTGCTGTATTAGCCATTACCACTTCTGATATGACGCTGTTCCACTTATCTACCACCCTCTCACTAAGGGGAGACATCTTTACAAAACATATTTTTCTTTTTTTTTTTTAAATATTGCATTTCTTAAGATATGCTCAATTATTCTTTTTATATATTTTAAAGATGAGGTCAGAATAAATTGTTATTCTTGGAGTCCCTAAATGTCTTGCGCCACCTCCACGTAACTTCTTCAATTAACCTTAATTACATACTTACTAGTAAAATCCAAAAAAACTGCCAGTAACTTGCAGTAATAGGACTGAGCCACCATAATATTTATATCACTGAAAAAAAAAATCAATAGAATCATTGTTTCATTTAAAACAAAAAGAAATTCATCCCTTTGTTTTTGGCAGAAATGATTTACAGACATACAGCCGCAATAGATGGAGAATTTGTTCATTTTGAAATCCTAGATACGGCCGGGCAGGTAAGATTCCAGAATTTTAATTTTTGTATGACTTGTTGCTACAGAAGTAACTTTAAGCTTTTTTTTTACTGGCAGAGGGTTATGCAATGGATCACTGACTTTCCCGACGATGAAAGGACTATATTATTGGAACACTTGACTCAACTATCTATACATATCATCAGCTGTTAATCATTCCCTTTCCAAAAA